>CM067299.1:3058272-3443858 GCA_034231615.1 Meghimatium bilineatum
CTTCATTATTTTGGATGGTTAAAAGCTTTGATATAACCAAACTGAATTAACGTCTGCGGTTGAAAAGAGCGTACTTCGTCATCATAGTTACTTTGTACTTAACAAAAATAAGATTATTTTGTTCTTAACGAAAATAAGGTTACTTTTTACTTAGCGAAAATAAACTTATTTTGCACGTAACGAAAAAAAGGAAACAGATTAAGTAATTCGCTAATTATCTAATTAATTGACCACGCTTTCAACGAATTAATTAACTAACCGACAAATTAACTAATTATATATATGACTAACGAATTAACTAACAGATTATAAAGCTAATTGACGAATCGATTTAACAACACTAATTATATAGCTAACTTAAGAATTTACTAACTGAATTGCTAACTTAGTTATAAAGTTTGTTAATTAAATAAGACTTCATTGAAATACCTAATTAGTTAGCGAACTAATGAACTTACAAAACTAATTTTCCTGGCATTGTTTCCGTCTTTGTGATCGACATAGCCAATTGTTTCATAGATAGCGTAAATATCTGCCTTCATTATGTTTAATAGGCTGTTTCATTTACCAAAGGTGAACTGTACCACACATAATTTTTGTTCTTATTATTCCCGACACAGGTTGCCAGATTCTACATTAATTATCTGTCAAACAGCAAATCACATTATTAAAACCAAGTCTGGCAACATGAGCACGGTTTGATAGGTAACCTATGATACATAACCTATGACCTCGGTTGTTTGGTTTTAGCAACGGCAAATAAGTGCTTGTATATTGTTTAAAAAAAACCACCCCACTGCACTTAGGAAGTAAGAGATAATCGCTCGCAATTCCTGGGGTTTTCAAATAAACAAACAACAAACATATCACGTGACGTATTCTTGTCGGATCGTTGTCTTCATCGTGGATACAGGCCAGATACATGTGCATACATTTTTCGATATCGCTGGTCCATCGTCTTCTTGGTCTTCCTCCTCTTCTTCAACCCGGTTCTCTGCCCTCCAAAATAAGTCTTTCCATATCATCACGTCTATTGAAATGTCTAAAACATTTATATTCCTTCTTATTATTGTAATTAGTGTAGTTATAAGCCACCTTTTATTTAATTGTAATTAGTGTAGTTATAAGCCACCTTTTATTTAATTGTAATTAGTGTAGTTATAAGCCACCTTTTATTTAATTGTAATTAGTGTAGTTATACGCCACTCTTTATTTAATTGCAGTATTATTTAAACTTATATGTTCTTCTTCTTTTGTGTCCAATATATTCGTGGAATATTTCTGTAGCATTTCATTTCTAGTGAACTTATTCATCTTGATATTTTTGGTTTAAAGTCCAGGTCTCACAGCCGCACTGGGATAAACACGCGATCTTTAAAGGATTATTTTGGATAATCTACACGTGCTTCTATAACAACAAAATAAAAATAGATACATTTTAAATATTCACCCGCTGTTGACGGTGAACTTGAACGGAGGTTAAAGTCTATTTTTTGGGTTTTGGGGAATGTCTGTCATATCAATAGTTATTGAGCATCAGTTTTGGTCACACCAGTGGGGGGAGGGGGAGGGAGGAGGGGTTGATTACATCACGAGGTATTCCAATTATTTTTGTTCAGAGCGAATAACCTCGACTGAATTTGATGAAGATCTGAGAAAAATATAACGAGTACTGGTGTCCAACATAAAATGGTCAAAACTTTGTACAACGGCTGCTGTGTCAACTCTGGGATTGCTACAGTTGTCACTAATCACGCCTGGTTACAGTAGAAGTTCTAACATCTCGTATGTAAACATCCGCTCTGCGGAGGCGTTTTTGACATATTGACAGAAACACGTCACCCACGTACGTAGAGAAGGAAGGGGGCGTGGTTGAGATGTTTATCCTCGTCCCCTTAGCAAATCATACTATGACGACATACAGTACCAGGTTTCACACCAAAAGGTTGGTAAAAGGTTTCACTTAACGATCTGTCACAAAATAGTCATGCAATTTCTCATCAGAAAAGGGCAGTAGACACGAAATAGTTTAATGACCATTTTGTTAGGTAACCCACCCCGTATAACAGGGGGGGGGGTGACGAAATGGTCGTAAGTAATTATATGAAGAAGTAATGAATGATAACTTGTACGTTAATCCACAATATATATCCTCTCTCTGAAGCACTCCTTCTACTGACATGACAAACAGTGATGGCTGAACTTCTACTAGAATAACTCCAACGTGGAAACACTCATATATTTATTACTTATATATATGTAACTTTATTACTGATTGATCAGTCCACAACATCAAGTAATAATAATCATCACGTTCAATAATCAATATAAACTTCACGCTCAGTAACGATATGACTTCAATTCCGCAAATTCAGCAAACAATATAATCTTCAATTCCTCAAATTCAACGCGATAATCTTGGTTAAGCAACAATATAAACTCCAGTTTCACAAGACAATCTTGGTTCCTCAAATTCAGCGAGATAATCTTGGTTAAGCAACAATATAAACTCCAGTTTCACAAGACAATCTTGATTCCTCAAATTCGGCGAGACAATCTTTTGGTTAATGTAAGACAACTTCCAGTTCAGCAGCGAAATCTTCCAGTTACATTTTAACCCGTGGACTGCTCGAATCAGAATCGTGTTTCTCCGGAGAAACTTCTAGACTCTGGCTACGATGGCTAAACTAACTATGGACTCTCCAGTGCAAGTCCTAACTTCTTGACTTCTGACGTCTCCGTCTTGCAGTGGTCCCTTCTCACTGCTGGGGTCGGCAACTCCAGACCCTAACTCTCCGAAAACTCAAGAGGGAACCCTTAAAACTAGAGAACATCCCTTTTTGTCATCAATCATTCTCTGCCTCGTTGTTCGTCTCGAAGCACTTGATTGGTCATTTTGAGATAGTCTTCTCACACAAGCCAACAACTATTTTGTCTTGTGTCAATCTTGGTTCTAATACCTCCCCTTCTCTATCTTAAAACTCCTATCAGACGTTTCCCCAAAATGTCTGTTCCCCACTACAATTTTATCTGTGTTTCCCATTTCACGAACGACTAGCAACAAGCTAATATCTATTTTAATTAATTATTTTACATTTATTCTCTGGCATCTCGTATTTCAACACAACTGCCAACTCTGACACAGCTAATGGACTCTTCATCGTGTTAATTTATGCGTTAGCAGAATCTGCATCTCTCTCTGGTCACAGTGTGTCCTGGTCTGTCAACCCTTCGCGATTGAATTACTTGACGTATGTAAAAAAAAGTGTGAGAAACTTTGCTTAAGCCTCTGAATCTTTTGTTGCAACTTTCCAGCTCGTCCGGGCGTCTCCATGTTATAATGAATTCCGGGCCATCCATTTTTTATCGTTCTTGAAATGAACTGCCAATTCCTCTATGACACCATAAAATGTATGTGAAACTTCTCTACTCTGAAATGCGTATTTCTGACCGTTCAGCGACTCTCACGTGTCTTAAGTTTCCAGACACTCACGTAAAGGTAGGGAATTCTGTAATGAGATCCCGATTCAATTCTCTCCTACCTCCGGTACTTTTCAGTCCGCAGGAGCGTAGTTTTTATAGAAGGTGGGAAGGAATAGTCGGACCTCTAGATGATACTATAACACCTCACCCCCAACCTTTTACTGATGACGTATCTAAAGTCCTGCCGTCATCGCACTACCGTTATCGCGTGTCACTTTGAGAGGCTACATGGTTCTTTTAATTGGCTAATTGCGAGTGACGCTCTTAGCGACGCATAATAGCGCGGGTCGCGGCGCGTTTCTGTCGATATGTCAAACAAGGACTCAACAGAGTAAATATTTACACATATGATATGTTAAGACTTCTATTATAGACAGGCGAGGGGCTGATGCCGTTGTCAACAGTCCGTAACAGAACACACATCATTTTGAAACATCTTACTCCGCTCATACACTTTCTGCAATGGCAGGCTTGTATTAGTCCACTACAACTGTATTTCTTGTGTGTTTCACCCCTTTGACAGATCAAAAATAGACATTGCAGCATTGCTACATTTTTGATGGATGTTAATAGTGTGGTACCATTTTTAAACTGCAATTACGAGGTTACTTTATTCGTCTGCACAACAATGACACCTGCAAAAACACTTTTGGCACTCCCAACAATATTAATAAGTTACAAGACAATGCTATGGTCATTCTAATTTCAACCCTTACAGATGGATGTGGATCAATACTCGATTACCAAGTACCACATGTAATGTAAGGAATACTACACCGTAACTCTGCACTATACAAGAAATGTAATGTAAAGAATACTACAGTTTAACTGCACTATACAAAAATGACTATTTAAAAAGATTTAAATTAAATAAAATTCCCAACCTTTCGGCAAATAAACCTGCTGCAACAAATGTTAATTTCGCGTTATTATTACTTGTCAAATTGCATTTGAATGTTTGTTCTACAATATATATATATAAACTACCTAATTCGTTGTAGTATGTTACGGTAGCATGCACCGGCTTTAAATTGACGACAAGAAACACAATGTCAAACATAAAATACATCGTTCAGCACGATTTGATTTGTGAATACGTGATCAGAAACCAAAATCCATGCACATTGTGACATTACCATGAATGTTCTGTGTGCATTACGCCATTCATATACTGTATATAAGCTCAGTGTCACAGTCAGGGGTTGATTGCGAGTTCATCTGGTCTTTCCAACGAGGACTCACTTTCTCCCATCTCCCCCGGTGACTCCCATTTCTATCCTTCTCTGGACATGCACATTGTTTTATTTTCAGCTTCCTCTTCATCATTTTGTTGTGTATCTATGACTGCTCTAATTCAGACCGGTCTACTTTACCTCACTGTATCAGTCACTATAGCTTTATCCGCCAATGTGTCAGCTCTTTTGTTTCCTCCGACTCCCACATGACCAGTACATGATATACTTGCCGGGCTAGATTTAGACTTGATAGGACCCTAATCTATTTGAGATATGGGGCCATATGCTATTTAAGATATGGGACCCTTTAACGATTAAGAATATATAGATAGTAAAATAAAAAAATTGTGGGCCCACCAAGAAAGTGGGGGCCCTAAGCTATAGCTTGTTTAGTTTATAGGTAAATCCGGCACTGTATACTTGATCTGCACGAGTATTCAGTTAATACATCTGTATGAGAAGTGACTGATTCACAAGTATTCAGTTAATACATCTGTATGAGAAGTTACTGATTCACAAGTATTCAGTTAATACATCTGTATGAGAAGTGACTGATTCACGAGTATTCAGTTAATACATCTGTATGAGAAGTGACTGATTCACGAGTATTCAGTTAATACATCTGTATGAGAAGTGACTGATTCATGAGTATTCAGTTAATACATCTGTATGAGAAGTGACTGATTCATGAGTATTCAGTTAATACATCTGTATGAGAAGTGACTGATTCATGAGTACATTCTCCTGTAGCGACGCATTTCTCCGTTCGGACACAACTAGTGTTCTATTGAATTTCATTGAAAATTTACAAATATATTTCCAGTTGTACAATTATCGCACAGTGGTTCCCCACTCCCACCATCTCTTCTTAAACACAGCCCGAGCCTGGCAATGAGAATGCCTGATGTCTGTTGGAAATGAGTGTGTCAATGTATGACATCTAATTCAGGTAAAAACTATGTGAGAAATCTTGATTAAAATATAACTTGCTAGGTGAGTGACACACAGGGAGATGGTGAGTGACACACAGGGAGATGGTGAGTGACACACAGGGAGATGGCGAGTGACACACAGGGAGATGGATAGATACGTATTCTGAGACAGGAAGATTGACAGACACGTATTCTGAAACAGACAGGTAGATACAGAGATGCAGGCGGATAAATAGAGAGAAGAAAAAATCTGGAATAAATATTGAAGTTCAGAGATATATTTATAGATTGATAGGGTACAAGATGATGAGGAAATATAAACATAGTCTCATAGAGAGATAGACTGAGACAAGATGATAAAATAGAGAGATAGACTGAGAGACAAGATGATAAAATAGAGAGATAGACTGAGAGACAAGATGATAAAATAGAGAGATAGACTGAGACAAGATGATAAAATAGAGAGATAGACTGAGACAAGATGATAAAATAGAGAGATAGACTGAGACAAGATGATAAAATAGAGAGATAGACTGAGACAAGATGATAAAATAGAGAGATAGACTGAGACAAGATGATAAAATAGAGAGATAGACTGAGACAAGATGATAAAATAGAGAGATAGACTGAGACAAGATGATAAAATAGAGAGATAGACTGAGACAAGATGATAAAATAGAGAGATAGACTGAGAGACAAGATGATAAAATAGAGAGATAGACTGAGACAAGATGATAAAATAGAGAGATAGACTGAGACAAGATGATAAAATAGAGAGATAGACTGAGACAAGATGATAAAATAGAGAGATAGACTGAGACACGATGATAAAATAGAGAGATAGACTGAGACAAGATGATAAAATAGAGAGATTTTAAAATAGACAAATCCACCCCTGCAGAAACATCAAATGAAGAACACAGCTCACTCAAGGAACTGCTATTTGCAGATGATAAATGTTTAATATACGAATCTGAAAACAAATTACAGCGACACACACACTAGCTCCATACAACCTGCAAACAACACAACATGAAACTAAACAAATCTAAAACAGAGACTATGAAGATAAGCAGAACACCAGGACAGTTAAATGTATCTGTCAATGGTACAAAACTAAAGCAAGTCCCAGAGTTTAAATATCTAGCAAGCATATTTAATGAGGATGGTAAACTCGACAGAGAGATTGATACAAGGTGCCAAAAAGTCAATGATGTGACATACCAGCTGTCACCAATAGGCTAAACTCTTCTGTTGAGTTCTTCCTCTTAAGGAACTAGGCTCACGGATGAGAAACGGTTCAGTACCCGATGGGCACAGGCACAGTACGTCCAATTACACGAGGCAAGTTCATAGACAGTGGAACACCTCGTGCGAGACAGACGTGAGCAAAAATCGTCTGGGCGAAGAGTCACCACACACACGCGTGTCTGGCGACAGATAGGGAGGCTGTCACAGGCTAGGGTAGGCCACCCGAATTGTCAAGGCATGCCGAAATCGGATGTGCTAGGCCTACAAGGCGCATAACGGTGGCACAACGTAATCACGCTCCCGGCGGAAATCGCACGGATATCCGTGCTGATTACAATCGAGCGAACGCGAAACAAACAATAGGCTACCAATATCAAACATGGCCCTTGACAAAGACACTAAGGAAAAATATCACAGTTTGTGGAATGAGATGTTTGAGGAAAGCTATAAATGTAGAGAGAGGAGACCGCCGGAGAAATGAAGATTTCAGGAAAAAAGTAAAGACTATCTCAAGTCAAGACTACATCGAGAGGCAGCAAGCCAGATGGTTTTGGTCACGTCATGAGAATGGAACCTGCGCAACCAGCTCTTTGTGCATACATCAGCAGAAGATCGGGCGACAAGGCGCAAGGAACACCAAGAACTAAATGGGCAGAGACAGTCAAAGAAACATTAAATAGACACGGGCTTACCATGGCCAACGCAACACAAATGACCACAGACAAAAAACTCCGCCCCCCCCCCTTCACGATGCTTAACGCCACAAGTGGAAATAACAATAGATAGTTAGATAGAGAGGTACTCATAGACTGATAGAGACAATATGATGAGGAAATAAATACACATAGACTGATAGAGACAATATGATGAGGAAATAGATAGACACATAGACTGATAGAGACAATATGATGAGGAAATAGATAGACACATAGACTGATAGACAAGGAGATATAGACGCCTACATGGAGAGATAGATAGATTCATAGACTGATTGGCACAAGATGATGAGGAAATAGCGAGATAGACAGATTGATAGATGTCTAGATATATAGACTTTTCATCCTTAGATTTACACTTCATCAAGTAGTGGTACACAGATACAAAATGGGCATGCGGGAGTTCTCGGTCGGCAATCAAAGAACAGACACGTTGGCGTGCAAGTCAACAATAGTATTGGAATAAATTATGCACAAGTGTAACAAAATAATACAGCTAAATGAATATTATCTACTTGAAGACAAGAGACTGACAGACGGTATGACATGAAGACACAAGACTGACAGACGATATGACATGAAGACACAAGACTGACAGACGATATGACACGAAGACACAAGACTGACAGACGATATGAAGACACAAGACTGACAGACAATATGACATGAAGACAAAAGACTGACAGACGATATGAAGACACGAGACTTACAGACGATATGAAGACACAAAACTGACAGATGATATGACATGAAGATAAAAGACTGACATTATATGACATGAAGACACAAGACAGACAGATGATATTACATGAAGACACAAGACTGTCCGATGATATTACATGAAGACACAAGACTGACAGACAATATGTCATGAAGACACACGACTGACAGATGATATGACATGAAGACACAAGACTGACAGACGATATGAAGACACAAGACTGACAGATGATATGACATGAAGACACAATACTGACAGATGATATGACATGAAGACTCAAGACTAACAAATGATATGACATGAAGACACAAGACTGACATATGATATGCCAAGAAGACACACGAATGACATACAATATGACACGAAGACACAAGACTGACAGATGATATGACATGAAGACACAAGACTGACAGATGATATGACATGAAGACACAAGACTGACAGACGATATGACATGAAGACACAAGACTGACAGATGATATTACATGAAGACACAAGATTGACAGATGATATGACATGAAGACACAAGGCTGACAGATGATATGACATGAAGACACAAGGCTGACATTATATGATATTAAGACACAAGACCTACAGATGATATGACATTAAAACACAAGACTGACAGGTGAAATGACATGAAGATACAAGACTGACAGATGATATGACTTGAAGACACAAGACTGACAGATGATATGACATGAAGGCACATGACTAACAGATGATTTGATATTGTGACTAAAATATTTTGGAACTAGGGGCACGAGAAATGCAATGTGCTTCTGTAGGTTTCGAAATTGCGAACTGAATTTGACGAGGTGATCTGCCATGCATGTGGTAAGAGATAACAGAAAAAAAGGATGGGTGTGAGTGACTACCTTATGTCGACAGAAAACAGAAACCAAAAATATTTAATGAACCATAAAAACTACCATTTAAAAAAACCCAACAACCTAACGCAACCATCCGAAACAGAAGACGGTATGTGGCAGGTGGCGCATTGCAGGGAAAGTTGCAAGGAACAGGAATTGTTCTATGTAATGTGGTCTGGGAATACTGCCAGACTTGCTGGAATGTTTAAACCATGCTGAAGCTCAACTAAAAGACACTAGAACTCAAGTAACAAAAGAAGTTAAAATCTTGAAAGAGATATCTTTGAAATCTCTGAAACACGACAGAGAGGAATGACAAATATACAATAAACAACATTAAAGCAGACAGTTTTGTCTTACAGACTTATAAAAAAAACCCGCAAATATTATAGAAAATAATTTGCTTTTGTTTTATAAAAGGGGAAAAAATATAATGTATCTAATTCATGTAATGAAGTTGAGAATATTATTAGAAAATTCAGAATGAGCAAAATTAGAATCTACTCCAGTTATTTCTGCCTCAAGTCGATCAAGAAGAATCTTGTAAAGAATTTGATTGCGCTTTCAATGAAAAAAGCATAATAATGAAGAAAGGAAACATAACATGAAAATAAATTTGATAAAATACCGCCTCCGTCTCTTCCATTGGCCTTGAACTTTACCCACCAGTAAATTGTGTTTGATCAAAGAGTTTTCTGTGTCCAAATATTGGATGTTTGATGTTTAAATCTGTGTGTATCTTTTCACTCATCAAATATTACATATATATATGTATGTATGTATGTATGTATGTATGT
This sequence comes from Meghimatium bilineatum, assembly GCA_034231615.1. NCBI lineage: Eukaryota > Metazoa > Mollusca > Gastropoda > Stylommatophora > Philomycidae > Meghimatium > Meghimatium bilineatum. The sequence continues at coordinate 3,068,280 of CM067299.1, forward strand.
ATGTATGTATGTATGTATGTATGTATGTATGTATGTATGTATGTATGTATGTATGTATGTATGGATATTCAATACCTGGTTATGTTCATATGTGATCATAAATTGTGCCCCATTTCAGTTCTAACTTCATTGTAACCCAGGCATCAATTCTGTGTATGTGTGTGCGTGTGTTTGCGTGTGTGAGTGTGCGAGTGCGTGTGTGCGTGTGTGTGCGCGTGTGTGAGTTTGTATGTGTGCGTGCGTATGTATGAGTGTGTGCGTGCGTATGTGTGAGTGTGTGTTTGTGTGTGCATGCGTACGTGTGTGTATGAGTGCGTATTTGTATGTGTGCACGTATTTGTGTGCGCGCGTGTGAATGTGTGTGTGTGTGTATTTGTGTGCGCGCGTGTGCGTGTGTGTGTGTACTTGCGTGTACATATCCAAGACTGACATAACTTGGATGGCTCGGATGCAGTGGTTCCCCCATATATATTTATGGAGCCAGCGTGCAGTACGGGCAACGCCCCCAAACGGGTTGCAACGTACGGTTGGTCTCACACAGATGCGAACCTCGTTTCATCGGACACTTCGCTCCCCACGGTGCATGCCCCAAACCAAGGGATCGTGTATCGTGGCCAGAGTCTCTGTCCTTTGATCGTTGTTCCCATAGATGAACTAGTGTACAGTGCGAGCAATACCCACATAGGGGTTGCGACGTGCGGCTAACTCATCCCTTTATCATCTTCGGTTTATGCGACCGGTCTCATTTCCCAACACCTGGCCTACAAGGTACTTGTCGTTGTGGTTGTGACCTTGGTCCATCTTCCGTCACATTTTATTGGAACCTCTGCTACACCGACCTCCATTTACTGCGACACTGTGGACAGATGACTCTTACTTTGTCACCTACGACGCTACGACATTCCATTTCCTCACATGATTTGGCTGTAACTCCGGGTCTGCCTCCTCCCGCTATGGTCTTCTTTTCCCGTCTCCTTATTCCCTATCTTCTCTGGTGCCCTTATCTCCGGCACCCTCTTCCTATGTCTCGCTATATCAGCCTGATACCATCTCACGACGTGCTTCCCAGTGATAGTCCCATACCCTCCCTTGTTGTACCCTCCCTGTGTCCTCTGGGCTCCCTCCCACCCGCACTTCACTTTCTTGCGTGACGTATCTCCGTCTAGGGGATTTCGTCGATCCACCACGTCCCCCTTTTTTTTTTTTTTTTTTTTTTTTTATTTTTTTTTTAACCTCTGCATTTGTCTTATACTCTGTCTTCTTTCTCTATGGCTATTTACCTATTTACTTACACCCCTTTACTCTCATCAGTTGGTATGCACTGTGACCATACCTGGATATTGTCTTTTCTATTGTTCCCCTTTCGCGGGTGTGTTTTCTTTTCACTTCAGCGCCTCGGGTACCGTCTATTACTGTGGCATGTCTTTATTTTTCTAACCTGTAACAATACGTGCTATCATGACCCTTGATAGGAATCTGACTTTCACTGTCCATTCTTTACTTTATTGCCATTATGCGTGTGCTCATTTCACATGGGAGGACCATAGACTAGTCGCTGCATCAGTTAAGTTATTTTACTACTATTTTATTCTCATATATCACAATTATCTGCTCATATTCTCTTCCTTCTGTTTGCTCATTCGCTTCTGTTCCTGCCGTTTTTGGCCTCTTTTTCTCTCTCCCACCTGATCCCTCGTATCATCTCATTTTGCTCTTCCCTTACATCATGATTGCTTGTCTGTAGCACTCATTCTCTGTTGACACTTTTGAGGTGAGTATTTTTACTTTATTTTAATGTAATTTACTTGCTACCATATCTTTTCCTTTGTTCATCTCACATTCTTCAGTCTACTTTCTCCTCCCTACTTACTACCCATACGTTTTTCTCACCTGTCATGGTTCCACATCTTTTCTTCCCTCATTACCTATCTGCTATTGTCCTCATTATAACCCTATTTGTCTCCATGTAAGACTTGTTTTATTGTGGTCATTTGTTTGTCCTGATGAAGGCTTTATAGTCGAAACGTCGTCTGTCTCTGTATCTCGTTGTTAAGTTGTTTTGTTTCATTTTGGTAACACACCTACCTATTTTTGTATTTCTTGACATTTTGCCCTGTGTTACCCCAGCCACCTACTTCCTGTTTAGGGTTGTTACCCTACACTGGTTGATTTATCCCTACATATCTGTATCTTCGTCCTGCTATTTGTATTCTTGGACCGTCGTTAAATTATATCAACAATTGGCGGTGGAGGGTGGGGATATGTTCTGAAAATGTTAACAAAGGGGTTGAGTGGGGGGGGGGGGTGTTGTTCAGGCAGACCTCAACGCTAGTGGTTACTTTTATACACCAATTAAATTGTTGGAATTAGAAAATATGTTTCGGAAAATGTGACAAAAAATAACCGTTTGCTAGTATTTTCTCGGCAATATTTTTTCCGGGGGGGGGGGGGGAGAGAAAGGAGGGTAATAATAAATAATTAATTGTGACATAAACATGCAAGGGAAAGATTCTTAATTTTTGACGTTTGTTGACAAGTAGGTGGAAAGTGATACAATTAATGGATGTCATTTGTTGGCACTCTGTTATATGAAAGTAATATTTAAGCAAAAAATGATATTATAATTACATTATTTATAAACTAGATATTTCATTTTCGTTTACATTATACATGTTTTAAAACAATTATTGTGTCGCACATGTGCCCGTGAATATTATTAATTGTAATCTTAACCGATATTCACAAAGGATAGTGTAATATCTTGCAGTTGTGATTGAAAATGATTAAAGCTTTAAAAATATTTTTAGTTTTATCTCATACTTTTTTGGCGGGAGACTAGTGCTTTTTTTTTTTAGCGAAACAGTTTGGCAACAATCATTAGGTCCTACACATCATACCAATATTGTTTCGTGTAATAAAATGAGATTAGAATTTGATAAGGTAATGTGCGACGATGAAAATAATAGAGATGAAGGCAGAGCACCGCCTCCGTTGACGATGTCATATCTCATAATATTTCTACCAAAGTTAGAATTCATGTATACAGCGAGAGTGGAGATAGTGCCTCCTAACTTACCACACGCTTTGATAGACATGTGTCTGCGAGAAAATGTTTTGTTTCGTGAGCTAGCGGTCCCAGAAGTTCTCTATTTTACCGACTCCAGCGGAAGAAACAAGTCCAAAAGGAAATCATTTCTTCCTGACAAATAAAGGCCAACAGCGATGTTAGCATCTACTCGTGAGTTGTGGGTGTAGTCGGCTGGGCATACACGTTGAAGTGCTATGAAGTGCAGTTGTCATTTCTAACTTTGGAGTTAGTTAGGCCTACGTTATCAATCACACTTATTTAATCTTATTTCACATAGTTAAAACTATGTCTCATAGTTATTTAATCTTGTTTAATCTTATTCCAAATAATTATAACTCTTTCTCATAGTTCATGTTATACTTTTATACTGGATCTGTTAGTTCATGACATATTGTCTTGTTAGTTCATGACATATTTTTTCCTACTGAATCTGTTAGTTAATGATCTATTTTTTTAAAAAAAGGATCTGTTCGTTCATAACATATTTTTTTACTGGGACTGTTAGTTCGTGACATATTTTCTTACTGTATCTGTTAGTTCATGACATATTTTCTTACTGGATCTGCTAGTTCATGACATATTTTCTTACTGTATCTGTTAGTTCATGACATTTTTTTTTCTTACTGGATCTGTTAGTTCATGACATATTTTCTTACTGGATCTGTTAGTTCATGACATTTTTTTCTTACTGGATCTGCTAGTTCATGACATATTTTCTTACTGTATCTGTTAGTTCATGGCATATTTTCTTACTGTATCTGTTAGTTCATGACATATTTTCTTACTGTATCTGCTAGTTCGTGACATATTTTCTTACTGTATCTGCTAGTTCGTGGCATATTTTCTTACTGGATCTGCTAGTTCGTGACATATTTTCTTACTGTATCTGCTTCGTGACATATTTTCTTACTGGATCTGTTAGTTCATGACATATTTTCTTACTGGATCTGCTAGTTCATGACATATTTTCTTACTGGATCTGCTAGTTCATGACATATTTTCTTACTGGATCTGCTAGTTCATGACATATTTTCTTACTGGATCTGCTAGTTCATGACATATTTTCTTACTGGATCTGCTAGTTCATGACATATTTTCTTACTGGATCTGCTAGTTCATGACATATTTTCTTACTGGATCTGCTAGTTCATGACATATTTTCTTACTGGATCTGCTAGTTCATGACATATTTTCCTACTGTGGCGAATGTTAAGCTCATACAAGTAAATTCAATCAAGAAAACAGAACAGGTCCGTTCTAGCGGCACCGCCTTTCAACTCAAGTAAACAGATTCTTAGATACTTATATACCTGAGTTGCAGGTGCAAGGTGATTCGGTGCCGCTAGAACTGATCTGATTCAAGTCCCGTTAGCCTCAAGAATGTTGAGTTCAGTACAGTTATCGATATATTATAGATTTCCAGAGATTATGAGTTTTCTTCATATTCCATCATCGAGAATGAATATTTGATTGATAGTTGATGCCATCTTATTAAATATTCCCTCATTAGAATCACTCGGTAGTATCGTTCTGATGATTTCACTGTGGATATTATTCTCAGTTGATTAATTCTGGTATCGATTCTGTGATGCTGTTCAACGGCTTTAACTTCTCTAGGAAAACTGATATTATTTATTAATTCTGGTATCGATTCTGTGATATTATTCAACGACTTTAACTTCTCTAGATATTATTTATTAATTTTGGGATTGAGGAAAAAGAAAAATCTGATTTTCAAATTATGTTGAGTTCTAGTTTGGGAAATATAGAAGTAGATTTTTGGTTAGGCCCTATAGGCCCTATTGGTTGGAGTTTCATGTAACTTCAGACATATTATTTCATTTGTGTCAACGTTATTGGTAGATTATTTCATTTGTGTCAATGGGTATTGCCAATGATTAGTGGTTATTTTAATAATTGTATCGATGATTGTGTCAATGATTGTGTCAATGATTGACAGAAAGGGAGAAGAAATTATATTATGCAATGGTAGCCGGGGATCTACCATGCGCTGTGGTTAAGTCGTTTGTTTTGCGTTCAATAGGTTAAGGGTTCTAATTATTTTCCCAATCCCTGTTTATAAAGTGTGTTTATTTAATTTAGTGCTATACGAGTACTTCATTTCAAGTTACGGCGTGTATATATAAATATATATAGGAAAACCTGAGTACAATGAGGTCAATCCTATACACACTTTGAGTTTTTGTATAATGTTCTGTAATATAAGTTGACACTAAGTATCGTGCTGTGAGGGTTTTTGTGCCAGAAATATGTCAGATATCGGTTTCTGTCTATCACCTTGACTATCAACCTCTAAAACGTTAATAACGAGCATGTATGTGGTATGTCTGTCTCTCTTGAAGTGCTGCGGAAACATACATACAGATGGCAATTATAGCACGTGGTTGTTATTGTAAGATAGATATCTATTAGTGTTTCATATTGTAAGACAGACATGTATTAGTGTTTCCTATTGGTTGTTATTGTAAGAATAATATCTATTAGTGTTTCCTATTGGTTGTTATTGTAAGAATAATATCTATTAGTGTTTCCTATTGGTTGTTATTGTAAGAATAATATCTATTAGTGTTTCCTATTGGTTGTTATTGTAAGAATAATATCTATTAGTGTTTCCTATTGGTTGTTATTGTAAGAATAATCATGTATTAGTGTTTACCATTGGTTTTTATTGTAAGAATAATATGTATTAGTGTTTCCTATTGGTTGTTATTGTAAGACACACACACACACACACACACACACACACACACACACACACACATATATATATATATATATATATATATATATATATATATATATATATATATATATATATATATATTAGTGTTTACCATTGATTTTTATTGTAAGAATAGTATATATTATTGTTTCCTATTGGTTGTTATTGCAAGATAGACACGTAGTAGTGCTTACTACTGGTTGTTATTGTAAGAATAATATGTATTAGTGTTTCCTATTGGTTGTTATTGTAAGATATATATATATATATATATATATATATATATATATATATATATATATATATATATATGTATTAGTGTTTCCCATTGGCCGTGAGCAGCTGTCAACGTGACAACTACTGTGCGCGAATGTTTAACTTCGTGTTAAGTAATTGACCGCCCGCAGTGAGGTCAATATTTGATGCAACACGTGGTACTCGTCACGTGCAGACTTAGTTCAAGACGCTCATTGAGCGTTCTCTGTCAGAGCAATTCTGTACATTCTGGAACTAGTGTTCAGTTAAGTGCTGACATCAATGAAATCTGGCATAGATGGTGGTTTCAGGAATGATAATTCACAAAAAGCTACAATCTTCATCCAGTAATAATATAACATAATTCAATGGACCTGGTCAACGTTATTCAATATTCCAATTTGATTGAGTGACTCATATCCATATTCCAATTTGATTGAGTGGCTGCTGTTAACATCGATCAGTATTTCAACGTGGTTTAGTTGATCTAAAATCATGTTTTCTGATTTTACCACTGATTTGATTCATATGGGGACTATCATCGTTGTCTGACATGTTCGTGCATGGACATCAAGAATCTGATGAAAACTTTCCTGATGCTGGTTCATGTTGTTACATTTCTTGTTGGAGGTAAGTGTCACATGACTTGTACCACCACATAAAGTGTCACATGACTTGTACCACCACATAAAGTGTCACATGACTTGTTCCACCACATACTTCTCGTTAATCACATTCACCATATATAACATTATAAATATGTGCTATTATCAAAACTATTCTACTAAAAAAAGGAATGCGTGCCAGTGTTTATACAAATGTAACCACCATATCACAAAATATCACAAAGTGAACTAATGTTTATACAAATGTAACCACCTTATTACAAATATCACAAAGTGAACTAATGTTTATACAAATGTAACCACCTTATTACAAATATCACAAAGTGAACTAATGTTTATACAAATGTAACCACCTTATTACAAATATCACAAAGTGAACTAATGTTTATACAAATGTAACCACCTTATTACAAATATCACAAAGTGAACTAATGTTTATACAAATGTAACCACCTTATTTAAATAAAACAATAGCAAAGAGAATCGCTGCTTTAGAAAGAAGATGCTGCAGAATAAATATACGTATACCATTGGAACGCTAAAAATACAAATCAAAAGTGTTAAGATGAATAAACCTCGAAGAGGGTTGGCTCGTTAACATCATCCTAACTAGAAAGTTAACTAGAAAGTTAACATCATCCTAACTAGAAAGTTAACTAGAAAGTAAACATCATACTAATTAGAAAGTTAACATCATCCTAACTAGAAAGTTAACATCACCCTAACTAGAAAGTTAACTAGAAAGTTAACATCATCCTAACTAGAAAGTTAACTAGAAAGTTAACATCATCCTAACTAGAAAGTTAACTAGAAAGTAAACATCATACTAATTAGAAAGTTAACATCATCCTAACTAGAAAGTTAACATCACCCTAACTAGAAAGTTAACTAGAAAGTTAACATCATCCTAACTAGAAAGTTAACTAGAAAGTTAATATCATCCTAACTAGAAAGTTAACTAGAAAGTTAACATCATCCTAACTAGAAAGTTAACTAGAAAGTAAACATCATACTAACTAGAAAGTTAACATCATCCTAACTAGAAAGTTAACATCATCCTAACTAGAAAGTTACCATCATCCTAACTAGAAAGTTAACATCATACTAACTAGAAAGTTAACATCATCCTAACTAGAAAGTTAACATCATCCTAACTAGAAAGTTAACATCATCCTAACTAGAAAGTTAACATCATCCTAACTAGAAAGTTAACATCATCCTAACTAGAAAGTTAACATCATCCTAACTAGAAAGTTAACATCATACTAACTAGAAAGTTGACATCATCCTAACTAGAAAGTTGACTAGAAAGTTAAAATCATCCTAACGGAAATTTAACTAGAAAGTTAACATAATCCTTACTAGAAAGTTACCATCATCCTAACTAGAAAGTTAACATCATCTTAACTAGAAAATTAACTAGAAAGTTAACATCATCCTAACTAGAATGTTGACTAGATAGTTAACATCATCCTAACGAGAAAGTTATCTAGAAAGTTAACATCATCCTAACTAGAAAGTTATCTAGAACCTTAGCATAATCCTAACTAGAGAGTTAACTAGAAACTTAACATCATCGAAATTTAACATCATCCTAACTAGAAAGTTAACATCATCCTAACTAGAAAGTTAACTAGAAAGTTAACATCATCCTAACTAGAAAGTTAACATCATCCTAACTAGAAAGTTACCATCATCCTAACTAGAAAGTTAACATCATCCTAACTAGAAAGTTAACTAGAAAGTTAACATCATCCTAACTAGAAAGTTGACATCATCCTAACTAGAAAGTTAACTAGAAAGTTAACACCATCCTAACTAGAAAGTTGACTAGAAAGTTAAAATCATCCTAACGGAAATTTAACTAGAAAGTTAACATCATCCTTACTAGAAAGTTACCATCATCCTAACTAGAAAGTTAACATCATCCTAACTAGAAAGTTAACTAGAAAGTTAACATCATCCTAACTAGAATGTTGACTAGATAGTTAACATCATCCTAACGAGAAAGTTATCTAGAAAGTTAACATCATCCTAACTAGAAAGTTATCTAGAACCTTAGCATAATCCTAACTAGAGAGTTAACTAGAAACTTAACATCATCCTAACTAGAAATTTAACCTCATCCTAACTAGAAAGTTAACTAGAAAGTTAATGTCAACCTAACTAGAAAGTTAACTAGAAAGTTAACATCATTCTAACTAGAAAGTTAACATCATCCTAACTAGAAAGTTAACATCATCCTAACTAGAAAGTTAACTAGAAAGTTAGCATCATCCTAACTAGAAAGTTAACTAGAAACTTAACATCATCCTAACTAGAAAGTTAAAATCATCTTAACTAGAAAGTTAACTAGAAAGTTAATATCCTAACTAGAAAGTTAACTAGAAAGTTAACATCATTCTAACTAGAAAGTTAACATCATCCTAACTAGAAAGTTAACATCATCCTAACTAGAAAGTTAACTAGAAAGTTAACATCATCCTAACTGGAAAGTTAACTAGAAAGTTAATATCATCCTAACTAGAAAGTTAACTAGAAAGTTAACATCATCCTAACTAGTAAGTTAACTAGAAAGTTAACATCATCCTAACTAGAAAGTTAACTAGAAAGTTAACTAGAAAGTTAACATCATTCTAACTAGAAAGTTAACTAGAAAGTTAGCATCATCCTAACTAGAAAGTTAATATCATCCTAACTAGAAAGTTAATATCATCCTAACTAGAACGTTAACTAGAAAGTTAATATCATCCTAACTAGAAAGTTAACTAGAAAGTTAACATCATTCTAACTAGAAAGTTAACATCATCCTAACTAGAAAGTTAACATCATCCTAACTAGAAAGTTATCTAGAAAGTTAACATCATCCTAACTAGAAAGTTAACTAGAAAGTTAATATCATCCTAACTAGAAAGTTAACTAGAAAGTTAACATCATCCTAACTAGTAAGTTAACTAGAAAGTTAACATCATCCTAACTAGAAAGTTAACTAGAAAGTTAACATCATTCTAACTAGAAAGTTAACTAGAAAGTTAACATAATTCTAACTAGAAAGTTAACTAGAAAGTTAATATCATCCTAACTAGAAAGTTAACTAGAAAGTTAACATCATCCTAACTAGTAAGTTAACTAGAAAGTTAACATCATCCTAACTAGAAAGTTAACTAGAAAGTTAACATCATTCTAACTAGAAAGTTAACTAGAAAGTTAGCATCATCCTAACTAGAAAGTTAACTAGAAACTTAACATCATCCTAACTAGAAAGTTAATATCATCTTAACTAGAAAGTTAACTAGAAAGTTAATATCATCCTAACTAGAAAGTTAACTAGAAAGTTAACATCATTCTAACTAGAAAGTTAACATCATCCTAACTAGAAAGTTAACATCATCCTAACTAGAAAGTTAACTAGAAAGTTAACATCATCCTAACTAGAAAGTTAACTAGAAAGTTAACTAGAAAGTTAACATCATCCTAACTAGTAAGTTAACTAGAAAGTTAACATCATCCTAACTAGAAAGTTAACTAGAAAGTTAACATCATTCTAACTAGAAAGTTAACTAGAAAGTTAGCATCATCCTAACTAGAAAGTTAATATCATCCTAACTAGAAAGTTAATATCATCCTAACTAGAAAGTTAACTAGAAAGTTAATATCATCCTAACTAGAAAGTTAACTAGAAAGTTAACATCATTCTAACTAGAAAGTTAACATCATCCTAACTAGAAAGTTAACATCATCCTAACTAGAAAGTTATCTAGAAAGTTAACATCATCCTAACTAGAAAGTTAACTAGAAAGTTAATATCATCCTAACTAGAAAGTTAACTAGAAAGTTAACATCATCCTAACTAGTAAGTTAACTAGAAAGTTAACATCATCCTAACTAGAAAGTTAACTAGAAAGTTAACATCATCCTAACTAGTAAGTTAACTAGAAAGTTAACATCATCCTAACTAGAAAGTTAACTAGAAAGTTAACATCATCCTAACTAGAAAGTTATCTAGAAAGTTAACATCATCCTAACTAGAAAGTTAACTAGAAAGTTAATATCATCCTAACTAGAAAGTTAACTAGAAAGTTAACATCATCCTAACTAGTAAGTTAACTAGAAAGTTAACATCATCCTAACTAGAAAGTTAACTAGAAAGTTAACATCATCCTAACTAGAAAGTTAACTAGAAAGTTAACAGCATCCTAACTAGAAAGTTAACTAGAAAGTTAACATCATCCTAACTAGAAAGATGTGTTGTTGTTTTTTTAATTATAAAAAGATATATAGTAGCATGGAAAGGTTAATATCTGAAGTTAACGGCAGTAGGGAAAGAGGGCGCCCAAGACGACGATGTGCAGTGATATTTCAGATGGCTTAACAATGTCTCTAGCTGCTACAGGTCAACTCGCCCAGAATCACGGTGTGTTCAGAGATTCCATAAGGAAGACCACGTTCTGAAATGAATATGTCACATGATGATGATGACCACAACTAAAACTGTTAGCAATTTGAAAGTGTTGCAATGTTTATACAAAAGTAGCCATCTTAGCACAACTATAAACTGATAGAAAATGAAAGCTGGTCTATGTTTATACAAATGTATCCACCGTGTCAAAAATGTTCTACTCTGTGATAGGGGAGGTACCTGGTTCAAATCGCGTCACATGTATTTTTGCACCCGGACCGTTCAGAATGCAATGGCAAACTACTGAACGTATAATCTGATTGACTAGAAAAATCACTGCAGATAAAAATGTTTGAGTTCATGGCTATATTCTAAATGAAATATGATATAAATTTCTTATCTGTGTAGTTTTTATCTATGTTGTTTTTATCTGTGTAGTTTAGTATCACAACTAAAATCTGTTGTTAACTTCAAAGTGCATCAGAGTTGACACCGATGTAACCACATCTTAGCACATCTAAAATCTGTAACGATTGACTAATCCAATTCAAACTTGACCAATGTTTTCTTGTTTTTTTTTAATCTTCTAAAACAGATGAAGACATTGAAATGCATTGTCGGGCTAATTGTTGGGTTATATTTCTTAAAATGTCTGGTAATCTGAAAAATACGAGTTGGTCACAGGATGGATCTAGGTTTAAATCTAGGAAGATTGTAATTTATGTCTGCGTGATTCTCTATTGGCCGCGTCGTAAGTTGTAAAATCATTTGTCCGTCTCTATTAATCGCACCGTAATTTGTAAAATAATTTGTCCGTCTCTATTGATCGAGCCTTACGGTGTAAAATGAATTGTCCGTCTCTATTGATCGCGCCTTACGGTGTAAAATAATTTTTCCATCTCTATTGACGGCGTCGTAAGTTGTAAAATCATTTGCCCGTCTGCCTATTGTGTGTGACATTCTCACACTGTGATAGATTCCCAACTAAAGCCCTATTTACATCTATTCTGCCCTGTTCGCATACAATATGAGAACCCCTATATGGAGTTTAGGGTGATATTATTATATGAGTCTCCTATTTATCTACTTCTTCTTCTTCTTCTGCGTTCGTTATCTTGTTACCAACACGAAAGTTCCTGTGATTTCCGCCAGGGAGTGTGAAGTAAGATGTTCTGCTTGTTCCACAGCAGAGCTGTATTATTTACACCTCGAATGACCCAGCATATCTGAGGCCCGGTCATCCGACGCCCAGCTCATCAGTTTTCGTGATGCCTTTAATTCGGGTAGTTGGAGTCCTTAGCATGTGACAGCCTTCCTATCAATCATCAGACAGCGAATGTGTATCGACTTTTCTCTGTGACGGTTTATCCCATATTGTGCCCTTTGACTTTTCATGCCAAAACATGTCCCTTGGTTGTAGTCTCCCTAGTCTGGGATGTAGGCTTGGATCAACTACGACTATCTCGCACGATGTCTTCCGCTGTCAGTGAACTAATCTCGCGTAATTAGACGTATTTTTGCTTGTGTTTTAGTATATCTCATTTAGTTCAGGTTAAACATTCACTTCTCATTGTACAGTGTATGTTCCTTCTTCTTCAGCTTTCATTTTCAAACTCCTGCTGGATTTCTCTTGTAGTCGGACCATGAACCATTCTAGATTTCCAACAACATGTAGTCCAGAGAATGGAAATGCTTTGTGTCGCCGTTTTATTTGCTCAAATAGCCCGACACATCCGCTTTCAGCGGGCATTGTATAGCTCATACAGTTCAGGTTAAACATTCACTTCTCAGTGTATGTCTGTGATGTTTTGTTTTGGAAGCAACTATTTCCTAAATTAAGTGAACAGACCACAGACACGAGATGGTGTCTTCGTGATGGATGTGGAAACATTATTTCTATTTTTTCACGACTGTTGTGAGATAACTTGAACACGGCAGTGTATGACAACAAGCAACACTTGACTCTACACGTTTCAATCTGCATTGATGCCATCTGCTTGATACCGACATTTCTAACATCAACCAGGCATATCTCTTGTTTCTGAGAGAGTTTTAAAGATACATTGTTGTTGTATCTCTTTGACATGCATAACAAATCGGAAAATTGATCGGTCTAGACATTATGTTTGGTAGATGCTGTAGAGATAAATTCAGACATCGCTACTGGGGAAATTGTTACAGTGATAAATGTTGTTACTGGGGAAATTGTTACAGTGATAAATGTTGTTACTGGGGAAATTGTTACAGTGATAAATGTTGTTACTGGGGAAATTGTTACAGTGATAAATGTTGTTACTGGGGAAATTGTTACAGTGATAAATGTTGTTACTGGGGAAATTGTTACAGTGATAAATGTTGTTACTGGGGAAATTGTTACAGTGATAAATGTTGTTACTGGGGAAATTGTTACAGTGATAAATGTTGTTACTGGGGAAATTGTTACAGTGATAATTGTTGTTACTGGGAAAGACGACGTAACAGGGAAAGATGATGTAATAGGAAAAGATGTAACAGTGAACAATGTTACTGTGAAAGATGATGTACCAGTGAAAGATGATGTACCAGTGAAAGATGATGTAACAGTGAAAGATGATGTAACAGTGAAAGATGATGTAATAGGAAAAGATGTAACAGTGAACAATGTTACTGTGAAAGATGATGTACCAAGGAGAGATGATGTAACAGTGAAAGATGATGTACCAGTGAAAGATGATGTAACAGTAAAAGATGATGTAACAGTGAAAGATGATGTAACAGTGAACAATGTTACTGTGAAAGATGATGTACCAGTGAAAGATGATGTAACAGTGAAAGATGATGTAACAGGGAAAGATGATGTAATAGGAAAAGATGTAACAGTGAACAATGTTACTGTGAAAGATGATGTACCAAGGAAAGATGATGTACCAAGGAAAGATCATGTAACAGTAAAAGATGATGTAACAGTGAAAGATGATGTACCAAGGAAAGATGATGTAACAGTGAAAGATGATGTAACAGTAAAAGATGATGTAACAGTAAAAGATGATGTAACAGTAAAAGATGATGTACCAGTAAAAGATGATGTAACAGTAAAAGATGATGTAACAGTAAACGATGATGTAACAGTGAAAGATGATGTAACAGTGAAAGATGATGTAACAGTAAAAGATGATGTAACAGTAAAAGATGATGTACCAGTGAAAGATGATGTAACAGTAAAAGATGATGTAACAGTAAAAGATGACGTAACAGTGAAAGATGTTGTTACTATTGAAGCAGCAGCGAAAGATGTTATGAAAGATGATGATATTGCGAGTTTATAAAAAGATCAGTCTATAGCAACGGTGTCGAATACGGCGCCCATAAATCAACTTGTGAGGCGCCCCATTTCATTCTGTCATCTTTACAGTTCATCATATTTTACATGTACAAATTGTCAATAACATTCTTTATATTACATGAAAAGGATACAGGCAAATGTTATTCTTGTTATTCTTGTGTACACACATAGACACATATAACAAAACAAGTTCATCTCGTGTACACACATAGACACATATAACAAAACACGTTCCTCTTGTGTACACACATAAACACATATAACAAAACAAGTTCCTCTTGTGTACACACATAGACACATATAAAACAAGTTCCTCTCGTGTACACCCATAGACACATATAACAAAACAAGTTCCTCTTGTGTACACACATAAACACATAAACAAAACAAGTTCCTCTTGTGTACACACATAGACACATATAACAAAACAAGTTCCTCTTGTGTACACACATAGACACATATAAAACAAGTTCCTCTCGTGTACACCCATAGACACATATAAAACAAGTTCCTCTCGTGTACACCCATAGACACATATAACAAAACAAGTTCCTCTTGTGTACACACATAGACACATATAACAAAACAAGTTGCTCTTGTGTACTCACATAGACACATATAACAAAACAAGTTCCTCTCGTGTACACACATAGACCCATATAACAAAACAAGTTCATCTCGTGTACACAATTAGACACATATAACAAAACAAGTTGCTCTTGTGTACACACATAGACACATATAACAAAACAAGGTCATCACGTGTACGGCTCATTACTGGAACAGGGATTGATGTTACCAATGAAATATCAATTGCCATACCGTGAGGTTAGTCAGCACCTCGGTTTCCTACATAATACTAGACTTCCTTTAGAATACCACAGCGAGCATACATTATCATAGACATCAGAGGTATTTTTACGCCGAAGTATGCAGATGTGTCGGACCATTGGCGCAATTATAACAGTGACACAACATATTTCCATTCTCTGGACTACATCCTGCTGGAAATCTAATAGGACTATGGTTGTGCTACAAGGGAGATTCAGCGGGAGTTGAGAATGAACACTGAAGTAAAAGAAGGTACGCCCTTGCACGGCAATACTGTAATCTATGCTCAGCTGTTGGGCAGTCAAGTAGGTATCGCATAGCTCTTGTCGATTAGTCTCTTGTGCATCCCAGAATAATACGCATTGCTGCATTCTGGACTTCAAATACATGCAGATAAGGAACACCCGTTGCATTCCGAAATACAGATAGTTAAAGGCAGCAGACTCAAGAGAGGAAGATCGTGGATGGGACGTGCTGAGGATGTCATACAAAGCGTGTGCAGATTACAGGATGTGGCAGCAGGTGCGGAATGGATAGGTCTACCCACAGATTTCGAAACGTGTTTAAGAGTAGCAATATCACTCAGCAGGGAATGCAGAGAATGGTGTCCCACAGCTATGGAGAAAGAAGTGCAGGCTTTAATCAGTGAGAATACCAAAGAGGGGGATGTGATTATATACACTGATGGATCTGTAATTAGGCATGTTCGCAGTGCTTGGGCCTTTACAGCTCAGTGCGCAGGTAAAACGATCAAGGAGGAAAGTGGTGCCTTTGCGGTCACTACGAGTAGTATGACCATGGAGACTATGGTGGTGACCAAGGCATTTGAGTGGCTACGCACACAGAAGGTAACGCAGGTCTGCATCTTGAGTGACTCTATGCGTATGATTAAGAAGGTACAAGTGGGTCTCGTTCGCGAACAGTGGATTGAGGCCTTGAGAAAGGCGAGCTTGAAAGTGGTTACATTTATTTTCGTGCCGGGACATGTGGGCGTTCGAGGCAATGAAAGAGCGGATCAACTGGCATCGTGCGTGATTGTGGCACAGTGCGATGGGGCAATGGATCGCGCTGACGTTTTGAACTCCTTAAGAGATATAACACGCGAAAGTGAGACTAATGTGGATGATGATTCCTTTTCAATGGCTAGGATTAAAGATCAGGGATTGAAATGCGGTGTTGCTAGAGGTGAACATTTTGGAGGGCGCAGAAGAATGATGGTCAACCAGCATAGGACCGGTACTGTCAGCAGAAGTGTGATGGCGGATACACTCATTGAGAGATCGGTGCAAATATGGATGTGTCCAGTTTGCAGTGATGATGATCCGACGGCTAACTAACTAACTAACTAACTAACTAACTAACTAACTAACTAACTAACTAACTAACTAACTAACTAACTAACTAACTAACTAACTAACTAACTAACTAACTAACTAACTAACTAACTAACTAACTAACTAACTAACTAACTAACTAACTAACTAACTGACTGACTGACTGACTGACTGACTGACTGACTGACTGACTGACTAACTGACTAACTAACTAACTAACTAAAAGAAGAAGAAATAGAGTGTGAAGGTGAGCTCCGATGTTGAAAATCTTCCGTGCCATGAAGTCAGAGTTTGTCTCGCCCAACAACGATTGTGTATTTATGATGTAGTTCCAAAACTCAATTTCTTATAGCATATCCAATGTTTGTTTCTCTCTGTGATGTTTGAAGGTAATCTTTCTCTTTGCGTTGTCCTCTGTCAGCACATTACAATTAGTAAACTTAGAAGTAACTGAGATTAGCTGCATTCTCCTGTCAGTCAACATGTCTGCTGCTTCGTTGATTTAAGAAAATGATTACAAAAGATACAAATGAGTTACTTCGCATTCTAAACTAGACATCATCAAACATGCACCTTTCACACGTTGTGATGACGTCTACCACACAGTGTAATGACGACAAACACACACTTTGATTACACACGAGTTGATTATCATCAAGTTTCGTCTCGAGATCGAAAACTAACTGCATCGGTCCTCTTTCTTCTGTCTCTTGCATTATTTGTACATTCTGCTAGACTGTATCCTGTCCATCTCATGATGCTAGCCTCCCACTTATATCATTGCCTACCACTAACTCTTTCTATCATTGCGTCACGGTGTGCCAGGTTCGAAACCTGTTCCAGACTAATAAAAAATCGAGGTTGTGATTTATCACTTGACACGAACACTCCTCCAGTCGACTCAGCTGCAAATGAGTACCTGATGCATGAGTTAGGGAAGGTAATGATATAAAGGAAGGGAACTGGCCACTCCCACCTAATAGTTGCTGCAGTTTAGTACATGAAAAGTTATCTTCATCCCCGACGGCAGGTTCAGGGTCGGATTTAGACTTGATAGGGCCATAAGCTATTTGAGATATGGGACCCTAAGCTATTTGAGATATGGGACCCTAAGCTATTTGAGATATGGGGCCCTAAGCTATTTGAGATATGGGACCCTAAGCTATTTGAGATATGGGACCCTAAGCTATTTGATATAGGGTACCCTAAGCTATTTGAGATATGGGGCCCTAAGCTATTTGAGATATGGGCCCCTTTAACGATTAAGAATATATAAATAGTGAAATAAAAAATATGCTGGGGCCCCCAAGAAAGTGGGGTCCCTAAGCGATAGCTTGTTTAGCATATAGGTAAATCCGGCACTAGGTAGGTAGCTGCCATGGAACATACCTTTACCTTTACCACTAGCTCGCCTCTCCTAGGCTGTACCCTTCTTAAACAAGATGTGTCTTTTATGTGTATCAATATGTTTTTTAAATTTCGTTTAAACGTTCTTTGTGATATACAGTGGTCAGACCCCCTTTGTTTGTTTTCTTACAGTTGTCAGACCCTCTGTGTTTGTTTTCTTATAGTTCACAGACACACAGACATGTTTCTGAGCCACACATTAAATGTATTGTAGATGTAGAATTTACAATTCTAAATTTGACTCTTGTGTGTGCCCGATTTGTTTAGCTATTGTTTAAATATGTTTAGCCATTGCTATTCACCTTTTTAACATCGCGTTTACCACTACAATCATTCAAGACTTCGCTTTTACCACTACAATCATTCACGACTTCGATTTTACCACTACAATCATTCACGACTTCGCTTTTACCACTACAATCATTCACGACTTCGCTTTTACCACTACAATCATTCACGACTTCGCTTTTACCACTACAATCATTCACGATCTCGCTTTTACCACTACAATCATTCGTGACCTCGCTTTTACCACTACAATCATTCACGACCTCGCTTTTACCACTACAATCATTCACGACCTCGCTTTTACCACTACAATCATTCGTGACCTCGTTTTTACCACTACAATCATTCGTGACCTCGCTTTTACCACTACAATCATTCGTGACCTCGCTTTTACCACTACAATCATTCGTGACCTCGCTTTTACCACTACAATCATTCGTGACCTCGCTTTTACCACTACAATCATTCGTGACCTCGCTTTTACCACTACAATCATTCGTGACCTCGCTTTTACCACTACAATCATTCGTGACCTCGCTTTTACCACTACAATCATTCGTGACCTCGTTTTTACCACTACAATCATTCGTGACCTCGCTTTTACCACTACAATCATTCATGACCTCGCTTTTACCACTACAATCATTCCTGACCTCGCTTTTACCACTACAATCATTCGTGACCTCGCTTTTACCACTACAATCATTCATGACCTCGCTTTTACCACTACAATCATTCATGACCTCGCTTTTACCACTACAATCATTCATGACTTCGCTTTTACCACTACAATCATTCATGACCTCGCTTTTACCACTACAATCATTTGTGACCTCGCTTTTACCACTACAATCATTCGTGACTTCGCTTTTACCACTACAATCATTCGTGACTTCGCTTTTACCACTAAAGTCATTCGTGACTTCGCTTTTACCACTACAATCATTCACGACCTCGCGTTTACCACTACAATCATTCGTGACCTCGCTGTTACCACTACAATCATTCGTGACCTCGCTGTTACCACTACAATCATTTGTGACCTCGCTTTTACCACTACAATCATTCACGACCTCGCTTTTACCACTACAATCATTCACGACCTCGCTTTTACCACTACAATCATTCACGACCTCGCTTTTACCACTCCAATCATTCGTGATTGTGTCCGAGAAATCGGTCTTGATCTCATTGTTTAAGTATCTCTACATGTATTTTTATGTTTAGCGTTAATTTCTCCTTAATTTCGATTATCATGTTTTTTTGTTTTGTTTTTTTAAATCACCAATACGTTTTTATTTTAATCTAACCCCTTTGTTCTACACAAAGAAAATATTTCAACATACAGAAGTTACGTCAGGGTTCGCAATCAATGGGGAAATAACCAACAATCTTCGATATGCAGATGTCACTGTTATCTTATCAGGAAGTCAACAAGAGCTACACATATTAATAGATCAAGTCGATAAATCAAGTCAAGAATATGAACTATTAATAGATCAAGTCGATAAATCAAGTCAAGAATATGAACTATTAATAGATCAAATCGATAAATCAAGTCAAGAATATGAACTATTAATAGATCATGTCGATAAATCAAGTCAAGAATATGAACTATTAATAGATAAAGTCGATAAATCAAGTCAAGAATATGAACTATTAATAGAACAAGTCGATAAATCAAGTCAAGAATATGAACTATTAATAGATCAAATCGATAAATCAAGTAAAGAATATGAACTATTAATAGAACAAGTCGATAAATCAAGTCAAGAATATGAACTATTAATAGATCAAATCGATAAATCAAGTAAAGAATATGAACTATTAATAGATCAAGTCGATAAATCAAGTCAAGAATATGAACTATTAATAGATCAAGTCGATAAATCAAGTCAAGAATATGAACTATTAATAGATCAAATCGATAAATCAAGTCAAGAATATGAACTATTAATAGATCATGTCGATAAATCAAGTCAAGAATATGAACTATTAATAGATAAAGTCGATAAATCAAGTCAAGAATATGAACTATTAATAGAACAAGTCGATAAATCAAGTCAAGAATATGAACTATTAATAGATCAAATCGATAAATCAAGTAAAGAATATGAACTATTAATAGAACAAGTCGATAAATCAAGTCAAGAATATGAACTATTAATAGATCAAATCGATAAATCAAGTAAAGAATATGAACTATTAATAGATCAAGTCGATAAATCAAGTCAAGAATATGAACTATTAATAGATCAAGTCGATAAATCAAGTCAAGAATATGAACTATTAATAGATCAAATCGATAAATCAAGTCAAGAATATGAACTATTAATAGAACAAGTCGATAAATCAAGTCAAGAATATGAACTATTAATAGATCAAATTGATAAATCAAGTCAAGAATATGAACTATTAATAGATCAAGTCGATAAATCAAGTCAAGAATATGAACTATTAATTGATCAAGTCGATAAATCAAGTCAAGAATATGAACTATTAATAGAACAAGTAGATAAATCAAGTCAAGAATATGAACTATTAATAGATCGAATTGATAAATCAAGTCAAGAATATGAACTATTAAGTCAAAACATAGGCCTGCGTACTAACCACTCAACTGTACATGATTGATGCACACAAGCTATGTACCAATCACTCAAACAACTGTACATGATTGATGTACACAAGCTATGTACCAATCACTCAAACAACTGTACATGATTGATGTACACAAGCTATGTACCAATCACTAAAACAACTGTACATGATTGATGTACACAAGCTATGTACCAATCACTCAAACAACTGTACATGATTGATGTACACAAGCTATGTACCAATCACTCAAACAACTGTACATGATTGATGTACACAAGCTATGTACCAATCACTCAAACAACTGTACATGATTGATGTACACAAGCTATGTACCAATCACTCAAACAACTGTACATGATTGATGTACACAAGCTATGTACCAATCACTCAAACAACTGTACATGATTGATGTACACAAGCTATGTACCAATCACTCAAACAACTGTACATGATTGATGTACACAATCTTTATATGTCAAAAGAATTAGTTCGTATATTTTAACGTAACGTTCACGCGTAAACTGTCTGACACGTGACTCCGACAGACATGCATCAAGTTAACAATGGAGATACTGACGTCTGTAGACTCCATAGATAAAACCAACATCACTTACTAGTCAACAGTTTCAATACATCCAGAACATGATATTTTACTCAGACATCTGAGCTCATTCATCGCTGAAGACATTTCTTGAAAGAATATTTGGTTCCTTTTAGTTTGTCCTCCAATTTTTGGTTATAGCTTGTTGCGTTCTCTTTTCCTTAGCTTGACAAGTTGCGAACATCAATGTTTAGCTATATGCATATATTCGTGTTATCACAATGCGATCATCACACACGTTTATCGTTTGATCTTTTTTGTATCGATACCCTCTGTACGGAGATAGGGTCAACTAACACTCTGATGTCCATGTTTGCTTTCTACGGAGGCTATAGGCCCGTATTTCACCCTTGTCTTTTGTCGAGGAGTGAAAGTGGTATAAAGAATAGCATCGCTGTTTACCGTCCACGCATGTCATCATCATCAAGTGACATATTCTTTCCAGAACGTAGTCTTTCCTATGGATCTCTTGAATTCTCCGCGGTCTTGAGCAAGTTGCCCTGCATCTTCCAGTGACATGCGCAGGCATTCTTGAATGTCTTTTGTCCAACGACGTCTTGAAAGGCAATTACGAATCTGTGGGGTCGGGTCTGATTGTTGCATCCCATATAGGATAAAAGTGACACAGAATATATGCTTGAGGCCGAAAGGTGACAGAGAATCTATGCTGAGACCGCAACTATCACAGATTAGCTGTAAACTATAACACAATGCATTCCGTTCTCCGGACTACATCCAGCTAATCTGCAGGAGTTTGAGAACGAAAACAGAAGAAGCTCTCCGTACTTTAATTTACTATGTATTTCTTTCTGGTTTGTTAACAATTCTTCAGACTAACGGGAATTGAACCAGTCCGTTCAACGGCACCAAATCGCCTAGCAAACGGACTGGTTCAATTCCCGTTAGTCTGAAGAATTTTTAAAAATTGTCCTCTGGCTTCCTACTTAAATTTACTGGTTTGTTAAGTCAAGTGTGTACATCTTATAGTGAGACACGCTTTTTCAACCACGAACATTAGTCCACTTTGGTTATATCAGAGCGTTACCACCATCAACAAATAGTAGACGTCACGGTTCTGGTAATCCAGTCCCCACGACCTACCAGGTGATAACCTTCTAGGTGATCATACGACCTTCCAGGTGATCATAAAAGCTTTATCTTGTAATATTTATCAAATATTTAAAAAATCTACACTAATATTAGTAAGAACCAATGACCCGTCAGGGTCGTAGATGTACCATATTTGAAGACATCACAATAAAGCTCTTCAAACACCTCCGATATCAGCCGTTTGGACGAGTGTAGGAAAATCATTAGGCTTTAGGCGCGCCTCTGAAGTAATAGCATAAGCCTACACGAACGTCCTAGTTATGACATATTTGGTAAATATCTTTCTATAAAATTCCTGAATGAAAGCATATAATATCATTATATAAATGTGCGTTGTTTCATTATTTTCTTTTCGCTGTATACTCCTTTATGCCTTGCAACGTCAGGGGTTGAAGAGTTCTCTGGAGATGTCTTTTTTGTGTGCTTCATATATGTTTGTTATTGTTAATTCTGTAATCCATTGTTTGCAAGGTCTACCACTGGCTTTGTATCCATCGTGTCTGTATAGAAATGATTTTTGAGGGGCACTGTCTGATGGTAGTATGGAAGCATGCGAAAACCACTTAATCTGTTGTCTTCTCGTGTAATTCAGAATTGGTATTGTGTCTGTTAGTCTACTGATGTTGTCGTTTTTGATTCTGTGTCTTATTGTTACTTCGAGGATTCTACTTAGTCAAACCATTTCTATTGTAACAAGTTTTCTTGTGGATTCTGTTGTTAATTTCTATGTTTGACATTGATAGCATGATGATTGTTTTATATAGTGCAGTTTTGGTGTTCATGCTCACAAATTTGTTTTCGAAAATAGGAGACATCTGCCCCATGATCCGGTATGCCATGTTGCATCTTAAGTTGTTGATCATCGATTAGAATAGTGATGTCTCTTTCTGTTTTTGCGATTGACATTACCTCAGTTGTGTTCTGTGTTTATGATCATGTTAAAGTCCCTACATGTTGTATGGAGTCTATGTATATGCTGTTGTAGTTGTTCTTTTGTTGTTGCCATTATTGCTTGATCGTCTGCAAAAAGAAGTTCGCTGAGCAGGCTCTTTAGATTGTCTTCTTCATTAGTGTTGGCAGTTTTACATATACAATCGATATGTGACGAATAACAAAGAAGATAGAACACATCCTTGTCGAACGCCAGAGTGTATGTGGAATTTATCTGAAAGTCCAAAGCTTGTTCTAACTGCACATTGACTGCCTGTGTAACTACTTCTACACAAGTTGATTAGATGTTGTGGAACCCCGTATTTTTATAGTATTTTCCAAAGTTTGTGTCTGTCCACTCCGTAGAAAGTTTTTTCTTGGTCGACAAACGCGGTATCCAATTCATTGTTGTTTTAAGTCCCCCCCCCCCCCACCGCTATGTGCCTGATTGAAAAATGTGTCTATATGACACCTTGACACCCGAGAGACACCTTGTTGAGGTTCTTACTAGATGGCAGAGTTGAGGAGATAGCGAATGCTGTGATTTACCAACTATCGTCAGTACTCAAACATCCAACAATATGCATGGCGATAAAACGAAAATTGAAAAATAGTATTTTTATACGATGTGTTACCAATGTCGAACATCAAAAACGTTTACAGACACCCGTAACAGTTTACAGACACCCGTAACAGTTTACAGACACCCTTAACAGTTTCCAGACACCCTTAACAGTTTACAGACACCCGTAACAGTTTACAGACACCATTAACAGTTTACAGACACCGTTAACAGTTTACAGACACCCGTAACATTATACAGACACCCGTAACAGTTTACAGACACCCTTAACAGTTTACAGACACCCGTAACAGTTTACAGACACCCTTAACAGTTTACAGACACGCTTACCAGTAACTAACTTACTGTAAACATCACTAAGTCAACTTGAAAAGACCTGCACTTGAGAAAACCTGCACTTTTGTAGAATGTCTTGTCAATAATAGAACTACTCATCAGCATTTAGATATCGATAAAAACAACATATCAAACCTGGTCCTTACGACAACAACACGTCAAACATGGTCCTTGCGACAACAACATGTCAAACCTGGTCCTTACGACAACAACACGTCAAACATGGTCCTTGCGACAACAACATATCAAACCTGGTCCTAACGACAACAACACGTCAAACATGGTCCTTACGACAACAACAACATGTCAAACATGGTCCTTACGACAACAACAAAATGTCAAACATGGTCCTTGCGACAACAATATGTCAAACATGGTCCTTGCGACAACAGCAACAACTTGGTCCCTGCGACAACAACATGTCAAACATGGTCCTTGCGACAACAACATGTCAAACACGGTCCTTGTGACAACAGCAACAACATTGTCCTTGCGACGACAACAACAACATGTAAACATTATTAATGCGACAACGACAACATGTCAAACATTGTTCTTGCGATAACGACAACATGTCAAATATGATCTTTGACAAAGACACCTGTCTGTCAAAAAATATCACAGTGTGTTAAATGGGATGTTTGAGGAAAGCTATAAATGTCGACAGGAGAGACAGACGGAGAAATGAAGACTATCACATGTCAAGACTACATTGACAGACAGTAAATCAGTTGGTTATACCCCATTATGAGAATAGAACTTATGCAACCAGCTATTCGTGCATACAACAACAAAATATCTGTTTACAATGCACGAGGAAGACCAAGAACGAGATGGATGGGGACAATCAAAGAAAACTTCAACAGACGCGAGCCGACGATGACCAATATGAACCAAATGGTGAAAAACAGACTGCTTCAATTCCCCTCCACGACCCTTAACAGCACAAATAGAAATGACACTAGATGGAGTTAAGTAGAGGCGATATGCAGAAAAATAAATGGGAGTGGAGCATCATGAGATGGACAGTGTGCTGTCTAGCAGAGTGCACCACCAGTGCATGAGAATGAAGGTTCGTTGCGACCACATTGTGTTGCGGAGAGGCATTTGTTCAGTTTCCCAATTGTTTTTCTACCATGCTCCCACCCAAGTCTTTCTAAAATTCTGATGCCCCCCCCCCCACACCCAACTATGTAACATATCCATATTTTTTATATTCAAAAATTGAATTATTCCCTAAATGAAGCCTAATTACAACTTGTTCGAGTCGCCCCCCCCCCTCAAACAATCAAATATGGAGCGTGGGCTTGACGTTGGGAAACACTGCACTAGATGATGCGTTGAAACTATGGTACGCCAACAAACGTCAGAAGTTAGAAAAGCTGTGAAAAGGTGTGAGTATGGTAGACACATCTGGCAAATATTCAGCCAAAGATAGAACAGCTGCAATCATGACATTTAGAAGTCTACCAAAAATATGGAAGATTTGAACCGGATAATTGGGTTCATGTGGTTTGTAAATTGAGCGATGCAAGTAGGCGAAGTTAGGAAATATCGACATTGGCTTCTCTGAGAAGGCTATTACACTTAATCAAGGAAGCGCCTGGAAAATGACGACATTTTTATTAAGTTCTAAAATATTTTCCTCATGCAACGCCTTTCGGAAGATGCCATAATTAAGCCAAATAATCAAATTCCCCAGACAGTATCAAGTTGTGCAGCACTGTCTGCTTGTTATAATATTAATGTAAGTTAATATTAAAGTTGTTGCGTTGTGTGATTGAGAAAAAGTTTCTGAAATTTTCATGTCGAAACAAAATGAGAAGATACGCCACAGCTTATGAATACTTGATAACAAGATGCACTTTTTGTTTATCTTCCGAAGTATTAAGTTTAAGCTATTTTCCAACTCCTGATGTGTGCAGATGATTACGTGTGTGTATTGTTATTTTCCTGTCGATGAGATATTTACTTAATATTGAGAGTAAATCAGTCGCAAGAAAAGTGAACTAAATTGTATAAAAAATCGCTTCGAGTTTATAACAAGTTGAATGACGTTGATTCAAAGTAACATAGACATGAGTCGGATTTCAGGGAGTAAAAGCTCACTATTTTCACACACACACAAATTGTTGGTATGATCAATAGTGGAATGTCCATCAGACGAGAGTTACAAGATATTTTATTGATGACAATTCCACTTTATTGTAGACTGAACCATCAATTTTTGACGCAGCACTTACTCATAATGACCAACCTGGCCCTCTTCATATAAAAATAAACTAACATTGCCAAATATTATCCGCACAACTTTCAATCATCAAATTCAATCAGCATCTCTCACAGATGACATTCGGGAACTTGTCCAACGGTAAATAATTTTCCGGGTAGACTTAACTTTTCTGACTTGCAAAACAAAATCTGAACAGTGGTCCTATCATCACTGGATGTCAAGAAATCAATAGACTTGGACAATACAAAATATCAGTTCTCTAATAAGCTGATGTGTGAATAGCCAAATATCAATATTTTGTCTAGAATAAGAAGAAATTGATGGACCTATATCGGACATGTACTTCGAATGAATGAAAACAGACTGCCACTACAAGCATTAAAAGAGTACCACATGGCAAAGGGAAAAGAGACTCCTCATAGAACAACCATCAACGAGGGTATGAATATGGATCTCAAGAAAATACAAGAATTAAACACATTGCATCACGTCGCTCGAGCTAGAGTACTCTGTTTTGTGCCCTATGCAGCACCTTTCTAACATAGAGTGAATCTTTGTTCATAGAGTGAATCCTACACATATTGATAGATCAAGTCGATAAATCAAGTCAAGAATCATCATCATCAGGTGCCATACCAGCTGGCATAGGCGGTCATGGCTCTGCACAGCTCTCTGTCCACAGTATTATGTATCAAGATCGTTGTTGTTTCCTTGCCGTCCCAGGTTGTCAAACTATCTAATATTTTCTCACGTTGTCGCCCTCTGTCTCTGTTGCCTTTAATTTTGCCTGTTGTGACTATGTTCTCTAAACTTCTCTGTCTCATGAAGTGGCCAAAAAAAGAAGATTGCCTTTTTTCTTATATTATTGATTAAGGTCCGTTTCGCATTTGACTCTTTCAGCACATCTACATTAGTTTTTCTGGCACTCCATGGTATTCTCAGCATTCTTCTCTAGAACCACATCTCTATTGCCTCTAATTTCAAACATTCCAGTTTGTTTATTGTCAAAAACTCGCACCCATATGTTAGTATAGGGGTTATATAGCACTGCAGAACTCTCTTTCTCACCTCTAATGACAAGGTCATATTACACAATATATTTTTCATTTTTCTGAATGTTATTTTTGCCTGTCCTACTTTGCTAATTAATTTTTTTGAACTTCTTCCATCTGCTGTATTCGTTGTACCTAGATATTTGAATTGGTGGACCTGTTTTAATACTATATCATTCACTATGATCTTGCAAGGTGTGTTATTTTCTTTCTTTGAAATAACCATTACTTCTGTTTTCTTGATATTTAGGAAGAGGCCTTTCTCTTTACTTTCTGTGACTACTGTGTCATGTGACGTATTCCTTCCAGAACGTTGTCTTCCCAATGAACTCTCTGAACCTCTCTCTGTCTTGGGCGATGTGGCTTGCATTTTCTAGCGATGTATTCATATTATCTTTAATGTCGTCAGTCTATCGTCTTCTTGGTCTGCCCCTTCTCCTCTTCCCAGGTACTCTTCCCTGCATTATTTGTCTTTCTAAACAGTTATGTCTCTTTATATGACCAAACAGGCGTAGTTTTCTTTTTGTTATTGTGTTTAGTAACCAACACTCTGGAATATTCAGTGTGTTTATAATATCTGAGTTTCTGATTTTATCCTTCCATGATATTCTAAGTATCTTTCTGTAGCATTTCAGCTCGAAGGCGTTGATCTTCTTTGCCACTGTTTTACTTTGAGTCCATGTTTCACAGCCGTATGTTGCAACCGGAAAAATAAAAGTTCGTAACATCAGCACTTTCGTTTCTATTTTGTTGTTTTTCCGTATGTTTTTCAGCCGTATTATTTTGCAATATGCCATTGCCAATCTCTTCCTTATTTCTGCCATGCAGTCTCCTGCACCGATGATGTTTGCTCCTAAGTATTCAAATTTATCCACACATTCTATCTCGGTATTGTCTATTCTGATTTGTGGTTGTTGTGTTGTTATATCTGTTGACATGATTTTTGTTTTCTGCGTGTTTATATACAAATTTTGTGCTTCGCTATATTTCTTTGTGTTCTTGATTAGTTGTTCCAATCCCTTTATATCGTTTGAAAGAAGCACTGTGTCGTCTGCGTAGCGTAGTTCCGGGATTAGGAATTCACCTATGTTTAAAGCGGTTACACCACAAGATCACAATCCTAGAGAAAAAGTTCGGTTAATCCATTGGAAATTTCTAGGCACAATATTCCCGTAGGTTGCCATTACTTTCGGGAAGGAGCAACCGTTAATCGAGCACCGTAAAGAGAACACATTCGTTCTAGTCGGCCATTTTGGCGGAAGACCATTACATTATGTGACTACTACATTAATTAAATCTTGAAGGACTTCCTCACTTTTTGCAATCAGAACAGTGTCATCCGCATATCTCAAATTATTTATGTTATGTCCTCCCACTGATATTCCTGGGATATTTACTATTGCACGCAATATGTTTTCACTGTATAAAGAGAACAGGTCTGGTGAAAGTACGCATCCCTGTCTGATTCCTTGTTTTATTTGTTGAGAAGGACCAAATTGATTTCCTACTATTATTGCTGCTGTTTGTTGCTAGTACATGTTCTTGATGATTCTTAAATCCTTATAGTCAATGTTCAAATACTCTAGCATGTGTATAACTTCACTATGTTTAACTTTATCAAATGCTTTCGCGTAGTCTATAAAACAGAGGTACAGATATGTTTTTACCTCTATAGACCTCTCTTAGGCCGTTAATAGAATACACATCCCAAATATATTCTGAATCTATGACCCAGGGATTTAGACTTAGCAAATAGATTTATCCAGGGATTTAGATTTAGCAAGCAGATTTATCCAGGGATTTAGATTTAGCAGGTCGATTTATCGAGGGATTTAGATTTAGCAGGTCGATTTATCAAGGGATTTAGATTTAGCAAGTCGATTTATCGAGGGATTTAGATTTAGCAGGTCGATTTATTGAGGGATTTAGATTTAGCAGGTCGATTTATCAAGGGATTTAGATTTAGCAAGTCTATTTAAACACCGCCAAGATTGTTGCAAATATATTCCTTGAGCAGGATGAGATTATTTAGAAATATGGCGTTAGTGTGCTGCTGTGGAATTCGCTGCAATCCATCTTTCTTATTTTCTGTGCTATGAGTATGGCACGCTGCTAATGTACATGTCAAACCACAGGTATGACGCTTCAGTTGTTTCCAATTAAGCAGGTGAGATCAACTTTATTTCTCAGGCTTGTTAGAACATCTTCCCCGCATTTATATAGACATAAAGGCAGAGGTTTTTTGTTCTCTCGATCAGAATGAGGCGCGCGTACAGGCTCCTGTACATTTTCTTTGTGGAAAAAAAATTACAACAAATAATTTATTGTCATATCAATTAAGAGAAGGAAAATCTAGTTCAGCGAACTTTCTTGTATATGTATGTGTGTGTGCGCGCGCGCTTGTGTGTGCCTGTATATGCTTATGTATCTATGGTATGTAGGCCCTATGTATATGTGTGTGTGTGTGTGTGCCCGTGTGTGCTTATTTATGTATAGTATGCGTGTGTGTGCCTGTGCGTGTGTGGGCGCGCACACAAACTAAATACTTGCATATTGTCATGTCTCATTTAAGCTTGTAATGACCAATTTTAATAGTGGGGAAAAACATAGGGTGATGTGAGAGGAACCCATTGAGAGGGACCCCGTGAGAGGAACCCCCATGATAGGGAACCC
Source organism: Meghimatium bilineatum (assembly GCA_034231615.1). Lineage (NCBI taxonomy): Eukaryota > Metazoa > Mollusca > Gastropoda > Stylommatophora > Philomycidae > Meghimatium > Meghimatium bilineatum. The sequence goes on from CM067299.1 coordinate 3,098,692, forward strand.
TTGAGAGGAACCCCCATGAGAGGCTTCCACAGTAATGACGTCTTTTAAAATTTTAAAAAAAATAAAGGTAATGTAATATGGATCTCCTTAGAGTCTGCCGGCACATAAGACAGTTTTCAAATATCAACTGTGAGTATATATATATATATAAGCAAAGAGCATTAAAAAGATGGAAAGAATACTTTTCTGAGTTACTAAATACAACACCAAGCAATAATACAGCAAAAGAAACCATAAAGAGTTGTAATGAACAAGAGCCAAATATTCTCATAGAGGAAATTGCCGAGGTCATAAAAAAGGCAAAAAAATAACAAAGCTCCAGGGATAGACAACATACCACTAGAAATTATAAGAGCAGCAGGAGAAACAGGATTATATTGGCTACACAGAATTTTTAACACGGCGTGGAGGCAACAGAAGACACCAACAGACTGGAGAAAAGCTATCATAGTGCCAATATGGAAAAGGAAAGGCAGGAAAAGAGTGTAACCAGTACAGGGGAATTTCCTTGTTAAGCGATGCAGGAAAACTAAATGCAATTATAGTAGAGAAAAGACTGAAACCTGTAATAGAACAACAACTTAGCAATACACAAATGGGTTTTAGAAGAAACAGAGGATGTACTGATGCAATATTTATTCTGAAACAGTTGGCAGAGAAGTCAATAGAATACAACCAAAATTTATACATATCCTTCATAGATCAAGAGAAAGCATTTGACCGAGTAAACAGAGAAAAACTATGGGAAACATTAAAAATTTATGGAGTATGCCAACATTTAATTAACGTTTGTAGAAGTCTCTATAACAACAGCAGTTGCACTATAAGAACAGCTGCAGGATACACAGAGGACTTTGTGATTAGCACAGGAGTAAAGCAGGGATGTGTATTATCCCCACTACTTTTTATTACATACATGGACCATATAAACAAAACAGCAAATTCTAATGAAGCAAATGAACTGCTTTTTGCAGATGACCAGGTTTTATTCCACAACAGCATTAAAAACCTGCAAGACCACCTAAGCACAATAGACACAGCAGGCAAGCAATTTGGAATGAAAATCAACATAGACAAAACAGAAGTAATGAATATTGCAAGAGAAAAGGAGAACATCAACATACAGATAAATAATAAACAACTAAAACAAGTAGATGAATTCAAATATCTGGGCAGCACATTGAGATATGACAACAAACAAGAAGCAGAAATAAACGCAAGATGTCATAAGGCCTGTCAGATCATTGGTCAATTAACACCTTTACTAAGAAACAAAGATATTACACTAGAAACAAAGAAAGCGCTTTTCAACACCATTTTCTTACCAACATTGTGTTATCAGTGTCAAACTTGGACATTATATTCTAGAACAATACATAAGATTAACACCACTGAAATGAAATGTGTGAGACGTATGATTGGAGTTAGCTTGAAAGACAAAATCAGGAATGAAGCACTAAGGAAACAATTAGGGATCAAGCCAACAATAGAATACATACAGAAACAACAAGTTAAATGGTACGGCCACATAACCAGACAGAAAGAGCAAAGTATTATCCAAAAAACACTTAAACGATAAGAAAACAGGAGACCTATTGGACGCCCTCGTAAAAGGTGGATAGATAGTGTATTAGAGACACTCGGAAATATAACAGCAGAGGAGGAAAATAGAAGGGCAAAAGACCGTACACTCACTCTCCCCTCAACACCGAAAGGTACATGAGGACAAAAAGAAGAAGAAGAAGAAGAACTGTGAGTATAGAAGTCTTGTATATGTGAGATGGATCCCATTAGAGTATGTCTGTACATAAGACAGTTATCAAATATTAAGTGTAAGTATAGAGGTGAACCACATTCTATTGTTATTCTTCATAAAAAGTCCTTCATATTCGGTAGACAACTTCATATTTGTATATGACAAGTGCACATAGATGGCATGTGTACATAGATGGCAAGTGCACATAGATGGCAAGTGTACATAGAGATATGCAAATATATTTGAATAAAAGTCTAATGCTGATGCAGCAATGTATATATAGTACTATCTTTTATGTTTAGCCATTTTGTGCATTTATCTTCAGGGGTAGAAGCGTTTTTTTAAGAGATGGCATTTGTGCCATGGGTTTCAATTATTGAATCACACTATGGAAACTGCCATTGTGCCGTACGGTGTCAATTATTGAAACACACTTTAGAGACGGCATTTGAGCCAAGAGTTTCAATTATTCAAGCACACTTTGGAGACGACGTTTGTTCCGTGCGGGCGGTGTCTATTATTGAAGCACACTTTGGAGACGACCTGTGTGCCATGCAGTGTCAATTGTTGAAAAGCACTTTGGAGATGGCCTTTGTACTTTGCAGCTTCAACGGTAGAATAAGAGTTCTTTAGAGATGGTCTTTGTGCCTCGCAGCGTCAGGGATATAATTGTTCTCTGCATACATCTTATGTGTACTTGATATATGTATGTTTCAGTGACTTCTTGTATTTCTGTAAACCATTATTGCATGGCGAGACTCTGGTTTTTTAATCCATTGTGTTTGTATAACATTTCTTTTTTGTTAATGATATCTGACGTCACTCTGTTCTGGCGGTGTATAAAACCCATTTCATCTGATGTCTGTTGATGTAATTTAGAACGGGTAGTATGTTCATTATTAGTATGAAAAGGGGAAGATAAAAAACAACACTGAAAAGAACTACCGAAAAAGAAATCACAACAGCTGGTATGAAAGCAAACGTTCTGGAACGGTACTGTTGATTGCATGGAGAGCTACGACATCTGCACTATGTGCCAAGTTTGGCACAAGAGGAAAATGATGGTGATTATGCTAATTCTCCTGTTGATTTCATGTTTGATCCTGTCTCTTATAGTAACGTCGAGAGTTCTACACAAATTTGATATTTTTGTCGACCGAGTTGTTTTTGTTGTTGAAATCGTGTCCAGATAGGGCACACTTTTTACGGGTACGAAAAAAAAAAGAAGATAACAGTATACACGACAGTTTCAAACCTTGCTGTCTTTATCAAGAGAATGCATTGCCAACTGTGCACAAAACTAAAAATACAGGCACTATGACAAAAGCATTAGTCGGCAGACATTTAACAACAGCAAGGTAACATTGACGTAAGCATACACAAGTGTTGTATATAACTCAAGTCTGCTTACATGTTCTTTGAGTATAACAATAACAATAACAATAACAGGTTGGGATATATTTATAATATAATCCGGAGCTATTGTAAGAATGCCATTCAGCACTTACAAGAAAATAATATTTCACTGTCTCAGCTCTTGTGTATGATTGAAGGATTATTTCACTGTCTCAGCTATCGTGTATGATTGAAAGATTATTTCATCAATCATTAAAAACACATTCGACAAATGGCCACAGTTATATTCGTCACTGATACAATAACAATACTACAAGCCATCAAGAATGATAATTTGTCTGAGTTAAACAGTTTTAATAAAGCGAACATGACAGAAGGGGCAGTTCAACTGTGGGAAGAATCACACTGGGACGTCACTGGGACAACAATGAGACAACACTCGGAAATGAACGATCAGACATGTTGACAGAAAAAGGCACATGGAATAAAAAAGAGCACTCACATTCTAGTGCGTGATGGCACGTATTAGAACCACTATGAAAATTAATAATATGAATGACTGACAGCTTTTTAAGAATACATTGATGGATAAAGGTACAACGATCTCATGAAACCCGGATGATATATCAAAACTGCTGAAATGTTTGATAACTTGGTCACAAAATAAATGTAGAAGGGTTGCCATACTGTTGGACTAATTTTTTACCACATTTTATGTAAAAAATAGCTAACAAATGAAAACTAAAAATGTATACAAACTAAAAACAAAAATAAATACTAACAATTTTCGAAGAAAACCCCAATAAGGTTGAAAATGTGTAGAGGTTTGACTTCCTTGTATTCGAATTACAACATATATCCCATCTCTATCATAGAATCGGCTTGCCGAGAGTATTACTCATAGAACGTAAATGCGTAGCTCTCAGCAAGAGTTCCCACAGTTCTGAGAATAAATCTAATGTGTAAACACGCCGTCTCGAGCGGCATGCAGTTCAGATAACGCAATACGCTGTGTCATAGTTTACAGCTTAGCTGCGATTTCAGCCTAGCACAGCTGACTGCAGAATGTCGTCTGGGTAACTGTTATCCTAATTATAAATGGATAGCCAACTTCACCCCGAAACCTCATTAGTCGCCTCTTACAACATTCCTAAAAGGCAAACAGTGTTGATATTCATTATTCCTCGACAAGCTCACATCGGATGATAGTTTATAATCACATCATTGTTCACGTCTCGCTAACCCATACAAGATGATAGTTTAAAATCACATCATTATTCACTTCTCGCTAACGCATACAAGATGATAGTTTATAAACACACAATTATATACTTTTAGATGTTTGACACAATCAAATGAAGAGATCACAAGTTAGTTAGTCGTCGGATCATCATCACTGCAAACTGGACACGTCCATAGTTGCACCGGTCTCTCCTTGAACGTATCCGTCATTACACTTCTGCTGACAGTACCGGTCCTATGCTGGTTGACCATCATTCTTCTGCGTCCTCCAAAATGTTCACCTCTAGCAACACCGCATTTCAATCCCTGATCATTAATCCCAGCCATTGAAAAGGAATCATCATCCACATTAGTCTCACTCTCGCATGTTATATCTCTTAAGGAATTCAAAACGTCAGCGCGATCCATTGCCTCATCGCCCTGTGTCACAATTGCGCATGACGCCAGTTGATCCGCTCTTTCACTGCCTCGAACACCCATATGATCCGGCACGAAAATAAATGTAATCACTTTCAGCCTCGCCTTTCTCAAAACCTCTATCCACTGTTCACGAAAGAGACCCACTTGTACCTTCCTAATCATAATCATAGAGTCAATCAGCAACACAGCAACAACTACACAAGCACCAATACACCATGGTAATTGGTGTATTTATAAACTACCATCCTATATTTACTCAACAATCGTATCAAGCACAACACAACACACTCAACAATCGTATCAAGCACAACACAACACACTCAACAATCATGACCATGACTAAGAGAAATACCACTATTATACCATCATCTCTCCGCAGTGATTACATGTTTAGCTAGCCCCGCCGTACGACTCCGTGAACCTGAGTTCGAGACTGCCCCATCAGAGGTCACATACCAAGCAGGAGACAAGGCCAGACTTATGTGTTCTGTCAAGCATCTAGGAGAACGCACTGTGAGCAACATAGTGATAATTTATTTTACAATTTCTGTTAGAAAAATTTCATATCTTTAGTTATACCCTTATTCGGATTGACAGGCTGTCTGAAGCAAGCCTATACCAGAGAGACTTAATCGATGAGGAACAGAACATGTCTTTTTATGGATTCATCTAAGCCTTTCCAGAAGAATGTTTCATATTTTCCTTTTGGTACCACTATCTGGGAGTCTAGTTTAATACTTCTCCGAGCTGATACCACCACTATCTGGGAGTCTAGTTTAATACTTCTCCGAGCTGGTACCACTATCTAGGAGTCTAGTTTAATACTTCTCTGAGCTGGTACCACTATCTGGGAGTCTAGTTTCTGGGATAGCAGCTATGTCAATGCATACATTTTGTAATTCCATATCAATGACTACAGTTTTTCCATATCAATGACTGCAGTTTTTCCATATCAATGACTGCAGTTTGTCCATACCAATGGCTGCAGTTTTTTTCATATCAATGACTGCAGTTTTTCCATACCAATGGCTGCAGTTTTTTCATATCAATGACTGCAGTTTTTCCATACCAATGACTGCAGTTTTTCCATACCAATGACTGCAGTTTTTCCATACCAATGACTGCAGTTTTTCCATACCAATGACTGCAGTTTTTCCATACCAATGACTGCAGTTTTTCCATACCAATGACTGCAGTTTTTCCATACCAATGACTGCAGTTTTTCCATACCAATGACTGCAGTTTTTCCATACCAATGACTGCAGTTTTTCCATACCAATGACTGCAGTTTTTCCATACCAATGACTGCAGTTTTTCCATACCAATGACTGCAGTTTTTCTGATGGACATATCCTGTGTTATGTTTGAGATGTTACTTACCAGAGACATAGTCTTTAATTTCATGAGTGAAATCTGAAGAGATCTGTTTTTTGTTATGCTCTTCCTAGCTGCATGATACATGCTAATGTACATGGGCATGTTACATGTAGAAAATGATTTGCCTGTTTTGTATTAATCCCCTCTCGGTTCTATTGATGAGCGCCATGAGAAAGACAAAACAAATACGTCTGGAAGCAAGTAGGACTGCATGTGGTGTCAGTGAATGATTTAATACATACAGTTGACTGTATTATGATCTTTCCTCCGGAATTTATTTAGGGGTTTACTACCTTAGCCTGATGTCATATTATTGTACGCAATGTAGGCATATATTCTGTTCATAACACAGGGTGTCATGATAGCATTGCTGGACTGATATCAGCCTGATATTGCTGTTGAAGTCATATACTACAGTCATATATAGAGTTGGTAATTCTTCCTATTCGTCACTGGTTCTTGGTCTCGCTTTTCTAAAGCAATCAGGGTGGGGCCAGGACTATGCAACGACTGTATCAGGAGTGTGTCAAGAATATGACAGGACTTGTCAGGACTGCCAAGGCTGTGCCAGAACTGTGCAAACCTATGTGAGAAATGTGTCGGAACTTTGCTAGCGTGCACATGGCATGTGGTAGAGCAGGTTTTAACTAATAGAAATATCATAACTTATAGGAGAAAAATATCATCACTTAGAGGAGAAAAATATCATCACTTAGAGGGGAAAATATCACCACTTAGAGGGGAAAATATCATCACTTAGAGGGGAAAAATATCATCACTTAGAGGAGAAAAATATCATCACTTAGAGGGAAAAATATCATCACTTAGAGGGGAAAATATCATCACTTAGAGGGGAAAAATATCATCACTTAGAGGGGAAAATATCATCACTTAGAGGGGAAAAATATCATCACTTAGAGGGGAAAAATATCATCACTTAGAGGGGAAAATATCATCACTTAGAAGGGAAAAATATCATCACTTAGAGGGGAAAAATATAATCACTTAGAGGGGAAAAATATCATCACTTAGAGGGGAAAATATCATCACTTAGAGGGGAAAAATACTTCGCGGATCAACTGAAGAGTAAATGAGCGACAAAGCTTAAAAAAACAAGGTACCAATCAAATATCAATTTAAAAAACAAGGTACCAATCAAATGTCAATTTAAAAAACAAGGTACCAATCAAATATCAATTTAAAAAACAAGGTACCAATCAAATGTAATTTTTTTTAAAAATTAAGATATTTGCCATTGTGTAATAACAGGATGAACAACAAGTTCTCGCGAGACTATTAATAGAATGTGACCTCTAATGGAAATATCTGCCAAACCAGGCTTACTCAGAGCAGAAGAAAGTGTCTACCGACATAAAATAGATATTTACTTGTATTAAGAGAATGAGATGTCATTGCCTTGTTGAAGACCTTACTTGGAGATAAATATGTGGGGAAGCGAGCGAGAGGTAGGCTGAGATACAAATAAGGAAACATTATGAGATGTATGCGGTACAGTCTAGCAGTGTCCACCACCAAGGAATATATATATAGAGGTGATTGCATAATATTATAGAGGTGATTGCAGCCAACCTTCAATAGAGAGTCGGCACTGGATGATGATGATATCGACATTGCACAAACTGTGCCTGTTTTACAGAACAAACGTAATCATAACAATAGTAATAATAATATTAGTAATACTAGCAATACTAATAACAGCAATAATAACTGTATGATAGTCTATTTATCTATCAATCTATACGTTGTGGCCCTTGTTTGTCTTGCAGCGTCAGGAGTAGAAGAGTTCTCTGGAGATGGCCTTCTTGTGTGCTATATGTAAGCTTTTTTCCCGTGTCCCATAATAATATTCATATATAATAGCAATAATGAGAATAATAATAATAGCAATAATGAGAATAATAATAATAGCAATAATAACAATAACAATAATAATAGATAAATTCATTTCTTCTTCTTCTTCAGCGTTCATTCTCAAACTCCCACTGGATATCTCTTGTATCAGGACCATGACCCTATTATATTTCCAGAAGGATGTAGTCCAGAGAATGGAAATGCGTAGTGTCGCCGTTTTATTTGCGCCAATGGCCCGACACACCCGTTTTCGGCTGAAAATTCATTTGAAATGAAGTGCCACAGAAAGATCCTACGAACATCATGGGCAGAGAAAAAGAAGAACATTGAAGTTTTGAAATTATTGAAACTAAACGAAGGTCGGCTTCTAAATACCATCATAAGAAGGAAACTACAGTATTTTGGACACTTAAAGCGACATGTTGGTATCGAAAGGCTGATTCTAGAGGACAAAGTACCGGGTAGGAGAAGAGAAAGACCAAGAAGACGATAGACCAGCGACATTGAAGAATGTATGCACGTGTTTTTGGTTAATGCAGGCCTGCCCGGAACAAAGAGGCGTTCAGAGTATCCACGACGAAGACAACGTTTTGAAAAGAATATGTTATTTGATATATATATAATAATAATAGCAATAGCAATAATAATAATAATAATAATAATAATAATAATAATAATAATAATAAAACTGGTGATGATAACAAAAATAAATCCTTAATTCGTCCTTAATTTTCACAATTGTTGAATTTCAAGACCAAACGTACGTTTAGTGTTTACCAGAACCTCAGACACCTTTCAGCCTAAACAAAACGAGCTAGATAAAAGGCAAGAGCTGCTGAATATCCCACTACTCCACACATTCTCAGTATGGGGTAGACAATTCCAGGCACGTATAGGACGTATTAGTTACAGTCGGGTACACCGCAGTTCTCTTTGCCTTATTTTTCTATTACCATTGGTATGTGGGAAGGAATAATGATATTTATATTGTTCCGGATCTGAGGAGACAGATTTCAATTTGAACACACAAAAGAAAAACAACAAAGAATGAACATGGGACAGACTGCAGTCTGTATAACATTTGATGAAATGTGAATATATCTGAAATATGTCAGACACTGGAGTAGAATATAACTGTGTGTACATGTCAAAACTATAGCGACATGAATGTGTCTACAGAACACACCTAAAACGACGTACATGTGTGCTTGAAATGTGTGCACACGTCGCAACTAAGGAAGTGAAGGCAGACCTAGAGGCCGACCACGAAAACGATGGACTACCGAAATAAAAGAGGCGACAAATTCCACACTATACTCTGCATACACGATGACCATTTCCAGGGCACTCTTCTACCCCTGACGCCGAAAGGCAATAAAGGGTTTAGCGAACAGATCGATAGATCGATAGTCACAACTAAATCGACGTAAATGTGTGCACACATCACAACTAAAATGACATACATGTGTGTACACATCACAACTAAAATGACATACATGTGTGTACACATCACAACTAAAATGACATACATGTGTGCACACATCACAACTAAAATGACATACATGTGTGTACACATCACAACTAAAATGACATACATGTGTGTACACATCACAGCTAAAATGACATACATGTGTGTACACATCACAACTAAAATGACATACATGTGTGTACACATCACAACTAAAATGACATACATGTGTGCACACATCACAACTAAAATGACATACATGTGTGTACACATCACAGCTAAAATGACATACATGTGTGTACACATCACAACCACAGTTACATTAGGTCTGTTGATTATCGCACACTTGACAAGTCCATAGGTGCTCAGATCTCCGCTTCAGTAAATATCTCTGGGTATCAATCAATCAATAAAACCTATAACCCTTCAGGGTCGTAGGGGTACCACATTGGAAGCTTCAGCACACAGAGTCCTCCAGCGAATTCTATCCTCAGAGATGCGGATGAGTGTGGAAATATCTAGCCCTGTCCATTCCTTGATGTTGTCTGTCCATGTCTTTATTTGTCCTCCTTTGCTTCTTCCACCCTCGACAGTTCCCTGCAGTATTGTTTTTGACAAGGAATCGTGCCTGCATACATGTCCGAACCATGCTAGTTTTCGTCGTTTCACTATTGAAAGCAATGGCTCTTGGACACCTGCACACATCTCTACTTTATTTCTTACGTACACATTGGTCTTATGTTCCCTATAGGAAATTCGTATAATTCTTCTGTAGCATTTATACTCCAAAAGCCTGTAATCTTCTCTCCATGTCCGCAGTGAGTGTCCAACTCTCACAACCATACAGCACAACGGAAAGCACCAGCGACCTATACAGTTTGATTTTCACTCCAACACTGATGTTGCTTTTCCAAATCACAGTTAGCCTTGACAAGGACGCTAAAGCCATCTCTGGGTATAACGGCAGATGGTTCCGGTTCTATATTGGTTCAGTGCTCTTTTTGAACTCTGTCCAATGTTCTCTACTGGCCACACCTATCCTAATTCCAAAATCGCGCATTCTCGATGTTGACCCCTGCTCATTTATCTCAAAAATCCTCTGGTATACAGACACACGAAGAACATTAAGCATTTACAGTAATATATATTCATGTAGTATACACATTACAACTAAAGTATGTGTACACATTACACATTACAACTAAAGTATGTGTACACCTTACATATTACAACTTCTAAACTCCTCATATGTTTATGTGATTCTTACAGTTACAACTTCTAAACTCCTCACATTTTTATTCGATTCTTACAGTTACAACTTCTAAACTCCTCACATTTTTATTCGATTCTTACAGTTACAACTCCTAAACTCGTCACATTTTTATTCGATTCTTACAGTTACAACTTCTAAACTCCTCACATGTTTATTCGATTCTTACAGTTACAACTTCTAAACTCCTCACATGTTTATTCGATTCTTACAGTTACAACTTCTATACTCCTCACATGTTTATGTGATTCTTACAGTTACAACTTCTAAACTCCTCACATGTTTATTCGATTCTTACAGTTACAACTTCTAAACTCCTCACATATTTATGTGATTCTTACAGTTACAACTTCTAAACTCCTCACATATTTATGTGATTCTTACAGTTACAACTTCTAAACTCCTCACATGTTTATGTGATTCTTACAGTTACAACTTCTAAACTCCTCACATGTTTATGTGATTCTTACAGTTACAACTTCTAAACTCCTCACATATTTATGTGATTCTTACAGTTACAACTTCTAAACTCCTCACATGTTTATGTGATTCTTACAGTTACAACTTCTAAACTCCTCACATGTTTATGTGATTCTTACAGTTACAACTTCTAAACTCCTCACATGTTTATTCGATTCTTACAGTTACAACTTCTAAACTCCTCACATATTTATGTGATTCTTACAGTTACAACTTCTAAACTCCTCAAATATTTATGTGATTCTTACAGTTACAACTTCTAAACTCCTCACATGTTTATGTGATTCTTACAGTTACAACTTCTAAACTCCTCACATGTTTATGTGATTCTTACAGTTACAACTCCTAAACTCCTCACATTTTTTTCGATTCTTACAGTTACAACTTCTAAACTCCTCACATTTTTATTAGATTCTTACAGTTACAACTTCTAAACTCCTCACATGTTTATGTGATTCTTACAGTTACAACTTCTAAACTCCTCACATGTTTATGTGATTCTTACAGTTACAACTCCTAAACTCCTCACATGTTTATGTGATTCTTACAGTTACAACACCTAAACCACTCACATGTTTATGTGATTCTTACAGTTACAACTTCTAAACTCCTCACATGTTTATGTGATTCTTACAGTTACAACTTCTAAACTCCTCACATGTTTATTCGATTCTTACAGTTACAACTTCTAAACTCCTCACATATTTATGTGATTCTTACAGTTACAACTTCTAAACTCCTCACATATTTATGTGATTCTTACAGTTACAACTTCTAAACTCCTCACATGTTTATGTGATTCTTACAGTTACAACTTCTAAACTCCTCACATGTTTATTCGATTCTTACAGTTACAACTTCTAAACTCCGCACATTTATATTCGATTCTTACAGTTACAACTTCTAAACTCCGCACATTTTTATTCGATTCTTACAGTTACAACTTCTAAACTCCTCACATGTTTATGTGATTCTTACAGTTACAACTTCTAAACTCCTCACATGTTTATGTGATTCTTACAGTTACAACTCCTAAACTCCTCACATGTTTATGTGATTCTTACAGTTACAACTCCTAAACCCCTCACATGTTTATGTGATTCTTACAGTTACAACTTCTAAACTCCTCACATGTTTATGTGATTCTTACAGTTACAACTCCTAAACTCCTCACATGTTTATGTGATTCTTACAGTTACAACTTCTAAACTCCTCACATGTTTATGTGATTCTTACAGTTACAACTCCTAAACTCCTCACATGTTTATGTGATTCTTACAGTTACAACTCCTAAACTCCTCACATGTTTATTCGATTCTTACAGTTACAACTTCTAAACTCCTCACATGTTTATGTGATTCTTACAGTTACAACTCCTAAACTCCTCACATTTTTATTCGATTCTTACAGTTACAACTTCTAAACTCCGCACATTTTTATTCGATTCTTACAGTTACAACTTCTAAACTCCTCACATGTTTATGTGATTCTTACAGTTACAACTTCTAAACTCCTCACATGTTTATGTGATTCTTACAGTTACAACTTCTAAACTCCTCACATGTTTATGTGATTCTTACAGTTACAACTTCTAAACTCCTCACATGTTTATTCGATTCTTACAGTTACAACTTCTAAACTCCTCACATGTTTATGTGATTCTTACAGTTACAACTTCTAAACTCCTCACATGTTTATTCGATTCTTACAGTTACAACTTCTAAACTCCTCACATATTTATGTGATTCTTACAGTTACAACTTCTAAACTCCTCACATGTTTATTCGATTCTTACAGTTACAACTTCTAAACTCATCACAAATTTATGTGATTCTTACAGTTACAACTTCTAAACTCCTCACATATTTATGTGATTCTTACAGTTACAACTTCTAAACTCCTCACATGTTTATGTGATTCTTACAGTTACAACTTCTAAACTCCTCACATGTTTATTCGATTCTTACAGTTACAACTTCTAAACTCCTCACATGTTTATGTGATTCTTACAGTTACAACTCCTAAACTCCTCACATTTTTATTCGATTCTTACAGTTACAACTTCTAAACTCCGCACATTTTTATTCGATTCTTACAGTTACAACGTCTAAACTCCTCACATGTTTATGTGATTCTTACAGTTACAACTTCTAAACTCCTCACATTTTTATTCGATTCTTACAGTTACAACTCCTAAACTCCTCACATTTTTATTCGATTCTTACAGTTACAACTTCTAAACTCCTCATATGTTTATGTGATTCTTACAGTTACAACTTCTAAACTCCTCACATGTTTATGTGATTCTTACAGTTACAACTCCTAAACTCCTCACATGTTTATGTGTTTCTTACATTTACAACTCCTAAACCCCTCACATATTTATGTGATTCTTACAGTTACAACTCCTAAACCCGTCACATGTTTATGTGATTCTTACAGTTACAACTTCTAAACTCCTCACATATTTATGTGATTCTTACAGTTACAACTTCTAAACTCCTCACATATTTATGTGATTCTTACAGTTACAACTTCTAAACTCCTCACATGTTTATGTGATTCTTACAGTTACAACTTCTAAACTCCTCACATGTTTATTCGATTCTTACAGTTACAACTCCTAAACTCCTCACATGTTTATGTGATTCTTACAGTTACAACTCCTAAACTCCTCACATTTTTATTCGATTCTTACAGTTACAACTTCTAAACTCCGCACATTTTTATTCGATTCTTACAGTTACAACTTCTAAACTCCGCACATTTTTATTCGATTCTTACAGTTACAACTCCTAAACTCCTCACATGTTTATGTGATTCTTACAGTTACAACTTCTAAACTCCTCACATGTTTATTCGATTCTTACAGTTACAACTTCTAAACTCCTCACATATTTATGTGATTCTTACAGTTACAACTTTTAAACTCCTCACATATTTATGTGATTCTTACAGTTACAACTTCTAAACTCCTCACATGTTTATGTGATTCTTACAGTTACAACTTCTAAACTCCTCACATGTTTATTCGATTCTTACAGTTACAACTTCTAAACTCCTCACATGTTTATGTGATTCTTACAGTTACAACTCCTAAACTCCTCACATGTTTATTCGATTCTTACAGTTACAACTTCTAAACTCCTCACATGTTTATGTGATTCTTACAGTTACAACTCCTAAACTCCTCACATTTTTATTCGATTCTTACAGTTACAACTTCTAAACCCCGCACATTTTTATTCGATTCTTACAGTTACAACTTCTAAACTCCTCACATGTTTATGTGATTCTTACAGTTACAACTTCTAAACTCCTCACATGTTTATGTGATTCTTACAGTTACAACTCCTAAACTCCTCACATGTTTATGTGATTCTTACATTTACAACTCCTAAACCCCTCACATATTTATGTGATTCTTACAGTTACAACTCCTAAACCCCTCACATGTTTATGTGATTCTTACAGTTACAACTTCTAAACTCCTCACATGTTTATGTGATTCTTACAGTTACAACTTCTAAACTCCTCACATGTTTATTCGATTCTTACAGTTACAACTTCTAAACTCATCACATATTTATGTGATTCTTACAGTTACAACTTCTAAACTCCTCACATATTTATGTGATTCTTACAGTTACAACTTCTAAACTCCTCACATGTTTATTCGATTCTTACAGTTACAACTTCTAAACTCCGCACATTTTTATTCGATTCTTACAGTTACAACGTCTAAACTCCTCACATGTTTATGTGATTCTTACAGTTACAACTTCTAAACTCCTCACATTTTTATTCGATTCTTACAGTTACAACTCCTAAACTCCTCACATTTTTACTCGATTCTTACAGTTACAACTTCTAAACTCCTCATATGCTTATGTGATACTTACAGTTACAACTTCTAAACTCCTCACATGTTTATGTGATTCTTACAGTTACAACTTCTAAACTCCTCACATGTTTATGTGATTCTTACAGTTACAACTCCTAAACTCCTCACATGTTTATGTGATTCTTACATTTACAACTCCTAAACCCCTCACATATTTATGTGATTCTTACAGTTACAACTCCTAAACCCCTCACATGTTTATGTGATTCTTACAGTTACAACTTCTAAACTCCTCACATGTTTATGTGATTCTTAGTTACAACTTCTAAACTCCTCACATGTTTATTCGATTCTTACAGTTACAACTTCTAAACTCCTCACATATTTATGTGATTCTTACAGTTACAACTTCTAAACTCCTCACATGTTTATTCGATTCTTACAGTTACAACTTCTAAACTCCTCACATGTTTATGTGATTCTTACAGTTACAACTTCTAAACTCCGCACATTTTTATTCGATTCTTACAGTTACAACTTCTAAACTCCTCACATGTTTATGTGATTCTTACAGTTACAACTTCTAAACTCCTCACATGTTTATTCGATTCTTACAGTTACAACTTCTAAACTCCTCACATATTTATGTGATTCTTACAGTTACAACTTCTAAACTCCTCACATATTTATGTGATTCTTACAGTTACAACTTCTAAACTCCTCACATGTTTATGTGATTCTTACAGTTACAACTTCTAAACTCCTCACATGTTTATTCGATTCTTACAGTTACAACTTCTAAACTCCTCACATGTTTATGTGATTCTTACAGTTACAACTCCTAAACTCCTCACATTTTTATTCGATTCTTACAGTTACAACTTCTAAACTCCGCACATTTTTATTCGATTCTTACAGTTACAACTTCTAAACTCCTCACATGTTTATGTGATTCTTACAGTTACAACTTCTAAACTCCTCACATGTTTATGTGATTCTTAGTTACAACTTCTAAACTCCTCACATGTTTATTCGATTCTTACAGTTACAACTTCTAAACTCCTCACATATTTATGTGATTCTTACAGTTACAACTTCTAAACTCCTCACATGTTTATGTGATTCTTACAGTTACAACTCCTAAACTCCTCACATTTTTATTCGATTCTTACAGTTACAACTTCTAAACTCCGCACATTTTTATTCGATTCTTACAGTTACAACTTCTAAACTCCTCACATGTTTATGTGATTCTTACAGTTACAACTTCTAAACTCCTCACATGTTTATTCGATTCTTACAGTTACAACTTCTAAACTCCTCACATATTTATGTGATTCTTACAGTTACAACTTCTAAACTCCTCACATATTTATGTGATTCTTACAGTTACAACTTCTAAACTCCTCACATGTTTATGTGATTCTTACAGTTACAACGTCTAAACTCCTCACATGTTTATTCGATTCTTACAGTTACAACTTCTAAACTCCTCACATGTTTATGTGATTCTTACATTTACAACTCCTAAACTCCTCACATTTTTATTCGATTCTTACAGTTACAACTTCTAAACTCCGCACATTTTTATTCGATTCTTACAGTTACAACTTCTAAACTCCTCACATGTTTATGTGATTCTTACAGTTACAACTTCTAAACTCCTCACATTTTTATTCGATTCTTACAGTTACAACTCCTAAACTCCTCACATGTTTATTCGAATCTTACAGTTACAACTTCTAAACTCCTCATATGTTTATGTGATTCTTACAGTTACAACTTCTAAACTCCTCACATATTTATGTGATTCTTACAGTTACAACTTCTAAACTCCTCACATATTTATGTGATTCTTACAGTTACAACTTCTAAACTCCTCACATATTTATGTGATTCTTACAGTTACAACTTCTAAACTCCTCACATATTTATGTGATTCTTACAGTTACAACTTCTAAACTCCTCACATGTTTATGTGATTCTTACAGTTACAACTTCTAAACTCCTCACATGTTTATGTGATTCTTACAGTTACAACTTCTAAACTCCTCACATGTTTATTCGATTCTTACAGTTACAACTTCTAAACTCCTCACATATTTATGTGATTCTTACAGTTACAACTTCTAAACTCCTCACATATTTATGTGATTCTTACAGTTACAACTTCTAAACTCCTCACATGTTTATGTGATTCTTACAGTTACAACTCCTAAACTCCTCACATGTTTATGTGATTCTTACAGTTACAACTCCTAAACTCCTCACATGTTTATGTGATTCTTACATAAATTGATCGTATCCTATATCTTCTATCATTTTCTGGTCTTTTCATTCATTCATTTTTCCTTTAACGCTGAAGTTAGTGCATAGGGCAGAGGTCAGATCTCTCCAATTCTGTCTGTTCAACGCTATTCTGTGCAGTTCTTGAATAGTATGATAATTGTTTGTTTTACTTTCTCTAAGTATTGTTCTTCCTAGTGTTTCTTTTGGTCTACCCCTTGCTCTTCTGCCTGTTGGTATCCATGCAAGAGATTGATGGTGTATTCTATTATTGTCTGAGCGTAGGACATGTCCGATGTAGGACCAACGGCGTTTTCTGATAACATCTGTGATGTAGTTTTGATGTGTCTCTTCTCTGATTTTTCCGTTCGATTTGAATTCGCTCCAGTGTTAACTATCCTACGAAGGCATATGTTTTCGAAACAAGTTTCTTTTCTGAAGATAAAGAACTTTTCTAGCTCTTACATCGATATGAGAGCACCGGAATAACGCAGGAATTAAATCCACGTTTTTTCGTACTTTGATCTCCAGATATTAAACAGTCTGTTGTTGAGTCTTAATTTGCTTCCTAGATAGGAAAATTTATGCACCTTTTTAAGTTGTTATCCATTTAAATTTATTGCGTTAGGTGAGCCGGTAAAGTACATAATTTTTGTTTTTGATGGATTGATTTGAAGACATATCTGTCCTGTGATGAATTTTATTCTATCAGTTTTTGTTTGTGCATCTTGATGGTATTCACTCAATAATTCAAGATCGTTGGCAAAGTCGATGTCTTCTAGTGATGTTTTGTTTATCCATTCAATTCCTAAATTTAAGTTGGTTGTGCTTTTTCTCATTACCCAATCAATTGCGACATTGAATATCAATGGTTGACATATGGCAGCCCTGTTTAACACCAGTAATCACAGGGAACCAGTCGGAATTACCGTTTTCTGTTCTAATGCAGCATTTTGAGTTTTTATATAATGATTTTATCGTATTTATGGTCTTTGAATGGCAGGCTTTATTTCAATACAAATTCAACAACCAGCTCCACTGTCACCCGTGACCTACAGATGTCAACAACGAGTTCCACTATCACCAGTGACCTACAGATGTCAAATCTGGCTATAGTTATATTTTAATACATCTTGAACATTCCATAATGCACTAACGACATCTTTGAATAGCAGGTAAGCTGGCGGAGAGTGCCAGATACAAGCCCACTTACTATTGGTGTATCCAGCTGGGTCGTGGATCCTCGGATCTCTGTTGATCATATTGGCTCTAACAGACAGTGGGATCTGATCATTGATGGCGTGACTGCACGTGATATGGGCGTGTACGAATGTCAAATCAGCGTCCGCAAGAAATTATTACGTCGAGCTGTCCATCTGTATGTCACAGGTGAGAATTACCTTGCTAATAAGAATAGCTTAAATTTACAGATGAAAATTCAGTGAATCAATCGTCAAACGACTAGTGGCGTTGGCGATCATGTTTCTCCACAACTATCTGTCCCTTGTGTTGTTAATAAATTCATTTGGTGACATCTGCATGTGCCACAGTGACAACTCATTCAGAAATTTCTCTCTGTGTCTTCCTCTTGTCTCTTCTACCATTGATATTTCCAGTGGTTAATCAATGTTCACGTTTTACTTTTCGCATCATGTCCCTACAAATCTTGATTGCTTCTAATTTTTGCAATAATTTGTCTTTTTACTACAGCATCTCTGAGGTGAAGGTTAGTTGTCTTGGCTGGCCATGGAATTCTTATAATTATTCTCGTCTCTGAGGTGAAGGTTAGTTGTCTTGGCTGGCCATGGAATTCTTATAATTATTCTCATCTCTGAGGTGAAGGTTAGTTTTCTTGGCTGGCCATGGAATTCTTATAATTATTCTCATCTCTGAGGTGAAGGTTAGTTTTCTTGGCCGGCCATGGAATTCTTATAATTATTCTCATCTCTGAGGTGAAGGTTAGTTTTCTTGGCTGGCCATGGAATTCTTATAATTATTCTCATCTCTGAGGTGAAGGTTAGTTGTCTTGGCTGGCCATGGAATTCTTATAATTATTCTCATCTCTGAGGTGAAGGTTAGTTTTCTTGGCTGGCCATGGAATTCTTATAATTATTCTCATCTCTGAGGTGAAGGTTAGTTTTCTTGGCTGGCCATGGAATTCTTATAATTATTCTCATCTCTGAGGTGAAGGTTAGTTTTCTTGGCTGGCCATGGAATTCTTATAATTATTCTCATCTCTGAGGTGAAGGTTAGTTTTCTTGGCTGGCCATGGAATTCTTATAATTATTCTCATCTCTGAGGTGAAGGTTAGTTTTCTTGGCTGGCCATGGAATTCTTATAATTATTCTCATCTCTGAGGTGAAGGTTAGTTTTCTTGGCTGGCCATGGAATTCTTATAATTATTCTCATCTCTGAGGTGAAGGTTAGTTTTCTTGGCTGGCCATGGAATTCTTATAATTATTCTCATCTCTGAGGTGAAGGTTAGTTTTCTTGGCCGGCCATGGAATTCTTATAATTATTCTCATCTCTAAGGTGAAGGTTAGTTTTCTTGGCCGGCCATGGAATTCTTATAATTATTCTCATCTCTGAGGTGAAGGTTAGTTTTCTTGGCCGGCCATGGAATTCTTATAATTATTCTCATCTCTGAGGTGAAGGTTAGTTTTCTGGCTGGCCATGGAATTCTTATAATTATTCTCATCTCTGAGGTGAAGGTTAGTTTTCTTGGCTGGCCATGGAGCTCTTATAATTATTCTCATCTCTGAGGTGAAGGTTAGTTTTCTTGGCTGGCCATGGAATTCTTATAATTATTCTCATCTCTGAGGTGAAGGTTAGTTTTCTTGGCTGGCCATGGAATTATTATAATTATTCTCATCTCTGAGGTGAAGGTTAGTTTTCTTGGCTGGCCATGGAATTCTTATAATTATTCTCATCTCTGAGGTGAAGGTTAGTTTTCTTGGCTGGCCATGGAATTCTTATAATTATTCTCATCTCTGAGGTGAAGGTTAGTTTTCTTGGCTGGCCATGGAATTCTTATAATTATTCTCATCTCTGAGGTGAAGGTTAGTTTTCTTGGCCGGCCATGGAATTCTTATAATTATTCTCATCTCTGAGGTGAAGGTTAGTTTTCTGGGCCGGCCATGGAATTCTTATAATTATTCTCATCTCTGAGGTGAAGGTTAGTTTTCTTGGCTGGCCATGGAATTCTTATAATTATTCTCATCTCTTAGGTGAAGGTTAGTTTTCTTGGCTGGCCATGGAATTCTTATAATTATTCTCATCTCTGAGGTGAATGTTGGTTTTTTTGGCTGGCCATGGAATTCTTATAATTATTCTCATCTCTGAGGTGAAGGTTAGTTTTCTTGGCTGGCCATGGAATTCTTATAATTATTCTCATCTCTGAGGTGAAGGTTAGTTTTCTTGGCTGGCCATGGAATTCTTATAATTATTCTCATCTCTGAGGTGAAGGTTAGTTTTCTTGGCTGGCCATGGAATTCTTATAATTATTCTCATCTCTGAGGTGAAGGTTAGTTTTCTTGGCTGGCCATGGAATTCTTATAATTATTCTCATCTCTGAGGTGAAGGTTAGTTTTCTTGGCTGGCCATGGAATTCTTATAATTATTCTCATCTCTGAGGTGAAGGTTAGTTTTCTTGGCTGGCCATGGAATTCTTATAATTATTCTCATCTCTGAGGTGAAGGTTAGTTTTCTTGGCTGGCCATGGAATTCTTATAATTATTCTCATCTCTGAGGTGAAGGTTAGTTTTCTTGGCTGGCCATGGAATTCTTATAATTATTCTCATCTCTGAGGTGAAGGTTAGTTTTCTTGGCTGGCCATGGAATTCTTATAATTATTCTCATCTCTGAGGTGAAGGTTAGTTTTCTTGGCTGGCCATGGAATTCTTATAATTATTCTCATCTCTGAGGTGAAGGTTAGTTTTCTTGGCTGGCCATGGAATTCTTATAATTATTCTCATCTCTGAGGTGAAGGTTAGTTTTCTTGGCTGGCCATGGAATTCTTATAATTATTCTCATCTCTGAGGTGAAGGTTAGTTTTCTTGGCTGGCCATGGAATTCTTATAATTATTCTCATCTCTGAGGTGAAGGTTAGTTTTCTTGGCTGGCCATGGAATTCTTATAATTATTCTCATCTCTGAGGTGAAGGTTAGTTTTCTTGGCTGGCCATGGAATTCTTATAATTATTCTCATCTCTGAGGTGAAGGTTAGTTTTCTTGGCTGGCCATGGAATTCTTATAATTATTCTCATCTCTGAGGTGAAGGTTAGTTTTCTTGGCTGGCCATGGAATTCTTATAATTATTCTCATCTCTGAGGTGAAGGTTAGTTTTCTTGGCTGGCCATGGAGCTCTTATAATTATTCTCATCTCTGAGGTGAAGGTTAGTTTTCTTGGCTGGCCATGAAATTCTTATAATTATTCTCATCTCTGAGGTGAAGGTTAGTTTTCTTGGCTGGCCATGGAATTCTTATAATTATTCTCATCTCTGAGGTGAAGGTTAGTTTTCTTGGCTGGCCATGGAATTCTTATAATTATTCTCATCTCTGAGGTGAAGGTTAGTTTTCTTGGCTGGCCATGGAATTCTTATAATTATTCTCATCTCTGAGGTGAAGGTTAGTTTTCTTGGCTGGCCATGGAATTCTTATAATTATTCTCATCTCTGAGGTGAAGGTTAGTTTTCTTGGCTGGCCATGGAATTCTTATAATTATTCTCATCTCTGAGGTGAAGGTTAGTTTTCTTGGCCGGCCATGGAATTCTTATAATTATTCTCATCTCTGAGGTGAAGGTTAGTTTTCTTGGCCGGCCATGGAATTCTTATAATTATTCTCATCTCTGAGGTGAAGGTTAGTTTTCTTGGCTGGCCATGGAATTCTTATAATTATTCTCATCTCTGAGGTGAAGGTTAGTTTTCTTGGCTGGCCATGGAATTCTTATAATTATTCTCATCTCTGAGGTGAAGGTTAGTTTTCTTGGCTGGCCATGGAATTCTTATAATTATTCTCATCTCTGAGGTGAAGGTTAGTTTTCTTGGCTGGCCATGGAATTCTTATAATTATTCTCATCTCTGAGGTGAAGGTTAGTTTTCTTGGCTGGCCATGGAATTCTTATAATTATTCTCATCTCTGAGGTGAAGGTTAGTTTTCTTGGCTGGCCATGGAATTCTTATAATTATTCTCATCTCTGAGGTGAAGGTTAGTTTTCTTGGCTGGCCATGGAATTCTTATAATTATTCTCCTCTCTGAGGTGAAGGTTAGTTTTCTTGGCTGGCCATGGAATTCTTATAATTATTCTCCTCTCTGAGGTGAAGGTTAGTTTTCTTGGCTGGCCATGGAATTCTTATAATTATTCTCATCTCTGAGGTGAAGGTTAGTTTTCTTGGCCTGCCATGGAATTCTTATAATTATTCTCATCCCTGAGGTGAAGGTTAGTTTTCTTGGCCGACAATGGAATTCTTATAATTATTCTCATCTCTGAGGTGAAGGTTAGTTTTCTTGGCCGGCCATGGAATTCTTATAATTATTCTCATCTCTGAGGTGAAGGTTAGTTTTCTTGGCTGGCCATGGAGCTCTTATAATTATTCTCATCTCTGAGGTGAAGGTTAGTTTTCTTGGCTGGCCATGGAATTCTTATAATTATTCTCATCTCTGAGGTGAAGGTTAGTTTTCTTTGCTGGCCAATGGAATTCTTATAATTATTCTCATCTCTGAGGTGAAGGTTAGTTTTCTTGGCTGGCCATGGAATTCTTATAATTATTCTCATCTCTGAGGTGAAGGTTAGTTTTCTTGGCTGGCCATGGAATTCTTATAATTATTCTCATCTCTGAGGTGAAGGTTAGTTTTCTTGGCTGGCCATGGAATTCTTATAATTATTCTCATCTCTGAGGTGAAGGTTAGTTTTCTTGGCCGGCCATGGAATTCTTATAATTATTCTCATCTCTGAGGTGAAGGTTAGTTTTCTTGGCCGGCCATGGAATTCTTATAATTATTCTCATCTCTGAGGTGAAGGTTAGTTTTCTTGGCTGGCCATGGAATTCTTATAATTATTCTCATCTCTGAGGTGAAGGTTAGTTTTCTTGGCTGGCCATGGAATTCTTATAATTATTCTCATCTCTGAGGTGAATGTTAGTTTTCTTGGCTGGCCATGGAATTCTTATAATTATTCTCATCTCTGAGGTGAAGGTTAGTTTTCTTGGCTGGCCATGGAATTCTTATAATTATTCTCATCTCTGAGGTGAAGGTTAGTTTTCTTGGCTGGCCATGGAATTCTTATAATTATTCTCATCTCTGAGGTGAAGGTTAGTTTTCTTGGCTGGCCATGGAATTCTTATAATTATTCTCATCTCTGAGGTGAAGGTTAGTTTTCTTGGCTGGCCATGGAATTCTTATAATTATTCTCATCTCTGAGGTGAAGGTTAGTTTTCTTGGCTGGCCATGGAATTCTTATAATTATTCTCATCTCTGAGGTGAAGGTTAGTTTTCTTGGCTGGCCATGGAATTCTTATAATTATTCTCATCTCTGAGGTGAAGGTTAGTTTTCTTGGCTGGCCATGGAATTCTTATAATTATTCTCATCTCTGAGGTGAAGGTTAGTTTTCTTGGCTGGCCATGGAATTCTTATAATTATTCTCATCTCTGAGGTGAAGGTTAGTTTTCTTGGCTGGCCATGGAATTCTTATAATTATTCTCATCTCTGAGGTGAAGGTTAGTTTTCTTGGCTGGCCATGGAATTCTTATAATTATTCTCATCTCTGAGGTGAAGGTTAGTTTTCTTGGCTGGCCATGGAATTCTTATAATTATTCTCATCTCTGAGGTGAAGGTTAGTTTTCTTGGCTGGCCATGGAATTCTTATAATTATTCTCATCTCTGAGGTGAAGGTTAGTTTTCTTGGCTGGCCATGGAATTCTTATAATTATTCTCATCTCTGAGGTGAAGGTTAGTTTTCTTGGCTGGCCATGGAATTCTTATAATTATTCTCATCTCTGAGGTGAAGGTTAGTTTTCTTGGCTGGCCATGGAATTCTTATAATTATTCTCATCTCTGAGGTGAAGGTTAGTTTTCTTGGCTGGCCATGGAATTCTTATAATTATTCTCATCTCTGAGGTGAAGGTTAGTTTTCTTGGCTGGCCATGGAATTCTTATAATTATTCTCATCTCTGAGGTGAAGGTTAGTTTTCTTGGCTGGCCATGGAATTCTTATAATTATTCTCATCTCTGAGGTGAAGGTTAGTTTTCTTGGCTGGCCATGGAATTCTTATAATTATTCTCATCTCTGAGGTGAAGGTTAGTTTTCTTGGCCGGCCATGGAATTCTTATAATTATTCTCATCTCTGAGGTGAAGGTTAGTTTTCTTGGCCGGCCATGGAATTCTTATAATTATTCTCATCTCTGAGGTGAAGGTTAGTTTTCTTGGCTGGCCATGGAATTCTTATAATTATTCTCATATCTGAGGTGAAGGTTAGTTTTCTTGGCTGGCCATGGAATTCTTATAATTATTCTCATCTCTGAGGTGAAGGTTAGTTTTCTTGGCTGGCCATGGAATTCTTATAATTATTCTCATCTCTGAGGTGAAGGTTAGTTTTCTTGGCTGGCCATGGAATTCTTATAATTATTCTCATCTCTGAGGTGAAGGTTAGTTTTCTTGGCTGGCCATGAAATTCTTATAATTATTCTCATCTCTGAGGTGAAGGTTAGTTTTCTTGGCTGGCCATGGAATTCTTATAATTATTCTCATCTCTGAGGTGAAGGTTAGTTTTCTTGGCTGGCAATGGAATTCTTATAATTATTCTCATCTCTGAGGTGAAGGTTAGTTTTCTTGGCTGGCAATGGAATTCTTATAATTATTCTCATCTCTGAGGTGAAGGTTAGTTTTCTTGGCTGGCCATGGAATTCTTATAATTATTCTCATCTCTGAGGTGAAGGTTAGTTTTCATGGCCGGCCATGGAATTCTTATAATTATTCTCATCTCTGAGGTGAAGGTTAGTTTTCTTGGCCGGCCATGGAATTCTTATAATTATTCTCATCTCTGAGGTGAAGGTTAGTTTTCTTGGCTGGCCATGGAATTCTTATAATTATTCTCATCTCTGAGGTGAAGGTTAGTTTTCTTGGCTGGCCATGGAATTCTTATAATTATTCTCATCTCTGAGGTGAAGGTTAGTTTTCTTGGCTGGCCATGGAATTCTTATAATTATTCTCATCTCTGAGGTGAAGGTTAGTTTTCTTGGCTGGCCATGGAATTCTTATAATTATTCTCATCTCTGAGGTGAAGGTTAGTTTTCTTGGCTGGCCATGGAATTCTTATAATTATTCTCATCTCTGAGGTGAAGGTTAGTTTTCTTGGCCGGCCATGGAATTCTTATAATTATTCTCATCTCTGAGGTGAAGGTTAGTTTTCTTGGCCGGCCATGGAATTCTTATAATTATTCTCATCTCTGAGGTGAAGGTTAGTTTTCTTGGCTGGCCATGGAATTCTTATAATTATTCTCATCTCTGAGGTGAAGGTTAGTTTTCTTGGCTGGCCATGGAATTCTTATAATTATTCTCATCTCTGAGGTGAAGGTTAGTTTTCTTGGCTGGCCATGGAATTCTTATAATTATTCTCATCTCTGAGGTGAAGGTTAGTTTTCTTGGCCGGCCATGGAATTCTTATAATTATTCTCATCTCTGAGGTGAAGGTTAGTTTTCATGACTGGCCATGGAATTCTTATAATTATTCTCATCTCTGAGGTGAAGGTTAGTTTTCTTGGCTGGCCATGGAATTCTTATAATTATTCTCATCTCTGAGGTGAAGGTTAGTTTTCTTGGCCGGCCATGGAATTCTTTTAATTATTCTCATCTCTGAGGTTAAGGTTAGTTTTCTTGGCCGGCCATGGAATTCTTATAATTATTCTCATCTCTGAGGTGAAGGTTAGTTTTCTTGGCTGGCCATGGAATTCTTATAATTATTCTCATCTCTGAGGTGAAGGTTAGTTTTCTTGGCTGGCCATGGAATTCTTATAATTATTCTCATCTCTGAGGTGAAGGTTAGTTTTCTTGGCTGGCCATGGAATTCTTATAATTATTCTCATCTCTGAGGTGAAGGTTAGTTTTCTTGGCTGGCCATGGAATTCTTATAATTATTCTCATCTCTGAGGTGAAGGTTAGTTTTCTTGGCTGGCCATGGAATTCTTATAATTATTCTCATCTCTGAGGTGAAGGTTAGTTTCTTGGCTGGCCATGGAATTCTTATAATTATTCTCATCTCTGAGGTGAAGGTTAGTTTTCTTGGCTGGCTATGGAATTCTTATAATTATTCTCATCTCTGAGGTGAAGGTTAGTTTTCTTGGCTGGCCATGGAATTCTTATAATTATTCTCATCTCTGAGGTGAAGGTTAGTTTTCTTGGCTGGCCATGGAATTCTTATAATTATTCTCATCTCTGAGGTGAAGGTTAGTTTTCTTGGCTGGCCATGGAATTCTTATAATTATTCTCATCTCTGAGGTGAAGGTTAGTTTTCTTGGCTGGCCATGGAATTCTTATAATTATTCTCATCTCTGAGGTGAAGGTTAGTTTTCTTGGCTGGCCATGGAATTCTTATAATTATTCTCATCTCTGAGGTGAAGGTCAGTTTTCTTGGATGGCCATGGAATTCTTATAATTACTCTCATCTCTGAGGTGAAGGTCAGTTTTCTTGGCTGGCCATGGAATTCTTATAATTACTCTCATCTCTGAGGTGAAGGTTAGTTTTCTTGGCTGGCCATGGAATTCTTATAATTATTCTCATCTCTGAGGTGAAGGTTAGTTTTCTTGGCTGGCCATGGAATTCTTATAATTATTCTCATCTCTGAGGTGAAGGTTAGTTTTCTTGGCTGGCCATGGAATTCTTATAATTATTCTCATCTCTGAGGTGAAGGTTAGTTTTCTTGGCCGGCCATGGAATTCTTATAATTATTCTCATCTCTGAGGTGAAGGTTAGTTTTCTTGGCCGGCCATGGAATTCTTATAATTATTCTCATCTCTGAGGTGAAGGTTAGTTTTCTTGGCCGGCCATGGAATTCTTATAATTATTCTCATCTCTGAGGTGAAGGTTAGTTTTCTTGGCCGGCCATGGAATTCTTATAATTATTCTCATCTCTGAGGTGAAGGTTAGTTTTCTTGGCCGGCCATGGAATTCTTATAATTATTCTCATCTCTGAGGTGAAGGTTAGTTTTCTTGGCTGGCCATGGAATTCTTATAATTATTCTCATCTCTGAGGTGAAGGTTAGTTTTCTTGGCTGGCCATGGAATTCTTATAATTATTCTCATCTCTGAGGTGAAGGTTAGTTTTCTTGGCTGGCCATGGAATTCTTATAATTATTCTCATCTCTGAGGTGAAGGTTAGTTTTCTTGGCTGGCCATGGAATTCTTATAATTATTCTCATCTCTGAGGTGAAGGTTAGTTTTCTTGGCTGGCCATGGAATTCTTATAATTATTCTCATCTCTGAGGTGAAGGTTAGTTTTCTTGGCTGGCCATGGAATTCTTATAATTATTCTCATCTCTGAGGTGAAGGTTAGTTTTCTTGGCCGGCCATGGAATTCTTATAATTATTCTCATCTCTGAGGTGAAGGTTAGTTTTCTTGGCCGGCCATGGAATTCTTATAATTATTCTCATCTCTGAGGTGAAGGTTAGTTTTCTTGGCCGGCCATGGAATTCTTATAATTATTCTCATCTCTGAGGTGAAGGTTAGTTTTCTTGGCCGGCCATGGAATTCTTATAATTATTCTCATCTCTGAGGTGAAGGTTAGTTTTCTTGGCTGGCCATGGAATTCTTATAATTATTCTCATCTCTGAGGTGAAGGTTAGTTTTCTTGGCTGGCCATGGAATTCTTATAATTATTCTCATCTCTGAGGTGAAGGTTAGTTTTCTTGGCTGGCCATGGAATTCTTATAATTATTCTCATCTCTGAGGTGAAGGTTAGTTTTCTTGGCTGGCCATGGAATTCTTATAATTATTCTCATCTCTGAGGTGAAGGTTAGTTTTCTTGGCTGGCCATGGAATTCTTATAATTATTCTCATCTCTGAGGTGAAGGTTAGTTTTCTTGGCTGGCCATGGAATTCTTATAATTATTCTCATCTCTGAGGTGAAGGTTAGTTTTCTTGGCTGGCCTAGGAATTCTTATAATTATTCTCATCTCTGAGGTGAAGGTTAATTTTCTTGGCTGGCCATGGAATTCTTATAATTATTCTCATCTCTGAGGTGAAGGTTAGTTTTCTTGGCTGGCCATGGAATTCTTATAATTATTCTCATCTCTGAGGTGAAGGTTAGTTTTCTTGGCTGGCCATGGAATTCTTATAATTATTCTCATCTCTGAGGTGAAGGTTAGTTTTCTTGGCTGGCCATGGAATTCTTATAATTATTCTCATCTCTGAGGTGAAGGTTAGTTTTCTTGGCTGGCCATGGAATTCTTATAATTATTCTCATCTCTGAGGTGAAGGTTAGTTTTCTTGGCTGGCCATGGAATTCTTATAATTATTCTCATCTCTGAGGTGAAGGTTAGTTTTCTTGGCCGGCCATGGAATTCTTATAATTATTCTCATCTCTGAGGTGAAGGTTAGTTTTCTTGGCCGGCCATGGAATTCTTATAATTATTCTCATCTCTGAGGTGAAGGTTAGTTTTCTTGGCCGGCCATGGAATTCTTATAATTATTCTCATCTCTGAGGTGAAGGTTAGTTTTCTTAGCTGGCCATGGAATTCTTATAATTATTCTCATCTCTGAGGTGAAGGTTAGTTTTCTTGGCTGGCCATGGAATTCTTATAATTATTCTCATCTCTGAGGTGAAGGTTAGTTTTCTTGGCTGGCCATGGAATTCTTATAATTATTCTCATCTCTGAGGTGAAGGTTAGTTTTCTTGGCTGGCCATGGAATTCTTATAATTATTCTCATCTCTGAGTTGAAGGTTAGTTTTCTTGGCTGGCCATGGAATTCTTATAATTATTCTCATCTCTGAGGTGAAGGTTAGTTTTCTTGGCTGGCCATGGAATTCTTATAATTATTCTCATCTCTGAGGTGAAGGTTAGTTTTCTTGGCTGGCCATGGAATTCTTATAATTATTCTCATCTCTGAGGTGAAGGTTAGTTTTCTTGGCTGGCCATGGAATTCTTATAATTATTCTCATCTCTGAGGTGAAGGTTAGTTTTCTTGGCTGGCCATGGAATTCTTATAATTATTCTCATCTCTGAGGTGAAGGTTAGTTTTCTTGGCTGGCCATGGAATTCTTATAATTATTCTCATCTCTGAGGTGAAGGTTAGTTTTCTTGGCTGGCCATGGAATTCTTATAATTATTCTCATCTCTGAGGTGAA
Organism: Meghimatium bilineatum; assembly: GCA_034231615.1. Lineage (NCBI taxonomy): Eukaryota > Metazoa > Mollusca > Gastropoda > Stylommatophora > Philomycidae > Meghimatium > Meghimatium bilineatum. Next base: position 3,128,401 of record CM067299.1, read on the forward strand.
GGTTAGTTTTCTTGGCTGGCCATGGAATTCTTATAATTATTCTCATCTCTGAGGTGAAGGTTAGTTTTCTTGGCTGGCCATGGAATTCTTATAATTATTCTCATCTCTGAGGTGAATGTTAGTTTTCTTGGCTGGCCATGGAATTCTTATAATTATTCTCATCTCTGAGGTGAAGGTTAGTTTTCTTGGCTGGCCATGGAATTCTTATAATTATTCTCATCTCTGAGGTGAAGGTTAGTTTTCTTGGCTGGCCATGGAATTCTTATAATTATTCTCATCTCTGAGGTGAAGGTTAGTTTTCTTGGCTGGCCATGGAATTCTTATAATTATTCTCATCTCTGAGGTGAAGGTTAGTTTTCTTGGCTGGCCATGGAATTCTTATAATTATTCTCATCTCTGAGGTGAAGGTTAGTTTTCTTGGCTGGCCATGGAGCTCTTATAATTATTCTCATCTCTGAGGTGAAGGTTAGTTTTCTTGGCTGGCCATGAAATTCTTATAATTATTCTCATCTCTGAGGTGAAGGTTAGTTTTCTTGGCTGGCCATGGAATTCTTATAATTATTCTCATCTCTGAGGTGAAGGTTAGTATTCTTGGCTGGCCATGGAATTCTTATAATTATTCTCATCTCTGAGGTGAAGGTTAGTTTTCTTGGCTGGCCATGGAATTCTTATAATTATTCTCATCTCTGAGGTGAATGTTAGTTTTCTTGGCTGGCCATGGAATTCTTATAATTATTCTCATCTCTGAGGTGAAGGTTAGTTTTCTTGGCTGGCCATGGAATTCTTATAATTATTCTCATCTCTGAGGTGAAGGTTAGTTTTCTTGGCCGGCCATGGAATTCTTATAATTATTCTCATCTCTGAGGTGAAGGTTAGTTTTCTTGGCTGGCCATGGAATTCTTATAATTATTCTCATCTCTGAGGTGAAGGTTAGTTTTCTTGGCTGGCCATGGAATTCTTATAATTATTCTCATCTCTGAGGTGAAGGTTAGTTTTCTTGGCTGGCCATGGAATTCTTATAATTATTCTCATCTCTGAGGTGAAGGTTAGTTTTCTTGGCTGGCCATAGAATTCTTATAATTATTCTCATCTCTGAGGTGAAGGTTAGTTTTCTTGGCTGGCCATGGAATTCTTATAATTATTCTCATCTCTGAGGTTAAGGTTAGTTTTCTTGGCTGGCCATGGAATTCTTATAATTATTCTCATCTCTGAGGTGAAGGTTAGTTTTCTTGGCTGGCCATGGAATTCTTATAATTATTCTCATCTCTGAGGTGAAGGTTAGTTTTCTTGGCTGGCCATGGAATTCTTATAATTATTCTCCTCTCTGAGGTGAAGGTTAGTTTTCTTGGCTGGCCATGGAATTCTTATAATTATTCTCCTCTCTGAGGTGAAGGTTAGTTTTCTTGGCTGGCCATGGAATTCTTATAATTATTCTCATCTCTGAGGTGAAGGTTAGTTTTCTTGGCCTGCCATGGAATTCTTATAATTATTCTCATCCCTGAGGTGAAGGTTAGTTTTCTTGGCCGACAATGGAATTCTTATAATTATTCTCATCTCTGAGGTGAAGGTTAGTTTTCTTGGCCGGCCATGGAATTCTTATAATTATTCTCATCTCTGAGGTGAAGGTTAGTTTTCTTGGCTGGCCATGGAGCTCTTATAATTATTCTCATCTCTGAGGTGAAGGTTAGTTTTCTTGGCTGGCCATGGAATTCTTATAATTATTCTCATCTCTGAGGTGAAGGTTAGTTTTCTTTGCTGGCCATGGAATTCTTATAATTATTCTCATCTCTGAGGTGAAGGTTAGTTTTCTTGGCTGGCCATGGAATTCTTATAATTATTCTCATCTCTGAGGTGAAGGTTAGTTTTCTTGGCTGGCCATGGAATTCTTATAATTATTCTCATCTCTGAGGTGAAGGTTAGTTTTCTTGGCTGGCCATGGAATTCTTATAATTATTCTCATCTCTGAGGTGAAGGTTAGTTTTCTTGGCCGGCCATGGAATTCTTATAATTATTCTCATCTCTGAGGTGAAGGTTAGTTTTCTTGGCCGGCCATGGAATTCTTATAATTATTCTCATCTCTGAGGTGAAGGTTAGTTTTCTTGGCTGGCCATGGAATTCTTATAATTATTCTCATCTCTGAGGTGAAGGTTAGTTTTCTTGGCTGGCCATGGAATTCTTATAATTATTCTCATCTCTGAGGTGAATGTTAGTTTTCTTGGCTGGCCATGGAATTCTTATAATTATTCTCATCTCTGAGGTGAAGGTTAGTTTTCTTGGCTGGCCATGGAATTCTTATAATTATTCTCATCTCTGAGGTGAAGGTTAGTTTTCTTGGCTGGCCATGGAATTCTTATAATTATTCTCATCTCTGAGGTGAAGGTTAGTTTTCTTGGCTGGCCATGGAATTCTTATAATTATTCTCATCTCTGAGGTGAAGGTTAGTTTTCTTGGCTGGCCATGGAATTCTTATAATTATTCTCATCTCTGAGGTGAAGGTTAGTTTTCTTGGCTGGCCATGGAATTCTTATAATTATTCTCATCTCTGAGGTGAAGGTTAGTATTCTTGGCTGGCCATGGAATTCTTATAATTATTCTCATCTCTGAGGTGAAGGTTAGTTTTCTTGGCTGGCCATGGAATTCTTATAATTATTCTCATCTCTGAGGTGAAGGTTAGTTTTCTTGGCTGGCCATGGAATTCTTATAATTATTCTCATCTCTGAGGTGAAGGTTAGTTTTCTTGGCTGGCCATGGAATTCTTATAATTATTCTCATCTCTGAGGTGAAGGTTAGTTTTCTTGGCTGGCCATGGAATTCTTATAATTATTCTCATCTCTGAGGTGAAGGTTAGTTTTCTTGGCTGGCCATGGAATTCTTATAATTATTCTCATCTCTGAGTTGAAGGTTAGTTTTCTTGGCTGGCCATGGAATTCTTATAATTATTCTCATCTCTGAGGTGAAGGTTAGTTTTCTTGGCTGGCCATGGAATTCTTATAATTATTCTCATCTCTGAGGTGAAGGTTAGTTTTCTTGGCTGGCCATGGAATTCTTATAATTATTCTCATCTCTGAGGTGAAGGTTAGTTTTCTTGGCTGGCCATGGAATTCTTATAATTATTCTCATCTCTGAGGTGAAGGTTAGTTTTCTTGGCTGGCCATGGAATTCTTATAATTATTCTCATCTCTGAGGTGAAGGTTAGTTTTCTTGGCTGGCCATGGAATTCTTATAATTATTCTCATCTCTGAGGTGAAGGTTAGTTTTCTTGGCTGGCCATGGAATTCTTATAATTATTCTCATCTCTGAGGTGAAGGTTAGTTTTCTTGGCTGGCCATGGAATTCTTATAATTATTCTCATCTCTGAGGTGAAGGTTAGTTTTCTTGGCTGGCCATGGAATTCTTATAATTATTCTCATCTCTGAGGTGAAGGTTAGTTTTCTTGGCTGGCCATGGAATTCTTATAATTATTCTCATCTCTGAGGTGAAGGTTAGTTTTCTTGGCTGGCCATGGAATTCTTATAATTATTCTCATCTCTGAGGTGAAGGTTAGTTTTCTTGGCCGGCCATGGAATTCTTATAATTATATTCTCAAAAACCAAATCTCAGTTGTCTCCAGCTCATTTTGGGTGTTCTTTTGTTTATCGTCCATGCTTCGCATCCATAAAGAAGGATTGGTTCAATATAACATCCTAGCACTCGAACTCGAGGTATGCATTGATGTTACTTCATTGCGTAGAATGTTTCTCATCTTTTTAAATGCTGATTTGTCCACTACTATCTTTCTTTTATCTCGTTGGAGAACTGGTCATCTGATGTTAAAATGGTGCCAAGATACTTGACTTTATCCGCTTGATTTAATTTTGCATCATTGAGAATATTATTGCATCTTGGCGTGTGTGTATTTCTTTAAAACGACCATTACTTCTGTTTTCTTCTTGTTTAATAGACTGAGGCCTGTGTTTTCACTTTCTTGTACTACCATGTATAAACAGAACTTGGAGTTCTTATTTACTCTCTACAATCAGAACTGTATCATCAGCGTATCTCAGATTATTCAAGTTCTAACCCTCCAACTGCTATTCTTGACATGCTTTCTATGCTTCGCATAATATCCTCTGTATACAGGAAGAAAAGATCTGGTGACATTACACATCCTTGTCTGACGCCTATTTTTTTTTTTTTATTTTTTTTTGGGCGGGGGGAGGGGAGGAATTATACATTACTGTCAGCCCTCATCTCAGCTGTTTGTTTCCAAAACACGAAAATTACCTGTGTTATAAAGTGAAAATGTACAAGTGGTAATGTTTAATGTTATATGTGAAATATACATTCAACCATAACTGAACGTTTTATTATTGTAAATATATGAACATTTCAAACTTGAGATGAACATTAACTTAAGTTATGAGCAGAAGTAACAATGTTTAGATCCAGCTTGTCTTACGTTACAGATAACTGTGTAATATATCAGTGTATAATGTGAGTGTTATTAATCAGTGTATCATATCAGTGTATCATATCAGTGTATCATATCAGTGTATCATATCAGTGTATCATATCAGTGTATCATATCAGTGTATCATATCAGTGTATAATATTAGTGTATCATATTAGTGTATCAATTAGCGTATCATATCAGTGTATCATATCAGTGTATCATATCAGTGTATAATATTAGTGTATCATATTAGTGTATCAATTAGCGTATCATATCAGTGTATCATATCAGTGTAACATCAGTGTATCACATCTACAGAAGACGTCAGCAGCTTACAAGACAAGAGAAATCCAGGTACAATCTGTTATTTAATCTGTCCCAGTCCGTTTGGCTGATTATTGTTCATTTAATCTGTCCCAGTCTGTTTGGCTGATTATTGTTCATTTAATCTGTCACATTCTGTTTGGCTGATTATTGTTTATTTTGTGTCTACTTTGTATCATCAAGTAATTGAAGAAAATTCAAATCAACTAAGAGAAGTGATGACGTGTGAGGCCAGCACATACTATATACAGTGTGACTGACAGAATTAATACCAATTCTTTTTAAATGTCAATGTTTCTTATACAATTAATTGCCATAGACTAACCGGATTATCTTTTTCTGTTAAGCAAACACACCAAGTTTCAGTAGCAACAAATATGGAGGCAAGCAAAACACATGAGAAAATGACATGACATGGACATACATAAATTAGTAACTTCATGAATACACAATCATGAGTACACAATCATGGATACACAATCATGAGTACACAATCATGGATATCCGAATCCATGAACACATTCTAGAAACACTGTACACATATGACTAGCTAAGATTGTGCAGGTGGTACTCCGTGCATATCTCCACTAGCGCAGGCACTGCCAACTAACGCTCCTGTCCAGAATGATCAGGGGGTCTAAGCTCTATTGCTTCTTTAGGATGGCAAGATCACAAAAATCAATGCTGTTCTGAAACCAGTTAAAATCTATTTCAAACAGTACAATATGAAATATTTGAATTAATATGGCTCCATCAAACTAGACAAGAAACTATTGCTACAATGTCCATCTATTTCAGTGTATATGCCCACTACATCAAGCTAGACAAGATTACCTTTTTTTGTGTCGACAGACAAAATCTCATTTTAGAAAAGATCACATTTATTCAAATCACTTTGTACAAACATTTCACACATTTTCAAATTCTATCTACAGAAATTGTCATAAGTGGCACCAAGTTTGTCTCTAGGGGAGGCACCATCAGTCTCTACTGCAACATTAGCATGCTGTCCAGCTCTAGAACGGCTCTCGCCTGGTTTAAAGACTCGCAAGAGATGGTGCCGGAATCGGAAAGAGTATACCTTGTCCACACAGATTCACTGGAAAGGTAACGAAAACAAGGATGAGAGAGATAGAGGTAAAGAGAGACATATGATTTTAACGAGAGGAATAGATATAGACAGGAGAGAGCCGAATAGACATAGAGAGACAGTCAGACCGACAGACAGTTAGACATCGAAAGACAGATAGTTAGACCGACAAATAGTTAGACCGATAGATAGATAGATAGATAGATAGATAGATAGATAGATAGATAGATAGATAGATAGATAGATAGATAGATGGATGGATGGATGGATGGATGGATGGATGGATGGATGGATGGATAGAAAGATAGATAGATGGATGGATGGATGGATGGATAGAAAGATAGATAGATAGATAGATAGATAGATAGATAGATAGATAGATAGATAGATAGATAGATAGATAGATAGATAGATAGATAGATAGATAGATAGATAGATAGATAGATAGATAGATAGATAGATAGATAGATAGATAGATAGATAGATAGATAGATAGATAGATAGATAGATAGATAGATAGATAGATAGATAAAGCAAATAAAGAAATGTGGTAGAAAGAGAAAGGAGATGAGATATATACAGGGAGAGAGGCAAAGAAAGTTAGAGAGAGAGAGGGGGAGGGAGGTATACAATTATGTCGCCGCAAGACACTGGTCAGTAAACAACAGTAACAACATCATTAACTTTGTGAGGACGATGTTCAACCTGACACTTTCTGAGTTGTCTTAGAGGACGATGTTCAACCTGACACTTTCTGAGTTGTCTTAGAGGACGATGTTCAACCTGACACTTTCTGAGTTGTCTTAGAGGACGATGTTCAACCTGGCACTTTCTGAGTTGTCTTAGAGGACGATGTTCAACCTGGCACTTTCTGAGTTGTCTTAGAGGACGATGTTCAACCTGGCACTTTCTGAGTTGTCTTAGAGGACGATGTTCAACCTGGCACTTTCTGAGTTGTCTTAGAGGACGATGTTCAACATGGCACTTTCCGAGTTGTCTTAGAGGACGATGTTCAACCTGGCACTTTCTGAGTTGTCTTAGAGGACGATGTTCAACCTGGCACTTTCTGAGTTGTCTTAGAGGACGATGTTCAACCTGGCACTTTCTGAGTTGTCTTAGAGGACGATGTTCAACCTGGCACTTTCTGAGTTGTCTTAGAGGACGATGTTCAACCTGGCACTTTCTGAGTTGTCTTAGAGGACGATGTTCAACATGGCACTTTCCGAGTTGTCTTAGAGGACGATGTTCAACCTGGCACTTTGTGGATCTTCTTATTAGGTGATATCCATCTTCGTACTTTGTGGGTCTTCTTGGAGGAATGATGTCCAACTAAGCACTTTGTGTGTATTCGTATAGGGTATTGTTCAGCTTCGAATTTTGCAGGTCCCTTAGAGGGTACTGTCCAACTTTACCATTTGTGAGTTGTCATGGAGGACAATGCACAACCTGGCACTTTGTGGGTGGGTTTTCACATAAAGGTGGATATTGCCAAAAGTGAAGCGAGGATTTCAGAGTCGTGATACAACAAATATGTTTCATGTCTTGAAATTCACAGACTAATGCCAGATTATTGTTATACTATGTCATATTGACACTTTCTATTCTTGTCACAGAGACATGTTGATAAACAACCTGCAGGTTCTGAACGCGCAATCCGATGACTCAGGCCTGTACACTTGTAGGACACGTGATGAGATGCTCATGACATCTGCACACGTAACTGTGTTGACAGGTACCTTCTGTTTTGTCATGAATTTTCTAGATCTTTGTTTAGCGAAAAATGGTAGACTTGACCCACTCCGAAACCAAGTTAAACCTGGTTGAAACTATAATTATTCCCCTATCTCGCCAGTCCGGTTCTGTGGGGGAAGTGGTACAGAGCGCGTCTGTGACGGCCAAGGTACCGAGTTCGATCTCCGCCACAGACAATTGTGCATCCGGACCGTTCAGAAAGCAATGACAAACTACTGAACGTATTTATATTGTCTAGAAAATCACGTCAGCCAACAAATGCTGGGTTGATAGCTAAGTCCTGTAAAGGATATGCTACCAATGTCTTTTGTATCTTTTTGATCGAAACATCTGTGTATTGTTCCACGTAAGCTGCTATTTAACAATATATATATCTATATTTCATTAATATATTTTATAAAATAATTCATTATTTTATATATACATATTATATATTAAGAAACAGTAGTAAAAGTAGATGGAAACACAAAAGAGTGGTTTAGCGTACAGAAAGGAGTTAGACAGGGATGCATACTATCGCCGGATCTGTTTAACATATATGCAGAAAACATAATGAGTAATGTAAAGGAAGATATGAAACATACAGATTTTCAACCTCTAACTATTGGATGTCAGCAGATCCCAGGTATTAATTTATCACCGACACACTTCAATTACTACCCGTGTTGGTAACAGTCTCGTGAGTTAGTTTACCTTATCAGTCTCGTGAGCTAGTTTACCCTATCAGTCTCGTGAGCTAGTTTACCCTATCAGTCTCGTGAGCTAGTTTACCCTATCAGTCTCGTCAGTTAGTTTGTTTCTATCTTTGACTATTTCGTTAACAATGTTTCTATCTATGACTATTTCGTTAACAATTTGCTATTTCCTGCTTGATTTCAGGTGGATCAAATAACGTTAAAAGAGGTGAGAAATCAAATATATTTGGCGCTTCATTACTTAACTCATCACATGTTTAGCCACTTGTCTAACATCTTTAATATGTACTTACTGGGCAAAACTGAAATCCAACAGGTAGATCCAGGAATAGGGTAATACAGTTTTGCTATTAACTAGAGAGGGACACACATAAAAAACACACACAAATCGACGTTTCGACCAGAAGGCCTTTATCAAGACAACAATTGAAACAAAATTAAAACATATAACAGAAATCATATACTGTTCGTTTTCTGTTATATGTCATAATTGTGTTTCAATTGACCCCTGTTTTAAAGCATTCTCATAGAATCAATAAGAATACAGCCATATGTATCACTCTGAGGTTCCAGCCATATGTACAACTCTGAGGTTCCAGCCATATGTAGCACTCTGAGGTTCCAGCCATATGTAGCACTCTGAGGTTCCAGCCATATGTAGCACTCTGAGGTTCCAGCCATATGTAGCACTCTCAGGTTCCAGCCATATGTAGCACTCTGAGGTTCCAGCCATATGTAGCACTCTGAGGTTCCAGCCATATGTAGCACTCTGAGGTTCCAGCCATATCATTGCCTTCGTCACTGTCATCACCTCCATCGTCATACTACTAGTGGTTGTATAGACAGCACAACTTTCTTCTCGAATAGACCTGCACTTTCCTCGGTGCTGAGACTTGAATGTCCAAGCGAAGACCTGGGTATTTTGTTGTCGTGTCATATGTCCAACTGTCACACCCCAGTACCACCCTCCTCTGAAAAAATACTGAGGAAATCCATTTCACAAACAAATGGTTTATTTTAACTTCTAACAACTGATACAGCAGGAGATACAGCGCGACCATGTTGTAAGCACCCTTCAATCCATCGCCACCGCACAGGTCTCCATACGTGCATGGACACCTTCATAAACATCCTGAGCAAGTAAAGCAGCATTTCACGGTGTCTCTCTGTTCGGGGGATGAAGAAGATGCAACTGTTCAAGCAAGCATACCATTTTCTTTTGTGTGCAACGATTATTTCCATCAATTTGCCAATAGTTTTCTACATTGTTATTATTTTATATCCCTGCAACTTTGTTCCTTACCAGGTTTAGGTATCAGATAGTTGTGCTGCCAATCTTCACAGGCGATACATTCTGTAAATTTTATGTTACATAAACATGCTAATTCTTCGATCTCGCCATTCTGCAGTTTACCACTATCAGCATATCCTATGTCACCAGGACAGACGAGACGTACTGAAATTGTTTCACTTGTGTCTGCTGCATACGGACATAGGGATTGACGAGACATCAAGGCAGAGATTCGGAGATTTCGATATTAAATGTAGAAGTAGTACAGCTGGACGACTGCAAGGTAGAATGAAGAGCTTATTTAACCAACGAGCCACGGGAACAATTAGCATACATACACTCCAATATTTACCTGGACAGACTTGAGTACCTATGAGTATGCGTAGAGTGCAATTATGTCGTGTCGTAACTTATTCGAAATGAGAAACTGTCGATCTTGTCACAGAAGTCGAGAAATTGTCGATCATGTCACAAAAGTCGAGAAACTCTCGATCTTGTCACGGAAGTCAAGAAACTTGTCGATCATGTAACAGAAGTCGTGAAACTGTCGATCTAGTCACAGAAGCTGAGAAATTTGTCGATCATGTAACAGAAGTCGTGAAACTGTCGATCTAGTCACTGAAGCCGAGAAACTTGTCGATCTTGTCACAGAAGCCGAGTTGACTGGTGTACTCTACATGCAGGTTTATACCATCATTTTGAGTATGTACACTATTATTTGTGTGCTTGCTCACGAGCGATAGAAACATACGTTGCAGTGACTAACTCTACACCTTGTCATCCACAGCTGGTCTAAGTTCCATGAGTCAAGAGTCACGAGCTGTGCTCAGGTTACATTTTGTGATCTCACACCCCACTCTAGTATTCCTGATCATTCTTATACATCTGATCATATCGTGACCTCATGAAGTGGCAAGACCAAAAGACAGCACGATAACTGACAGATTCAACTATTATTCCTCCAGATTAATTTCTGTAAGCAATCATTCTCAAACTCCCGCTGGAACTCTCCTGTAACAGAACAATGGACCTACTAGTCTTCCAGCAGAATGTAGTCCAGAGAACTGACGTGAGCTGTGTCGCATTTTTATTTGTGCCAGTGAACCAACACATCATCAAGTCACTCGTCCGCAGCGAAAGTCTGTTGCAATGGATCTCAAATATCTTGTTTCCTCTTTGATGATGCACACACACACACACGCACACACACACATACACACACACTCTGAAACACTATTCTAATAACGAGCACACCGATGCACTGCCGAGCATAGCCACAGTCTCAAACAGATACATCAATGGGTACATTGACATGACAGAGTTAATGTATTAAGGGAATTCGCTCATAATACTTTCAAACGTGTGAATCATGCTCGCCCTCAAGATTTCCTGAGATTGGTGTAAAGATCGAAACAGCCCGTAAAGATCGAAACATAATAAATACACGACGAGATTCATAAATCATCATCTGACTGGAAATGTCGTACGGCTTCACTCTAACGAATTTATTGAGTCCTTGAGAATCGAAGCACCTATAGACTTGTCTGCTGTGCGCTGATGATACAGTCATCATAACTTATAAATATTCAATTGTTTTATGTAGAATGTATGTGTGTGTGTATGTGTGTATGTATATATACATTTAGTTTGAGCATACACTAGTGGCCAATGTCCAAGTAGTATTATATATGTGTGTGTGTGTATGTATATATACATTTAGTTTGAGCATACACTAGTGGCCACTGTCCAGGTAGTATTATATATATGTGTGTGTGTGTGTATGTGTGTGTATTATATGCCGGTGATGATAATAAAATTGGAGTTGAACTTTTTCAGATGTCGAGTAACATAGCGTGAGACTCGTGGAATATCAGATAACATAGCGTGAGACTCGTGGAATATCAGATAACATATAGTGAGACTCATGGAATATCAGATAACATAGCGTGAGACTCGTGGAATATTAGATAACATAGCGTGAGTCTCGTGGAATATCAGATAACATAGCGTGAGACTCGTGGAATATCAGATAACATAGCGTGAGACTCGTGGAATATCAGATAACATATAGTGAGACTCGTGGAATATCAGATAAAATAGCGTGAGACTCGTGGAATATCAGATAACATAACGTGAGACTCGTGGAATATCAGATAACATAACGTGAGACTCGTGGAATATCAGATAACATAGCGTGAGACTCGTGGAATATCAGATAACATAGCGTGAGACTCGTGGAATATCAGATAACATAGCGTGAGACTCGTGGAATATCAGATAAAATAGCGTGAGACTCGTGGAATATCAGAGTACATATAGTGAGACTCGTGGAATATCAGATAACATAGCGTGAGACTCGTGGAATATCAGATAACATAACGTGAGATTCGTGGAATATCAGATAACATAGCGTGAGACTCGTGGAATATCAGATAACATAACGTGAGACTCGTGGAATATCAGATAACATAGCGTGAGACTCGTGGAATATCAGATAACATAGCGTGAGACTCGTGGAATATCAGAGTACATATAGTGAGACTCGTGGAATATCAGATAACATAGCGTGAGACTCGTGGAATATCAGATAACATAACGTGAGACTCGTGGAATATCAGATAACATAGCGTGAGACTCGTGGAATATTAGATAACATAGCGTGAGTCTCGTGGAATATCAGATAACATAGCGTGAGACTCGTGGAATATCAGATAACATAGCGTGAGACTCGTGGAATATCAGATAACATAACGTGAGACTCGTGGAATATCTGATAAAATAGCGTGAGACTCGTGGAATATCAGATAACATAACGTGAGACTCGTGGAATATCAGATAACATAACGTGAGACTCGTGGAATATCAGATAACATAGCGTGAGACTCGTGGAATATCAGATAACATAGCGTGAGACTCGTGGAATATCAGATAACATAGCGTGAGACTCGTGGAATATCAGATAAAATAGCGTGAGACTCGTGGAATATCAGAGTACATATAGTGAGACTCGTGGAATATCAGATAACATAGCGTGAGACTCGTGGAATATCAGATAACATAACGTGAGACTCGTGGAATATCAGATAACATAGCGTGAGACTCGTGGAATATTAGATAACATAGCGTGAGTCTCGTGGAATATCAGATAACATAGCGTGAGACTCGTGGAATATCAGATAACATAGCGTGAGACTCGTGGAATATCAGATAACATAACGTGAGACTCGTGGAATATCAGATAAAATAGCGTGAGACTCGTGGAATATCAGATACAGTGTGCCATTGAATCTAACTGCAGATGTAGTAGTGTCGTGAGGTTGATACACGAGAGATGTATTAGTGTGAGGTTGATACACGAGATATGATACACGAGATATGATACACTAGATATGATACACGAGATATGATACACGAATGCATGTACAAATTAGAGACGATGTAAAGTTAGAACACATCAAATTCCTTATTGCGGTATTGTTGTGAATACTGTCTTATGTTGTAAAAGTATTCTTCATAAAAGTCTCTTGGCGGAAACGTCTTTTTTTGTGCGTTTTTATGTGTTACCAGTTGGTGGTGAAAACTTAATTATCCTGTTCCAAGTTTCACCTTTTGGACTTCAGTTTTGCTGCAGTTATAACATATTATATGTGTATAATATCATATATATATTATGTATAACTTGTAAACATAAATAAGACAAACAGAAACAAAGTAGCTTCAGATGTAACAGAGCTAAACGAAAAATATGTCTAGGAAACATTGAGAGTTATAGAAAAACATTGAGGCATTCTATTTACATTATTAAGCCAACTTTATTATATTGCTTGAGGAGAGCCGCAAGAGTCACCAGGCCCGATATATTACTAAATGAAGACATCAGAGAAGGAATAGGTATAATATCTTGTACAGATTACATAGAGAGAGAACAGATCACGTTGTTTGGCCACATAATGAGAATGCATCACGTCAAGTTGCCCGTACAAGCATATAACCAAATGAGATCAGGGTACAAAGCCAGAGGAAGACCACGGAAAAGGATAGAAAACGTCAGGGACATCCTGAACAGACACGGTCATAGCACAGCCGAGGCCACACATCTGGCTTTAGAACGCAAGCTCGCGCTCCAACCACCCCTACGCTTAACGTCATTCAACTTCCAGCTCACTGTGGAGCACACGTCTGAAACAAACATCATTATGTAGTCTGCCAGTTAGTCCTGGGTGTGCCTACAACTTACCAGTCAATCTTTACCTCTGTTTCTCTTCTCTCCAGACGTTTATAGGTATGTCTTTGCTGTCAAAAACAAACACGAATTCGTTGTCTATTGTCTTTACCCAGATGGTTTGTTATCCACTCTTGCCGTTAAGCGTATTCTAGTGATTAGTACTTTCCATATGTTTATCTTTTGTTCTAGTGATTAATACTCTCTGTATGTTCATCTTTTGTTCTAGTGATTAGTACTTTCCGTATGTTCATCTTTTGTTCTAGCGATTGATACGATCTGTATATGCACCTTGCGTTACGTATGATTGGTACTTTCTGTGTGTCAATCAGGGAAGGTTGGCAGCAGCAGACCTTCAACATCCCGTGTCTCTTGTTTTGGTTGTGCACTCTGCTAGACTGTAACCTGTCCATCTCGTCTTGTTTCTTTCTAACTTATATTTCTGGAAACCTCTTGCACGCCTTCCCTCTAGATATATTGCCGCTGCTTAAATATACGCACCAAAAATATTCTTAGTTCAGCCGAAGTCGGATTCGTCGGGCATTTGGAGCAAATAAAATGTTACACAATGCATTTCCGTTCTCATGACTACATCCTGCTGGAAATCTAGTAGAACGATTGTTCTGCTACAAGAGAGATATCCGGTGGAAATGTGAAATGAATTTACTTCCCTTTACGCCCTACACGACAATACAGTTAATTCACTTTACGCCTTACAGGACGACATAGTTTCAAAATTCATGCTGTCTGCTGGTGCATCTCTGCCCATGATACTGCCAGGGCATATGCCTTATTCTAGCTCCTGTGTGGCTGTTTCACCAAGTCTAATCTAGTTTTCATTAATTGTCTGTATTCTCAGAATCGCTGGCGTGCGTTTATTATGTGAGTAAATGAAATTAAGATAAACCCAAGCAAAGAATTCATGATTGTCAAAGAAATGTGAATTATCTTCATTAGATTGTTCACACATGAATTTAGAGCCTCATTTTATGTTCGTTGATTACTTGAGAGAGGGGATGCAAGTAAGTGAGGGTAGTGGAGGAGGAAGGATGGAGAGATGCAAGGAGAGAAAAGAGGCAGAAAATAAGGAGAAAAAAGAAGATTTGTTATCAGGAAGAAGGGTGGATGGATGGAGAAATGGCGAGAGGGTGTGCTAAAATAGCCGAAAATAAGTCTCATGCACCGTAACTATGTGTGTTACTAGATGAATATAACATGTTATTATTATATGTTATTGGGTGCGTATAACATGTTACTATTATATGTTATTGGATGAATATAACATGTTGTTATTATTTGTTTTTTGGTGAATATAACATGTTATTATTATGTGTTATTGAGTGGATATACATGTTGTTATTATATGCTGTTATAAATGATCAACTTTATCGATTTTCAAAAGCATTTGATAGTCTGCATCGACCAACATTCGAAAATGTTCTCTAAATACGGCTTACCAACTAGATATTTCACTGTAATCAAGGCTTGTCAAGGTGTAATCAGTTTAATGAAGGTTTTATACGTCAACTTAAGATGATGTGCTAGAACAAAGGAGAGTGTAGGACTGGATATTTTTACACAGAAAAAGGAGTAAAACAAGGCTACATTATGTTATCATTGCTTCTTAGCTTGGCTGTAGAATGGTTATGAAAAATAACGCCCGAAATGAACATTTTGGTATAAGATGAACAGGCGATAGAACTCTTAGTAATCTTGATTTTGGAGATGACTTGGCGTTATTGATAACCAGTCAGTCAAACAGTCAGTTATTCATTCAGTCAGTAAACAGGCAACTAGTTATTCATTCATTAATTCAGTCAGCCAGCCAGCCAGTAAAGTCAGTCAGACATTAAGTTAGTCGGCCACCAAGTCAGCCATTCTGCAATTCAATAAGTCAATCAGTAAGTCCGTCAGTCATTCATCCAATCAGTCAGCCAGACAGTCAGTCAGCTGCTTAGTCGTGATTTTATCATTATTGCATACAGGACATGTCAATAAGGTGCTCCGATCTCACGAAGAGAATATCTGCAACTGAGCTGTCAATATCAGCTCTCTATCTGTTGATAAACATTCTAAGCCCATACAACGACCGTCAGTTCTCTATCTGTTGAGAAACATTCTTCTAAGTCCATTCAACGACCTTCAATTCTCTGTCTGTTGAGAAACATTCTTCTAAGTCCATTCAACGACCTTCAATTCTCTGTCTGTTGAGAAACATTATTCTAAGCCCATTCAACGACCTTCACTTCTCTGTCTGTTGAGAAACATTATTCTAAGCCCATACAACGACCTTCACTTCTCTATCTGTTGTGAAAATTTCTTCGGTATTTTACTGAATGATGTGTCCACTAGTCAACTTTTTAATGTATGAGCAGAACCAATTCAAATCTGTGATAATTTGCGCAGTTTCCCTGTCGTCACAGACATCTCACGTGACAAGCAGGCGTAGGAGACTACTTGCCGCAAATACAAAATGGCAAATGCTATCGCAGATGTTTATTTACTGAGCTTGCCAGCTACAGATAAAGATGTACCTTTCTTACAGACTCGAGGACTGACTGCTGCATCAAGAAAAAATGTGCGCACAGAGTCAATCAATGACTATATATTACTACAATAATGGAAGGATTCAGTGGTCACCTGTGTACACTAAACATCAAACACCCTAACTCCCCCACCTCTCACACAAAGTAGACATCGTCTTTTTCTCCAAGTAATATTTGCATAAGACGCACTAACAAAGGGACATAATAAATGGTGAGATTGCTTCTACTTGAACTACTTGTTTCCCCTTACTCAGTTCCGTAATAAAAATAGGCTGCACGTTTGTAACGAGCTTATACATTTTGTATAATTTGTTTCGCCAAAAATGTGGACACATCATTCATTCTGTAATGAACTCATTCTTCTAAACCCACACAGCGACCCTCAGTGTTGACAAACATTCTTCTGTCCTATTTGTGAATGAAATGCGTGTGATGGTAGTGTCCTGCTCGTGAATCAAAGATATATGCCTGTTCTGCAATTGAACATGTGTGAATGATGTGTTCTATTTGTGTGTGAGAAATTTGTGAATGACATGTCCTATTTTTTAGTAAATAATCTACTAAACATTCCACCCTTCCATGCAAGGAAACCTGAGAGATAGCCTCATTTGATGGCATATTACCACAACCCCCAACCCGTAACCATTCCTCTATCAAAGAAATAATTTTCCACCCATCCTATTAGTCTCATTCGGACGTAGGCAGCAGCCATACTGTAGCCACTCCTGCTAGCTACTAAAGTCTTGCATGATGTCATCAGCAACAGCTGCTCCATTAGAGTTGTCTTCAATCCCTCTCTACCATCCTGACCGTCTAAGACTGTGCCAACATGTATCACAGGTGCGTTGAGGTAATGAAGTCTGTCACCGAAGAGATTTTTGCCACTTTTCCGGACCTGGTTGGATAGAAAATCTTCACCAATTACTGTCACTCAACACGCATAAATTATAATTGAGAACAATAAATTAATTCTGAAATGTCATTAAACATGATCTACTTCTGTCATCTGACTTGTCATTAAACATGATCTACTTCTGTCATCTGACTTGTCATTAAACATGATCTACTTCTGTCATCTGACTTGTCATTAAACATGATCTACTTCTGTCATCTGACTTGTCATTAAACATGAAGGAACATACTGTACAAGTCAAATCACACTCAATCAGGGATCTCCTATTTACTGATGAATGTGCCTTAAATACCAACTCTGAGGCTGATCTGCAAATTATTATAGACAGATTCTCCAAAGCTTGTACCAACTTTGGACTTACTATAAACACAGAGAAAACAGAGTTCACGTTACAACCAGCACCTGGCAAAAGCATAAAGCATCTCGAGCCCTGCATAAAGGTAAATGGCGTAGCACTGAAAGTTGTGAATAGATTCACATACCTAGGTAGCACTGAAAGTTGTGAATAGATTCACATACCTAGGTAGCACTGTATCACAAGAAGCCACCGTTGAAGATGAAGTGTATACAAGGATCGCCAAAGCAAGCAGCACTTTCGGCAGATTGTACGCTAATGCGTGGAGTAGACATGGCATCAACCTACAGACTAAACTTGAAGTATACTGAGCAGTGGTACTTCCAGTACTGTTATACGCTAGTGGAACATGGACTGTGTATAGACGTCATGCAAGGAAACTCAATCACTTTCACATAACTTGTCTCAGAAAAGTTATGAACATTAGATGGCACGACAAAATTCCAGATACCACTGTCCTTGGCAGATCTGGTATCCCCAGCATTGACACGATCCTGATGCAGACATACATTCGTTGGGTAGGTTATTTGGTACGTATGCCACACCATAGCCTGCCTAAGATACTTCTCTATGGTGAACTGAAGAAGGATACGGGATCTCAAGGTTGTCAAAAGAAGCGCTACAAGGACTCGTTAAAGAACTCACTAAAAGCCTTTGAAATATACTACGATACATGGGAAGAACTTGCACAAAATAGATCTACATGGCGTTCTACAATCAAAAAGAGCGCATCATCTTGTGAAAAGAGGAGAAATGCAGCAGCTCAACAGCGGAGAGTAGCTAGAAAGTCACGGATAGACCAAAATCCATCTACAGTGAACATTCCGTCCAAACTGTCCAAGGACATTTACAGCTCGAATAGGGCTCATTAGCCATCTACGAAGTATTATGTATAGTCATAATTATAACTGATTTTTAAAAGTGGATGTAAAAAATGGTCGTCATCATTTGTGATGGACGAACACACACAAAGCACTTAACCTTATAGTTGTTGGTGGCTAAATGTATATATAAATAAAGCACTTTCTTCTAATCTTTTAGTTGTCGGTGGTCAGATGTCATCTGTAAAACCTAATCTTACATCTGTCTGTGACCAGATTTCGTCTATAAATAAAACACTTTGTTCTAACCTTATAATTATCTGTTGCCAGATAAACATGATATCCCTTGTCGATGTACGGTTTCAGAAAATCCCACACAGCTCCAACAGAGTTTATGCTGTTTCTGATGCCTCTTTCAAATGGAAGGGTTTCACTGTGAGCAATTCTGACGTGAACGCACACCAAATTAAGCTTGGGGAAATCATAATCTTTCAGCTGTCGTATCTGCTCCAGACTAATGTCTGGTTTTATTGATGGGACAAACTTCTTATAAACAGCAGTTGTGTTCGGAGTATTTGTGACGATACCTTGAGATGAGTTGATCATGATTTCTGCGATTTCTGCTAGAACGTCATTCAGTTTGGAACGAAGTTCAGGTGTTGGTTTAATCAAATTCAGCCATGCTTTTGAAAATACTTTACATCGTCTGCCATAAGCCCACTTTGGGTAGCTATTTCCATAAATGTGATTTTTCCTGATGTATCTCCAAAGCTCGGAGTTTGTACGAATGTAAATAACATCTTCCTTGTAGACTTGATTGAAGTCGATTGTGTACAATTCTACGGGCTTATTTACGTGATTGAAGTACTAGAAATAGAAGTTGATAATAAAAACATCAGAAATTGTAATATTGAAATACATAAATACATAATAAATAAACATTTCACTATTCATCGTATCTGCTGCTGCCTAACTGGAGATGACCATGACACTTCGATTGGGAAGGTAGACGCCGGACCTACAGGAATATTTCCGTGATTACCCCAAGGCTCTCCCTATCACCCTAGATGTTCAACATCTATACAACAAAGTTAGACAATAATCACATTCCCCCTCCCCCCCCCCCTGTACAGGGACGAATTGTGATCTCTATTGATGAAACCCTACCCAACGGGACCGGTTACTACAAACAGAAGATCCTACATGTACTCGTCCACCCGAAACCATCAAATTAATACTGCACGATAATTATGTAAAACAGAAAAACTCCAAGAAACGATAAAATCAGACAGATAACTAAAACAGTACCGGTATTAGAATACATAAAGAAACACAATTTTTAGTGGTTTTCACACACGTCCAGATGACCAACAGATAGTATGCCACAGTTAGCTATGACTACATAGACACCACGGCTATACAGACAGAAGCAGACCATGTAAAAGATGGATCACAGACATCAAAGAGGCCACGGGAACAAGCCTACAAACAGCACACGCGAAGGTAATGACATTTCCCAACACCTGGCCAGTACTTGTTGCGGTTGTGACCTTTGTCCATCTTCTATTACATTCCATCGGGACTTCTGCCACACCGAACTCCACTGACCATGACATGGCGGCCTGTTGACACAATCTAGTCATCTACTACGAACCGACACCCCATTTCCCTTGTGCCAACATACCATTCCACATATCTCGGTTGTAATTACGGGTCTGCCTACTCCCACCACTGCCTTCGTTTTCTGCCCCTTTACTCTTCACTGGTGCCCTTTTCTTCGGCACCTTCTGATATACGCAGCATGGTCCATGGGACATATTTTTCTGTCCCATCCCATCCCATGGCAATTTATGCCTCTCCCATCCCATGGGATTACTATTATAATATTAATATGGAATACATTTAAAATAAAATTATGAAACTTATGAAAGTTTAGGTTTAGTGTCTACTAAATAGGACTACATATACAAAGAGACACGCAAAACGACAACATTTATTAACTTTATGACAATTCAGTATCATTCTGACACTCTCATTTTATTAGACCATTTCTGAGTCACTCTGCTCATTCAGCACATTATCAATTTCCCGCTGATCGACTGCCTCTACTAATTCAGTTAATTCGGGTAATCCGTTAACCATTTCCACAATGTTCATCTTACATGCAAATCTGATGTACACAGAGTTTATAACGAGAGCTGGTGACATCCGTTTTCGTAACTTACTCAACAACAATCCAGCCGCACTAAATAAGCGCTCTACTGTTGCCGTCAAATTGAGAAAAACCTAGACAAGCCTTTAAATACATGGGAAATACAAATATGTGCTGTCCCATCTCATCCCATCCAATGGGACGTTTCCCATGGGATTCCCATGGGAATAACATTCCTATGGACAAGCCTGGATATACGTCTCTCTATATCAGCCTCTATTTTGTTACCTTCTTACGACGTTCTCTTCTGTGATGACTAAACTCTCCCCCAGCTGTACTCTCCCTGTGCCACTTGGCCCTCTCAACTCTACATTTCTTCTTTGTGTGGCGTGTATGTCTCCGTTTTGGTTTGTGAGCACGTCTATCTATCACTCACTGATCTTATTTTTTCTTCTTGCTCGATTCTTTATTTACCTCTTTTTACTCTCCTCCATTCTCTCCACCCTCTCATCTCTTTTCATCTCTTGCTATCTGTTTCATCTCTTGCTATATCTGTTTCATCTCTTGCTATATCTGTTTCATCTCTTGCTATATCTGTTTCATCTCTTGCTATCTGTTTCATCTCTTGCTATATCTGTTTCATCTCTTGCTATATCTTAGGGCAGACGTAACAGCTCTACAAGCTTGTCACCAAGCTTGGCACATAGGGCAGATGTCACAGCTCTACAAGCTTGTCACCAAGCTTGGCACATAGGGCAGATGTCACAGCTCTACAAGCTTGTCACCAAGCATGGCACATAGGGCAGATGTCACAGCTCTACAAGCTTGTCATCAAATTGGCACATAGGGCAGATGTCACAGCTCTACAAGCTTGTCACCAAGCTTGGCACATAGGGCAGATGTTACAGCTCTACAAGCTTGTCACCAAGCTTGGCACATAGGGCAGATGTCACAGCTCTACAAGCTTGTCACCAAGCTTGGCACATAGGACAGATGTCACAGCTCTACAAGCTTGTCACCAAGCTTGGCACATAGGGCAGATGTCACAGCTCTACAAGCTTGTCACCAAGCTTGGCACATAGGGCAGATGTCACAGCTCTACAAGCTTGTCACCAAGCTTGGCACATAGGGCAGATGTCACAGCTCTACAAGCTTGTCACCAAGCTTGGCACATAGGGCAGATGTCACAGCTCTACAAGCTTGTCACCAAGCTTGGCACATAGGGCAGATGTCACAGCTCTACAATCTTGTCACCAAGCTTGGCACATAGGGCAGATGTCGTAGCTCGCCATGCTTATCGATCAACAGCCAGTTGTTCCAGATAGTTCATTTTCATACCAGCTGTTGGTGATTTCATTTTCGATATTTCTTTTCAGTGTTGTTTTTGGTCTTCTCCTGCCACACGGTAGCCATGTAAAGACTTGACGTGGTATTCTGTCTTCATTCACTTTGAGTGCGTGACCGATGTATGTCCAACGCTTTTTTTCTAATAACGTCTGTGATGTATTCTTGTTTTGTCTCTTCTCTTAGTGACTCGTTTGGCTTGAAATCTTTCCAGTTTGTGTTTGTGATTTTCCCTGAGACATTTGTTTTCGAAGGCAATTAGTTTCAGGGCGTACTACCATCAAATATTATAAGTAACAAAGACGCCAAGTCTTTTTCATGCACTCGACACACACAATCTACGGTTACCTTTATAAATCTGGTTGACTTTCCTTGCAGTTCTGTCTCTGATATGTTCCATTGAACTTCATTTGGTCTGTAAAAATCCTGTATGGGCCAAGGGTGTGAGATGTTGATGCCGAAAGTTCGATTCGTTGCAATGGCAAGTATGTAGACAGAAGTTATTCCCCTTTGTCTGTCCCCTAATCCAAAACAATGCACATCTTTATCGCAAAGGTAGATCAGGTATTTCTTATTGTTTGATCTGGAGATGTTGCTTGGAGAATGGTGAACAGAAGTGTTGCCGATGACGGGAGTCTGAGAAATGCTCTTAGTGTGTGGAACCGGTTTCTTGCTATCTGTCACTGTGGACCCAGCACGTGGAGTCTGTGAAGACGGGAAGGTTGACGTACGATTGTCATTTATTAAATTATTTCTCTTGGAATTCCAATCCTCATCAAACTCGCTCGTGTCATAGTCTGTGACGTCATATGTTTCGTTTCGATAATATAAGCTGAAATTACAGAAAATTGAGGAACAGAAAAATCAAATATTAGAACAATCGATCACAGAAATTGTTAGAAATTATTAAAATCAATTTACTTTCTGTCCACATGCTCGCCATTTTGTTATATTTTGACAAAGCCCAATTATTCCGAATTTATTATCATCCACCATATAACGTTATTATAATTATCCGGCTCTACTGGATTACATGGATACGACCTTGTGTCACATAATTGTCTGGCTCTATTGATTTATATGGATATATTTTTTATATAATTGTCCGGCTATTGAATTACTTTGATATAACTTTGTGTCACATACTTGTCCGACTATTGAATTGCTTGTTTCATATAGTTGTCCGGCATATTATGTTCTTTGATACAACTGTGTGTGAAATAGTTGTCCGGCTATTGAATTACGTGGATACAACTTTGTTTCATATAATTTTTAGGCTCTGTAGACGTACTTGATTAAATTTTTGTGTCAAAATATTTGTCTGGCATTATTGTGTTACTTTGATATAACTTTGATACTTGTCCGGCTATTGAATTACTTGGAAACAACTGCCGGTCATATACTTGTCCGGCTATTGAATTACTTGGAAACAACTGGACCTCAATTGGCTCGAGTTTATCTTGGACACTTTTGTTTACTGTTCATGCTTCGCTCCCATAAAGAAGGATTGGCTCAATATAACATCCATCCTATCACTTGAACTCGTGTATGACTCGTCGTAGTTCTCTGTTATTGGTCGAGATTGAGAACTTGTTAGTGGTTTATGTGTTTTGTTGCTTGGAATAATCTTGGTCTTACTTTCCTTTAGATATACAGCTGTTTCTTTAATTGTGTTATTGGTTGAAATTTATGAGGTTGTATTGTACTTGTTTTACTGTGTGAAGTAATGTTGTGTCATCGGCATCTCTTAATTCTGTTATCTTGTCATCGCTGATATTGAGTGGATTAAAGTTGTTTTTTGCTGCTGGTCATTTTATAGATTCCTCATGGTTTGCTCTATGGATACATGTTGACGAGATATGGCACAAGGACACATACTATACCGTGCTGAGATATGGCACAAGGACACATCCTATACCGTGCTGATACATGGCGCAAGGACACATTCTATACCGTGCTGAGATATGGCACAAGGACACATACGATACCGTGCTGAGATATGGCACAAAGACACATACTATACCGTGCTGAGATATGGCGCAAGAACACATCCTATACCGTGCTGAGATATGGCACAAGGACACATACGATACCGTGCTGAGATATGACACAAGGACACATCCTATACCGTGCTGAGATATGGCGGACACATCCATACCTTGCTGAGATATTTCTGCTAAATATGAACTAAATATTTCTATGTCTCTACTAAATATGAAATAGATATTTCAGAAATACTTCAGCAAAATATGAATGAAATATTGCAGAGATATGCCTATTTCAACTAAATATGAACAAGATATTTTTATGTTTGTACTAAATATGAACTAGATATTGCTGAGATATATCAGCAAAATATGAATTAGATATGTTTATGTGTCTACTAAATATTAACTAGATATTGCTTAGATATTTCAGCTAAATGTGAACTGGGTATAGTTTAGATATTTCAGCTAATTGTGAATTAGATATTTCTTAGATATTTCAGTTAAATGCGAACTAGATAATTTAGATGTTTCGGCTAAATATAAACTGGATATTGCTTATATATTTCAGCTAAATATGATCTTGGTATGGAGGAACCCCTCTATACCGCATTATTTTTTTAATAACAGAGTTCCCTATATAGCAACACTACAAATTGCCCAATTATATTTATTATATAATTTTTGTACTGTATATAACGAATTTTTGTTATTACGTACATATTGTGTCTGGCCTGACCAAGTTGTTATATTGGAATTTCACTGTATTGCTGAGATATTTCAGCTAAATATATACTGTACTCTATATTTGTATGTCTCGGCTAAATATGAACTAAATATTGCTTAAATTGTTCACTTAAATATGAACTGCGCATGTGGTTGCGTTTGTGGGTCTCACCAATAGCCCACTAGACAAACCACCCATGCAACAGAAAACCTTAGTAGATGACATGCCGTTATATTGAGGTTATCTTCTTATAGAAGCTTCATGACACGTCATCTACACAACTATACTTTTATTTTGCTTTTATTTTGTTGTTGAAATGTGTTTCGTGTTTGCGTGAATATATGTATGCACACTCTGTGGTTGGGAGGGAGCCAGAGATGTATTGTGCAGCACTAGGGAGGAGGAAACTGACAGCACTGTTGTTTCCTATGGCTGAGGCCCATCATATAGGCACAGTGACTCAGGACGTGACAATCCGTTTGACTTGAACATTTGGTTGCATGCCTGGAGCAATAGAGAAGTTCGGCATAACCAGTAGTAAATTGGTGGCGGGGAATGACCACAGTGAACCCTATCTTGGCTACAGTGGCTAGGAGAAGTGCATAGGTTGAAACCTACCTTCCTGGAGATGTGATAGTTATTTTCCGGCTCTGTCCTGGGGTGGGTCGAAAATCCACATATTTTCCAGCAATATAATGCCATTTAATGGCATTGGGTCAAAGGGCATGAGCACATGAACCGCTGGATTAGCAACCAACCAACCAAATATGAACTAAACATTGCTTAGATGTCAGCTGAATATGAACTAGGTTTGCATTACTTTTTTCCCATAAATTTGAACTAGATATTACTTAGATGTGTCACGTACGCATGAATTTGATATTGCTTAGAAGTCTCTTCTGTGTAAGAGTTAGATATTGCTTAGACGATCCACCTAAATATAAACTAGGTATTGCTTAGATTTCTCAGCTAAATATAAACTAGGTATTGCTTAGATTTCTCACCTAAATATGAACTGCTGATGAATATATCTGGAGTACTTGAAGCCGATGTGAGAAACTGTCTTGTAAGACACAACAATGAATGCTACTACTAACACAGTCAGGCACGTGATGACATATTTTGTACATCTGTGGATGAAATATAATGATGTTTTTCAACGATATTTTGATTAAAATTCTGATCAGTTTAGTGCTGCCATTGGACTAGTAGGTATCAACTAGTCCCCATACAGTATTTAGATAAGCTATTTTCGGTTTCATTTCTACGAAACTTAAAAACATAAACAATAATATTTAACTTCAACGGTTAATTTTACGTAATCTGTCAATTGTCATAGCAATATCATTTCATTGCGATTACCAATGTTTATAGCAATATCATTTTATTGCGACTACCAATGTTTATAGCAATATCATTTCATTGCGATTACCAATGTTTATAGCAATATCGTTTCATTGCGCTTACCAATATCGTTCCATTGCGCTTACTCTGTCAATGTTCATAGCAATATCGTTTAATTGCGATTACTAATGTTCATAACTGTATTCTTTCATTGCGATTACCAATAACATAAAACTGGTATCGGAAACGTTGGACAGATTTCTATTGACATTCCTGTAGAAGCAACCTGAATTAATAACAGTCACATGATGACCATAGAAGACAACGTCGACATTAATGTTGAATCGTTATTATATCTAATTCAAAGTTTATTCTTATATGTAGAAGTGCTGTATTATTACATGTATGTAATTGTTCCAGTCAGTGAACTTTATTAGTGAAACGTTAGCGTATTCAATTGTCAGTAAAGTATAATTTGATCGTGTTTAAAAGTGAAAAATATGGAATGGACTAGGTGGAGCAAATCTGTTCGCCCAGAAAGCATGGAGAACTTTATGTGGAACATCCTATTCTCGATGCCATCAACCCATCATTTATTTGACAGTATTGATTTTCTAGGCAATAAAATACGTTAGTGCTTTATGAACGTTCTGAACATGGCAGTGCGGTACATTTTCTCAGTATGATGTCTTTGAAATGTCGTCCAAAGTTACGGCGAGCTCTGTGGTTCGATACTTTGAGGAAGTGTTTTTTCTTTTTCAAATTAACAAAAAATTAAGTACCTTTTGGTGGTGCGGCTACATTTAAATCGTATAATTTCAGTCATAATAATGCCATCAAACATAATGGAGATTGTAGTTCATGTAATACTGTCATCGGAATGTTTAAATATTTTTTTAACCCCATTGTCCACATTAAAGTTAAGCTAGTCCTTGAGATTTCTATCGATGTGTACACTATAAAATCATATCTATTGAGTGTGCAGGACTAGTCATACTGTTTGTCCAGAACATTTCAAGAGTTCTCGTGTCTCTGACAAGAAAGTGTCAAGTTTCCTTGTGACTTTGACACGAAAGTTGGAAACTTTCACTAGTATATCTGTCTGACAAGAAAGTCCCAAGTTTTGTCGTAACTGACAAAAAGTGCCAAATTTTGTCCTGTCTGACAAGAAAGTGCCAGGTTTTCTTGTGTCTATCTGTCTGAAGCAAAAAGGACAAAAATAATGCACATCAACTGAAGTGAACTCACAACTACAATAAACATTGATAAACAATAAACTAGAAAATATCAGCAAATTTTGGTATCTCCGGTCAGCCATCAACACCACAGAAGATTACGCTGCATAGATAAGAAAGAGATTAGTAATGTAGTAATGACCCTATAAAAAACCTCACAGATAAAAAAATCTATGATAAACAGCAAACAAAAAAACAAAGTTACAACTATTAAGTAAGCTATATCATTCTAGTGACAACATATGGTTGCGAGACGTGGACAATATCATCTGCAATGGAAAATAAAATATCGACATTCAAAACGAAATGTTATAGAAAGGTTATAAGAATATCATGGACACAAAGATACAGCGTCACAGATATCATGGACACAAAGATACAGCGTCACAGATGTCATGGACACAAAGATACAGCGTCACAGATGTCATGGACACAAAGATACAGCGTCACAGATGTCCGCAAAGACCTGGACATAGAAGAAAAGTAACTGCTCAAAACTATCACAAAAATGCAAAATAACATATTTCGGACATATAAAGAGACACAATGAATTAGAAAGATTAATCATGAAAGGAAAAGTTCCAGGAAAGAGAACAAGAGGCAGACTAAGACTATGATGGACACACGCCACCGAAGACCTACTGAACATGACACTGGAAGACGCTGGCAGTCTGCACAGAGACTTACAGATTGGCAGTGATGATAAAGTTCCGCAAAGGACATGCCACATTGACAGATCTGTCTGATAATAAAGCGTCAAATTTTTTTTGGCTTTTGTAACAAGAAAATGCCACGTTTTCTCGTGACTGTCTGACTAGAAAGTGCTAAGTTTTCTTGTGATTGTCTGTCTGACAAGAAAGTGCCAAGTTGTCTCGTGTCTGTGAGTAAATACCAAGCACCATCATGTGCGTACGACATGATGGTGTTACTTTGGATTTGTATACAAAAGTACAAATTTTGCAAAGATAACCACTTACTTTGTTGTTATATATTTTTATTACCCTTGGAGGTCGTGGTGGCAGAATTAAATCGATGTTTAAATAGTACATCTGATATAACGAAATTAGACTGATAGATGTTTAAATCGTACTTCTGATATAACGAAACTAGACTCATGATCGATGTTTACATGTTACCATCTGATATAACGTAATTAGACTGATAGATGTTTAAATCTTACTTCTGATATAACGAAACTAGATTCAAGATCGATGTTTACATGTTACCATCTGATATAACGAAATTAGATTCAATATCATCGTTGTAAGGATCGGTGCTCACCATAAACAGAAGCCTACTTTTTAAATTCTATTTTTTTTTAAATGACTCCGTTTGTTTACCTAAATATCGAGATCATATAATAACAGAAGAACCCGTCAAAAATATCACACGACCACCTCAAGCGCACAAAACAACTATAGTACTTACGTAGGATACAGTTTTTCTTCTTCAAATTTTCACTTGAACAACACGGACTATCATTAAGAATAAGGGGTTATGAGGTGTAACCACGAAAACATACAAATTATAATACACAAAAAATGTTCAACGTTTCGAACCGTAGATCTTTCTCAAGAATATACAAATCAAACAATGAAAAACAATGAAAACAGTAAAAAACAATGTTACCACTACAGAGGCACTAGATACACTATTGACATGTAAACAATACAAAGTTCAAGGTGACAATGATGTATGTGGAAACATGTTCAAAATTGGACGGGATATGACAACAGATATAACAAATTACCAAATACAACATGGATAGAAATACAATAAGAACCACGTCAACATAAATTTAAACAAATGAATGTTCGGAGTTGAGTCCAAAAGGCTTGAGGGTACTAAACTCAAAAATAAATCGATTTTCAAGACCGTTCCTAGATCTGCCATCCGTGGTGAACAATCTTCACAAAACAACTAGTGCAGTGAGAATTTTTTTTAATTGTAAACAAATATTGGTTGGATCTATGCACTAAAATGAAAACTGCTGCTGATAGGGGAAACTCTAAAATGATGTACGAAAACATGAAAGCAGCTTTAGGGTCAAACAAAAATTAGCATTTTCCCCGAAATTCTATGTTTAAAAATATGGATGAAAACAAGAGAAAATGGCAAACAAAAATCTTCCGTTGCTGTGATGTGATTGTCTGAAACGTCATCATTAATGAAAAAAATATTCAACGGATTGCTTTTTCTTATTGCTAAATGACCGTCTGCAACATGCAAAATGCCATACATACATAATAACAGAAAGTATGACCGACCTGGCACGAGATTTCATGACTTCTTCTTGTTGGCTACCCTAGCTAGATGATAATGGCATATGTTTGCTCTGATATCTCCATTCTACAGTTTTCGTCCGGCAGTAATCCATCTTTGAAATAGCTCTAGAAATTATAAAGTATAGGGTACTCTCATGGTAATGCACAGCCTCGTTGTATACCAGTTATACACATAGAATACACAGTTATTGCACATACGGGTAGGTTTTCCTATTTCAAAACCGAATATGATTGTTAATTTACTTCACGAGACTCCTTCATTGTGTACCTTACAAGACCACAACTATTTTCTGGTACGGGTGTGTGTCCGTGACTGTCGATTGGCTTACACATTGCCATTCAAAACCTGCTGCACAAATCTAATAAAACTGCTGCCACTACTGTACTTTTTTTTCTATAGATTTGGGCGTTTTCATCACACCTGGCGATTTTGGATTATTTTCCAAGAGTCTTGCTTTCTCTCTCTCTCTCTCTCTCTCTCTCTCTCTCTCTCTCTCTCTCTCTTAATTCGAACATCTGTCGTTCAATGTTTCAGTAGCTGGTGATGCAGTGGAAGCCCGTTATAACAACTTGGTCCAGACCAACAAAATATCTATATAATAACAGAATTTTGCTATATACAGTATCTTCTTCTTCTTTCTGTCCTCATGTACCTTTCGGTGTTGAGGGGAGAGTGAGTGTACGGTCTTTTGCCCTTCTATTTGCCTCCTCTGCTGTTATATTTCCGAGTGTCTCTAATACACTATACATACAGTATAAGGAATAAATATAATTGGGGAATTTTGAAAACTAATGTGTACGAGTTGTTCGAGTCAAATACGGGACGGGGACAGCTTGATAATATTAGAAAAAGATAACCTTTAGTATTTGGACACGCCGTGAGTGATCTGGAGAACATAATTACTACGGGCAAGGATATAACACAAAATTCATCAATGATGGCAGCATGAAAAAATATTATATAGCTTGGCATGGTGACATGACAAAGAGTGGACAACTAGCCTGATAAAACATACTGGTAATAGAGAACTGTGGACATGCATGATCACCTGCGACAGTCGGCATGGTACCTAATGATGATGACATGTATTCATAAATGCATGCAACCGGCTTTTTTACAGCAAGTCAGGTTTTCTTGATAAATGTTGCTGTGTTTGAAAGTTCTTCAAGTGCTCTGTGGATGGCCGTCACCTGCTGTGACACTGTTTAATAGCTGGGCTTTTTCTGGTCTCTTTTTTCTTCCGACAGGGCGTGTTTTAATATATTGAGTGGTAACTGTGGAAGACGCCCTAGAGCTACCCTTTCAGAGTTAGCAGTGACCTATCTGGTCTACATAACGGCAGCGCGAAATTATGTCTGCTTGTATTGATACGCAGGTATTGAATAGTTAGATCGTTTGCGGATTTAATGAAGGGAGTGGTGGTAAACATGTTCTAGACGGTGAACTCATTCAGGATAAAACGTGTTTCTATGTGCCATAGAAATGCTAAAGTAACTATTTTTGTATGGATCGTGGACTAATAAACAAGGAATGTGTGAGATTTGAGTCTAACATATAGACACAGTATTCTAACTACAGACCACGAGTTGTGTCATGTGACGTATTCCTTCCAGAACGTTGTCTTCCCAATGAACTCTCTGAACCTCTCTCTGTCTTGGGCGATGTGGCTTGCATTTTCTAGCGATGCATTCATGTTATCTTTAATGTCGTCAGTCCATCGTCTTCTTGGTCTGCCCCTTCTCCTCTACCCAGGTACTCTTCCCTCCATTATTTGTCTTTCTAAACAGTTATGTCTCTTTATATGACCAAAAAGGCGTAGTTTTCTTTTTGTTATTGTGTTTAGTAACCAACACTCTGGAATATTCAGTGTGTTTATAATATCTGAGTCTCTGATTTTATCCTTCCATGATATTCTAAGTATCTTTCTGTAGCATTTCAGCTCGAAGGCGTTGATCTTCTTTGCCGCTGTTTTACTTAGAGTCCATGTTTCACAGCCGTATGTTGCAACCGGAAAAATAAAAGTTCGTAACATTAGCACTTTCGTTTCTATTTTGTTGTTTTTCCATATGTTTTTCAGCCGTGTTATTTTGCAATATGCCATTGCCAATCTCTTCCTTATTTCTGCCATGCAGTCTCCTGCACCGTTGATGTTTGCTCCTAAGTATTCAAATTTATCCACACATTCTATCTCGGTATTGTCAATTCTGATTTGTGGTTGTTGTGTTGTTATATCTGTTGACATGATTTTTGTTTTCTGCGTGTTTAAATACAAATTTTGTGCTTCGCTATATTTCTTTGTGTTCTTGATTAGTTGTTCCAATCCCTTTATATCGTGTGAAAGAAGTACTGTGTCGTCTGCGTAGCGTAGTTCCGGGATTAGGAATCCACCTATGTTTAAAGCGTGGTAGTCAGTGTTGTGTATGTCTTCTCTCACGTTCCTCATTATACTTTCAGCGTAGATGTTGAACAGGTATGGGGAGAGTGTGCACCCTTGCCTTACTCCACTCTGTACCTCAAACCATTCTGAGAGATCGTCCTCTAACTTCACTGCAGCCTTTTGATCTTGGTAAAGTTCCTCTATTAGATGAATCAGATGTCTTGGGAAACCCATGCTGTTCATTATCTCCCATAGTTGCTGGTGTTGGACGCAGTCGAACGCTTTTGAGTAATCTATGAAACACATGTGCAGGTCAGTTGAAAATTCCCTACACTTTTCTATGATCAATCTCATGTTAAGAATGTGATCTCTTGTTCCTCTGCCCGATTTGAAACCAGCCTGTGTTTCGTTTATCTCCATTTCTAATTTCTGTTTGATTCTTTGCATTATGATGTTTAACATTATTTTACTTGCTTGACTTATAAGGGCTATAGTTCGGTAGTTAGAGCAAATCTGAAGGTCGCCTTTTTTTGGGATGGGTATATATAATGATTTTTTCCATTCATCCGGCCATGTACCGCTTTCCCATATTTTACAGCAGAGTTTGTGGTAAATCTTAATTCCGGCCTCGCCGCCTGCGTGTATCATTTCAGTTGTTAAGCCATCATTGCCTGGGGCTTTACCTTTCTTTAGACTTTCTATTGCGTATCTTACTTCTTCCTTTGTGGGTTCTGGCTCCTTTTCATATTCATTTATTGTTCTGTTTTTGGTTTTTCTTGGGTCATTATACATCTCACTGCAGTATTCCTTCCATCTATGTAAGATATGCTTCCCTTCTGTTAGTATGTTTCCTTGTTTATCTTTCAGCACTTTTAATGATGGTTGAGGTTTGCTGTCTCTTAGTTGTCGTACATTTTCGAACATCGTTTTACTGTTACCTTGGCTTTTCTGCCCTTCTATTTCCAGGCATATTTTGTTTATGTAGTTTTGCTTGTCTTGTCTAATTCTTCTTTGTATATCTCTTGACAGGATTCTATAATTTGTTCTGTTTTTACAACTATTTTTGATGTGTCTTCTTTCTTGGATAAAGCTCATAGTTTCTTCTGATATATACTCTTTCTTCTTCCTGCTCTTTTTGTGTAGCATGATTTTTGCACAGTCATTGAAAATGCCACTTGTTTTGTTTTCAAGTTCATTTGGAGAGTATTCTTCTTGTATTTCTAGTAATTTTTCGAATTTGTTTTGAATTTCGATGTTGTATTCTTTCGGTATTGACGTCATATCGTATCTGGTAATCATTGAAGTTTTTGTTGTCGTTTTATCTTTACCTTGAACTTTGCGATGAGTAACTCATGATCAGTGTCGCAGTCTACGCCTGGTAGTGTCTTGCATTGCAGAATGTTTGTTTTCCATCTTTGATCTATTAGTATGTAATCTATTTGGTTTCTGGTCTTTCCGTCTGGCGACGTCCAGGTGTAGAGTCTTCTATGGTGTTGTCTGAAAAATGTATTCATTACAGCTAGGCTGTTCTCTGCACAAAAGGTTAGCAGACGCTCTCCACTATTATTCCTAATGCCTAAGCCGTGTGTACCTTGACACGGGTCATGTTTATCTCTGACCTGACCTACTTTTGCGTTGAAGTCGCCCAAAACTATTTTTATGTCGTGTTTGTTTATTTTTTCAAGCGCGAATTGTAGTTGCTCATAAAAATTATCAATTTCTGTTTCGTCTGCCGCTGATGTTGGGGCATATATCTGTGTAATAGAGATGTTTCTTGTTGCTCCCTTTATTCTGATGGTGATTATACGCTCGTTTATTGGGTATTATCCCAATAAAGATGATTTGATGTTTTTGGAGAGGTAGAATCCAACACCGCTAAGCCCGCCATTTTCTGATCCGGAGAAAATACACAGTTCTCCATTTGTTAATGTGAAATGACCTTTCTTTGCCCATCTATGTTCTGCTATGCCTAGTATGTCTACTTGTGTTCTTTTAATCTCTTCTATTACTACATGTTGTTTCCCGTGATTTAAACTTCTAACGTTCCATGTTCCTAATTTAATGTGTTTGACTTTTCTGTTTACATTGATATCCATGATGTTGAATAAAGCCTATTACTGCTCACCGACAATTTTCTATGAATATTATGCTAATTTCTACACCACAAGATCACAATCCTAGAGAAAAAGTTCGGTTAATCCATTGGACATTTCTAGGCACAATATTCCCGTAGATTGCCATTACTTTCGGGAAGGAACAACCGTTAATCGAGAACCGTAAAGAGAACACATTCGTTCTAGTCGGCCATTTTGGCGGAAGACCACGAGTTAGCTTCAGTAATATCAGGTATAGGCCAATCATAGAATAAACACTATGACATTTGGAAGCAGTCTAATTATTAGGGCCATTGCAGCCAACCTTCGTTGCGGAGACAACACGGTGATTATGATAATATGTTATAGGCATACATCAAATGACGTTTTTTTCCGTTGTTATGGAGACTCTGAAAGCCTCACTGTCCCGGGCGACAGGCCTGCATCTGACAGATACATGTTTATACATTCTTCGATATCGTTTGCCCATTGTCTTCTTGGTCTTCCTCGTCTTCTCCCTCCTAGTATCCTGCCCTCACGAATCAACCATACCCTGCTATCATGTCTCTTTACGTGTAAAAAAACAACAACTGTAGCTACCTTCTTGCGATTATACTTGGAAGTCACCCTTCATTTAATTTCAGTGTTTTTAAAACCTCAATGTTCTTCTTTTTCTCTGTCCATGATATTCGTAAAATCTTTCTGTAACATTTTATTTCAAATGAACTTATCCATCTTGATATTGTCTTGTTTAAAGTCCAAGTTTCACAGCTATGTGTAGCTACTGGGAAAACACGCGATCTTAAATAGATTATTTTAGTGTCTGTATTACTAATTTGTCGCAGCTTTCTCATTTGTGCTAGTTTGAGAGCCGCGTTTACGTGTCTCCTTCTGATATCAACTACATAATTCCTGGAACTGTTTATATTTGTTCCCAGATATTCGTCAACATTTGTTGGTTATATTGCCAGTTTATCTTCATATTGCCCAAAAGATGCCAGTTTGGTTGCATACAATATGTATCTATGTCATCATCATCATCATCATCATTAAGTGCCGTCTCCGCAACGAAGGTTGGCTTCAACAGATCTCCAGCATCCCCTGTTTCTTGTCTTGGTGGTGCATTCTGCTAGACTGTAACCTGTCCATCGTGTGATGTTACTCGCCCAATTGAATCTCTGCCTACCTCTTGCTCGCCTCCCTTTGACTTTGCCCTCAAGTAAGGTCTTCATTAAGTCTTTTAATGTGACCAAAATTTTTTATTTCTGTTCTTTATTTCTCTAAGTAGTTCTTTCTTCATATTAAGTGTCTTTAGCACCTCTTTATGTGTGTTCTTCTCTTTCCATGATGTTCTCCCTATTCTTCTATATACCCACATCACAAAGGCATCAATTATGTCTTCTAATTGTTTATTTAGTGTCCATGTTTCTGAGCCATACATTAATATAGAATAGATGTAGCATTTTATAATTCTCATTTTTAACTTGTTTGCAATTCGTTTAGAAGTTAATAATTTCCTCATGTCATTGAAGGTACTTTTAGCTATTCCTATTCTCCTTTTAACTTCTGTTTCACATCTGCCATCATTTGTGACTCTGTGTCCAAGATATTGATAATGTTTTACTTGTTGTAGTTTCTCTCCATGTATGTTTATGTTTAGCTCTTGTTCTTCTGTGTCTGTGCTGATTTTTTGGATATATGCTGGTTTTAAAAAAAAATTTATATTTACATCTAGTCCACATTCATTACTTGATTTATTGACTTGATCTATTAGTTTTTGTAGTTCATGTTCACTTTCCGCTAAAAGAACAGTGTCATCTGCATATCTCAGGTTGTTTATTATTTTCCATTGATCTTGAGTCCTGGCATTTCTTCTATATTTTGAAAGATATTCTCTGTGTAGATATTAAATAGGCTTGGTGATAAAATGCATCCTTGTCTTACCCCTCTTCTTATTTCTATGTATGGTGAGTAGCTGTTCTCAAACCTTATTGATGCAGTTTGTTCCCAATACATATTTCTTATTAGTGTGATGTCTTTTCCATCTATGCTTATTTATTGAAGACATTTGATTAAATTTCGTGTTGGACTCTGTCAAAGGCCTTGCTGTAATTTATAAAACAAAATATATATGTTTTGGACTTCTATATATTTATCTATCACTAGTCAGATACTCAGTATAGCTTCTCTGGTTCCTTTGTTCTTCCTAAAAACGAATTGTTCTTCACCGACCTCCGTGTCTATCTTGTTCTTAATTCTTTCATGTACTATCTATGTCAGGCCTACTAATTGAACACATTTAAGAAATTAGAAATGATAACGATAGTCACATCAATGAATGTATTCTACTGATAAAGATCACAGTCATGCACTGAATTTACACTTATACTCGAAGAAACAAAACATCATGATAACAGATAAAAGTCAACAACTCTACAAGAAGTTATAATCGATGACAATAATGAATAACTAGAAGATGCGAAATACGGAATATGAGAAAACATGAACAGTTCACGAGAGTGTTTATACTGCAGACACCTAGAAAAGATTAACAATGTTGACATCAAAATTAATATAAATGAACAGGACACAACCGACTCCGCAGTCACATGTATACAAAGTTCAAGATTGGCAACACGGCCATGTGTACATGTGGACAGGCAGCACAGAGTGCCAAACATATACTTCAAGAGTGTTCTGAGCACGAAACGCTGAGGCAGACATATTGGCCAGAGGAAACAACACTGGAATCAAAGCTCTATGGGACACTGTATGAACTACTCGTACAAAAGACAGTTTTATTCAGGAGACAGAATTGCAGATATAGACATGTTTCAGGTGAACGAAAGAAGAAGAAAAATACAAATGAATTTACAATCGTTAGCAGAGCTACAACGTTCAATCACTAGAATGCTTCAAATACAAACTGTAAATTATTTTGGGGGGGGGGGCGGAGGTGAATATAAATTAAAACACAACCATTTATTGACGTATCCCTTTCATGTTTGTGTTACTCGCTCGAGAAAAGTTACTCCGGGAACAAAGTTTGGGATTCCTGTAGAATGGGTCTGTCGAGTACAGCGAACCGAATCATGTAGGCACTAAATCATGTAGGATCTGTGGAGATCCTTGATAGTTGTAGTCTTTTCACGTGCGGTATTAGATCGAGGATTGACGTTTTTCAAAAATAACACATTTACTTATAAGATCATGTCATTTACTTGTAGTTCAAAGTTGATTCCAGGCACACAGTGAGACTGGCGACAGTGTTCCCTCTTGTCGTGTGTGAGACTGGCGACACTGTTCCCTCTTGTCGTGTGTGAGACTGACGACACTGTTCCCTCTTGTCGTGTGTGAGACTGGTGACAGTGTTCCCTCTTGTCGTGTGTGAGACTGGCGACACTGTTCCCTCTTGTCGTGTGTGAGACTGGTGACAGTGTTCCCTCTTGTCGTGTGTGAGACTGGTGACAGTGTTCCCTCTTGTCGTGTGTGAGACTGGTGACAGTGTTCCCTCTTGTCGTGTGTGAGACTGGTGACAGTGTTCCCTCTTGTCGTGTCTGAGACTTTCGACAGTGTTCCCTCTTGTCGTGTGTGAGACTGACGACAGTGTTCCCTCTTGTCGTGTGTGAGACTGGTGACAGTGTTCCCTCTTGTCGTGTGTGAGACTGGTGACAGTGTTCCCTCTTGTCGTGTGTGAGACTGGCGACACTGTTCCCTCTTGTCGTGTGTGAGACTGGTGACAGTGTTCCCTCTTGTCGTGTGTGAGACTGGCGACACTGTTCCCTCTTGTCGTGTGTGAGACTGGTGACAGTGTTCCCTCTTGTCGTGTGTGAGACTGGCGACAGTGTTCCCTCTTGTCGTGTGTGAGACTGGTGACAGTGTTCCCTCTTGTCGTGTGTGAGACTGGTGACAGTGTTCCCTCTTGTCGTGTGTGAGACTGGTGACAGTGTTCCCTCTTGTCGTGTGTGAGACTGGTGACAGTGTTCCCTCTTGTCGTGTGTGAGACTGGTGACAGTGTTCCCTCTTGTCGTGTGTGAGACTTTCGACAGTGTTCCCTCTTGTCGTGTGTGAGACTGGCGACAGTGTTCCCTCTTGTCGTGTGTGAGACGTGACAGTGTTCCCTCTTGTCGTGTGTGAGACTGGTGACAGTGTTCCCTCTTGTCGTGTGTGAGACTGGCGACAGTGTTCCCTCTTGTTGTGTGTGAGACTGACGACACTGTTCCCTCTTGGTGTGTGTGGCGCGCTAAGACATTTCGCCTTGTTCATAAAAAAAGTCAGTATAACCTTCCCTGAAGATGACTTAGACCAGTGTGTGCCCAACCTTTTTTTGTATAACTTATAAAAGGCCCCCATATCTCAAATAGCTTAGGGCCTTATCAAGTACAAATGCGGCACTGATCATGCCCCACCTAGGTCTTTCTACTATTCTGATCCTTCCCCCCCCCCCCATGTAACTTATACATATTTTTCTTATATTTTATATTTAAAAATTGATTATTCCCTAATGAAGCCTAATTACAACTTGCTGGAATTGCCCCCCCCCCTGAACAATCATATTGCCCCCCTGCCCGTGAGGAGTGGGTCGCACGTAGGGAAACACTGACTTAAAGCGAAAGCGAGGGGTGGAAGGGCTCTGAAGATGGCCTTTCTGTATGCTTTTTGTAAGCTTGTTCCTGTGGCTTCTTTGATTTATAACCATTTAGAAACTCTGAAACAACGTTGTGACAGATCTATCAAATCGACAGCGACGAAACACACTGCTCAAAGAAAATGACGAGTGTACAAGGTAATATAACAGCAATATTGACAGATTATACGGTAATACAACTGTTAATACTTTTAGCAGACTTTTAAGGTTTTTATTTGAAGTATTCTCGTATGCCTGATTATTGCAGGTACGTTCTCGACATTAGTCAGGTACATTACCAATATTATTCAGGTACATTACCAATATTAGTCAAGTACATTACCAATATTATTCAGGTACATTACCAATATTATTCAGGTACATTACCAATATTATTCAGGTACATTACCAATATTAGGCAGATACATTCCCAACATTTGGGCAGATACATTCCCAACATTTGGACAGATACATTTCCAACATTTGGACAGATACATTTCCAACATTTGGACAGATACATTTCCAACATTTGGACAGATACATTTCCAACATTTGGACAGATACATTTCCAACATTTGGACAGATACATTTCCAACATTTGGACAGATACATTTCCAACATTTGGGCAGATACATTTCCAACATTTGGGCAGATACATTTCCAACATTTAGACAGATACATTTCCAACATTTGGACAGATACATTTCCAACATTTGGACAGATACATTTCCAACATTTGGACAGATACATTTCCAACATTTGGGCAGATACATTTCCAACATTTGGACAGATACATTTCCAACATTTGGACAGATACATTTCCAACATTTGGGCAGATACATTTCCAACATTTAGACAGATACATTTCCAACATTTGGACAGATACATTTCCAACATTTGGACAGATACATTTCCAACATTTAGACAGATACATTTCCAACATTTGGGCAGATACATTTCCAACATTTGGACAGATACATTTCCAACATTTGGGCAGATACATTTCCAACATTTAGACAGATACATTTCCAACATTTGGACAGATACATTTCCAACATTTGGACAGATACATTTCCAACATTTGGACAGATACATTTCCAACATTTGGGCAGATACATTTCCAACATTTAGACAGATACATTTCCAACATTTGGACAGATACATTTCCAACATTTGGACAGATACATTTCCAACATTTAGACAGATACATTTCCAACATTTGGGCAGATACATTTCCAACATTTGGACAGATACATTTCCAACATTTAGACAGATACATTTCCAACATTTAGACAGATACATTTCCAACATTTGGACAGATACATTCCCAACATTTAGACAGATACATTTCCAACATTTGGACAGATACATTTCCAACATTTGGACAGATACATTTCCAACATTTGCACAGATACATTTCCAACATTTGGACAGATACATTTCCAACATTTGGACAGATACATTTCCAACATTTGGGCAGATACATTTCCAACATTTGGGCAGATACATTTCCAACATTTGGACAGATACATTTCCAACATTTGGACAGATACATTTCCAACATTTGGACAGATACATTTCCAACATTTGGACAGATACATTTCCAACATTTAGACAGATACATTTCCAACATTTGGACAGATACAT
This sequence comes from Meghimatium bilineatum, assembly GCA_034231615.1. NCBI lineage: Eukaryota > Metazoa > Mollusca > Gastropoda > Stylommatophora > Philomycidae > Meghimatium > Meghimatium bilineatum. The sequence continues at coordinate 3,168,659 of CM067299.1, forward strand.
TTCCAACATTTGGACAGATACATTTCCAACATTTGGACAGATACATTTCCAACATTTGGACAGATACATTTCCAACATTTGGACAGATACATTTCCAACATTTGGACAGATACATTTCCAACATTTGGACAGATACATTTCCAACATTTGGACAGATACATTTCCAACATTTGGACAGATACATTTCCAACATTTGGACAGATACATTTCCAACATTTGGACAGATACATTTCCAACATTTGGACAGATACATTTCCAACATTTGGACAGATACATTTCCAACATTTAGACAGATACATTTCCAACATTTAGACAGATACATTTCCAACATTTGGACAGATACATTTCCAACATTTAGACAGATACATTTCCAACATTTGGACAGATACATTTCCAACATTTGGACAGATACATTTCCAACATTTGGACAGATACATTTCCAACATTTGGACAGATACATTTCCAACATTTGGACAGATACATTTCCAACATTTGGACAGATACATTTCCAACATTTGGACAGATACATTTCCAACATTTGGACAGATACATTTCCAACATTTGGACAGATACATTTCCAACATTTGGACAGATACATTTCCAACATTTGGACAGATACATTTCCAACATTTGGACAGATACATTTCCAACATTTGGACAGATACATTTCCAACATTTGGACAGATACATTTCCAACATTTGGACAGATACATTTCCAACATTTGGACAGATACATTTCCAACATTTGGACAGATACATTTCCAACATTTAGACAGATACATTTCCAACATTTGGACAGATACATTTCCAACATTTAGACAGATACATTTCCAACATTTGGACAGATACATTTCCAACATTTGGACAGATACATTTCCAACATTTAGACAGATACATTTCCAACATTTGGACAGATACATTCCCAACATTTAGACAGATACATTTCCAACATTTGGACAGATACATTTCCAACATTTGGACAGATACATTTCCAACATTTGCACAGATACATTTCCAACATTTGGACAGATACATTTCCAACATTTGGACAGATACATTTCCAACATTTGGGCAGATACATTTCCAACATTTGGGCAGATACATTTCCAACATTTGGGCAGATACATTCCCAACATTTGGGCAGATACATTTCCAACATTTGGGCAGATACATTTCCAACATTTGGACAGATACATTTCCAACATTTGGACAGATACATTTCCAACATTTAGACAGATACATTTCCAACATTTGGGCAGATACATTTCCAACATTTGGGCAGATACATTCCCAACATTTGGACAGATACATTTCCAACATTTGGACAGATACATTTCCAACATTTGGACAGATACATTTCCAACATTTAGACAGATACATTTCCAACATTTGGACAGATACATTTCCAACATTTGGACAGATACATTTCCAACATTTGGACAGATACATTTCCAACATTTGGACAGATACATTTCCAACATTTAGACAGATACATTTCCAACATTTGGACAGATACATTTCCAACATTTGGGCAGATACATTTCCAACATTTGGACAGATACATTTCCAACATTTGGGCAGATACATTTCCAACATTTGGGCAGATACATTTCCAACATTTGGGCAGATACATTCCCAACATTTGGGCAGATACATTTCCAACATTTGGGCAGATACATTTCCAACATTTAGACAGATACATTTCCAACATTTGGACAGATACATTTCCAACATTTGGGCAGATACATTTCCAACATTTAGACAGATACATTTCCAACATTTGGGCAGATACATTTCCAACATTTGGGCAGATACATTCCCAACATTTGGACAGATACATTTCCAACATTTGGACAGATACATTTCCAACATTTGGACAGATACATTTCCAACATTTAGACAGATACATTTCCAACATTTGGACAGATACATTTCCAACATTTGGACAGATACATTTCCAACATTTGGACAGATACATTTCCAACATTTGGACAGATACATTTCCAACATTTAGACAGATACATTTCCAACATTTGGACAGATACATTTCCAACATTTGGGCAGATACATTTCCAACATTTGGACAGATACATTTCCAACATTTGGGCAGATACATTTCCAACATTTGGGCAGATACATTTCCAACATTTGGGCAGATACATTCCCAACATTTGGGCAGATACATTTCCAACATTTGGGCAGATACATTTCCAACATTTAGACAGATACATTCCCAACATTTGGACAGATACATTTCCAACATTTGGGCAGATACATTTCCAACATTTAGACAGATACATTTCCAACATTTGGACAGATACATTTCCAACATTTGGGCAGATACATTTCCAACATTTGGACAGATACATTTCCAACATTTGGGCAGATACATTTCCAACATTTGGGCAGATACATTTCCAACATTTGGGCAGATACATTCCCAACATTTGGGCAGATACATTTCCAACATTTGGGCAGATACATTTCCAACATTTGGACAGATACATTTCCAACATTTGGACAGATACATTTCCAACATTTAGACAGATACATTTCCAACATTTGGGCAGATACATTTCCAACATTTGGGCAGATACATTCCCAACATTTGGGCAGATACATTCCCTACATTTGGGCAGATACATTCCCAACATTTGGGCAGATACATTCCCAACATTTGGGCCGGTACATTTTCAATACTAGCTAATGGCTGCGAAATCACAATGGATATCCTTCCGCAATAATTACACAGACTATAATCTCATTTTGTTCCAGACTATACGGTCGTACAACGATAAAAGCTAGGTCGCTCTGATATTGCTATTATAGACAGAGGCTGAAAGGGCATTCACCAGCAATTAGAGGCTTTAATCCCGTAATTAACAAACACATGGTTGAAAACAAAACATGGACACATTTCTTCTTCTTCAGCCTTCATTTTCGAACTCCTGCTGGATCTCCTTTGTAGCAGAATCATGACCCTATTAGATTTCCAGCAGAGTGTAGCCCAAAGAATGGAAATGCGTTGTGTCGCCGTTTTATTTGCGCCAATTGTGATACTACATAGGGGCTGAGATGGACCTTCTACAGATTGCCACGGACAGATAAACATAAGCAAGTAGCCGGAGGACACGGTTTTGACAGGGTCAGGCAGATGTCTAAGATGGATCTGAAACAGATGGCCACTAATAAAACAACACAAAAAAATATCCTTCCGGATGTTTTTGAGGTGTTCGATTCGCGCATGGAGACATGTGCGGTCGCAATAGACCTTGAGGATGCGTACAATAGGGTGTCCTTGGATATCTTGATGCACCAGCTGTTAAATCTTGCAGTTAATCCTTTTGTCGTGCGTTGGGTTGGCGCCGCCCTGATGCACAGGGTTGTAGTTCTTAAGTGTGGTAACTGGATATCTACACCAACGGTTATTAGCCCTGGCCTGCCACAGGGATCGCCTCTATCTCCTGTACTTTTCAATGTATACACAGTACATATCGCTGGCAATCAAATCACAGGTGTTGGCAGAACGATGTCATATGCCGATGATCCTGGTGTATAGACAGGGCAGAAATCGAGAAGAGTGCGCCGTGGAACTACAGAAGGAGCTGGACAGACTGACAAATTGGTGTCGAGATACGGGAGCAGTGGTTAATCCGTCTAAGGCATTCGTGACGTGGTTTTCCTTGAACAATCACATGGTAAAGACACCCATGCCACAAGTTTCGTTGTCCGGGAAAAGTTTAGAAAGAACTAGCACAATGAGATATCTGGGTGTGTTTTTTGACAGAAGCCTGAGTTTCAGGGAACATGTTGACCACATTATCATAAGGGCAGGCAAAGGCTTAGCAGCAATGAAGGTTATGGCTGCTGCGCAGTGTGAGCAAAGAGTGTTATTTCTTTTGTACCAGGGTTTGGTTGTGGCTGTGGTGGAATATGCACTGGCAATTGTGACTCTTAGCCAAACTCAGATCGAAAGACTGGATAGAGTCCAGAATGCAGCAATGCGTATCATTCTGGGATGCACAAGAGACACATCGACAAGAGCTATGCGATACCTACTTGACTGCCCAACAGCTGAGCATAGATTACAGTATTGCCGTGCACGGGCGTACCTTCAAATACATGCAGATAAGGAACACCCGTTGCATTCCGAAATACAGAAAGTTAAAGGCAGCAGACTCAAGAGAGGAAGGTCGTGGATGGGACGTGCTGAGTATGTAATACAAAGCGTGTGCAGATTACAGGGTGTGGCAGCAGGTGCGGAATGGATAGGTCTACCCACAGATTTCGAAACTTGTTTGAGAGTAGTAATATCACTTAGCAGGGAATGCAGAGAATGGTGTCCCACAGCTGTGGAGAAAGAAGTGCAGGCTTTAATCAGTGAGAATACCAAAGAGGGGGATGTGATTATATACACTGATGGATCTGTAATTAAGCATGTTCGCAGTGCTTGGGCCTTTACAGCTCAGTGCGCAGGTAAAACGATCAAGGAGGAAAGTGGTGCCTTTGCGGTCACTACGAGTAGTATGACCATGGAGACTATGGCGGTGACCAAGGCATTTGAGTGGCTACGCACACAGAAAGTAACGCAGGTCTGCATCTTGAGTGACTCTATGAGTATGATTAAGAAGGTACAAGTGGGTCTCGTTCGCGAACAGTTGATTGAGGCCTTGAGAAATGCGAGCTTGAAAGCGGTTACATTTATTTTCGTGCCGGGACATGTGGGCGTTCGAGGCAATGAAAGAGCGGATCAACTGGCATCGTGTGCGATTGTGGCAAAGGGCGATGGGGCAATGGATCGCGCTGACGTTTTGAACTCCTTAAGAGATATAACACGCGAGAGTGAGACTAATGTGGATGATGATTCCTTTTCAATGGCTAGGATTAAAGATCAGGAATTGAGATGCGGTGTTGCTAGAGGTGAACATTTTGGAGGGCGCAGAAGAATGATGGTCAACCAGCATAGGACCGGTACTGTCAGCAGAAGTGTGATGGTGGATACACTCAAGGAGAGATCGGAGCAACTATGGATGTGTCCAGTTTGCAGTGATGATGATCTGACGACTAACTAAAACAACACAAGCAAATAGCCAGAGGGCATGTTTCTGACACTATATTGCAAAGCGAAGAATTATACAGAGACTATGAAGTGAGGGGAAACTTGACAAGGACCAGACAGATGTCTGGCACCTACGCATAGCCTACAGAAGTGTGATAACATTATCATTCACAAGTATGGATGGTTCGTCGCTTGTATCAGAAACCGGGACTATGGGACTTTGTCCAAGGCAGTAAGTCCGTCTGTCATTGTGGACACACGGAAAAACCGTAATAGTAAAAATTGTCAATAAAGTAGAATAAACTGACGTAAATGCTAGGAGCGTAGCCTCTCACGCAGAGAGAAGGAATTAGCAAATACTCGCAATACGTGATAGCTCAAAGAAGAGTTTAGATATGCCGTAAATTGCCTGCGTGAAGACGCCACTGTAGGAGGCGGGGCTATGAGGAATAAGAAGAGAAATGATAGTTGGGGAGAGAGAAGGAAAGGCAGCGTTAGTACCTGTCCGACAAAGGAAGGGCGAGAAAGTACCTGACGACCACGGTAAGGATTTAGGGGACTCGATTGACCATAGCAGAAGATGGCCGGGAAGTTGGAAGTCTGGTAGTTGGAGAAGACAGTCAGAAAATGGGTTACACAGGAAACGATAACAGAGGTCCTCATCACGTGGTCGAGAAATCAAACACCGGTTCGAATACTACAAGAGAGAATAACATTAGTCAAAGTGAGACGGTTTAAAGTCTCTAGTAGTTCACGAACAAGTTGTTCGTAATTCATGGACGTGTTACGTACATTGAGCAAATTTGCTAGATCAGATTTTTATGACATAACACTTACAACCCATTTCATATTTGTATAAAATAAACTGTGTTGGCTACCACTCGAGAAGAGAGGCTTGTGGCCACAACTATACCCGGAGACTTTGTTTCCTTTATGAACGAAAGTATACTTACAGTACCAGAACTGTATAGTTGTCGAAGTTTACAGGAACCACAAATACTAAGCCGGGCATGGCACCACTATTCCAGAGAGTCTTGCACGAGATTGTTCAACGTCACACTTGGTGACTCAGTTATTCACTGTCTATTAAATCTTATTTTGTTGTCACATATGTCTGTCAACGACAGATGACCAACAAGGTTGCTCTGTCACACTACTGACAGATATCACACTATGTGCAGACCATCGTATATGTCACACTTGGTGACTCGGTCACCCAAGATGTTCACCCTGTCACACCACAGATTCAGTCTATGTAACTATGAAGCTGGATCCTTCTAATACTGTTACACAATTGTTCTGTCTAACCTGGACAATGACAGCTCAAGACAAAAGAAAAATATTGACAACAGAAAACACATGTCTACGAAAAATACTCCGAGTGTCATTAATAGATAGAATTAGAAACGATAACATCAGACATATAACCAAAACAATACCAGTATTGGAACACATCAAAAGGCAAACAGATGAAGTGGTTTTCACACGCTTCCAGACTACGAACAGATGACCATGACACAGAGCCAGACCATGTAAAAGATCGATCACAGAAATCAAAGAAGCCACAGGAACAAGATTACAAACTGCACACAGGAAAGTCATCTCCAGAGAACTCTTCCATCCCTGACGCCGCAAAACAAACAAGGGTCACAGCGTATAAATAGGCAGACACAATGGTCCGACACATCCATCTCGGCAGAGGACATTTATTACAAGTGGCAAAATGATAGAAACATAGGTCTATTTAGAAATGAGATGCCACATATGATAACCACCTTGATGGTGAGAAAGACAAAACATTGAATAAAAATTACATGAAGATAAATGTGTTTACATTTCAGATTTCATTGGTAAGAAATTATTTGATTTGTATCATTATTTCACAATTAACACCGAAGACGGATGTGTCGGGCCATTGGCGCAAATAAACCGGCGACACAACGCATTCCATTCTCTGGACTACATTCTGCTGGAAATATGGTATGGCCAATGTCCTTCTACAATAGAGATCCAGCAGGAGTTTGAGAATTAACGCTGAAGAGGAAGAAGATTTCACAATTAACATGTGCTATCAACATTTAACCATGTGTTTGCTTTTTTGTGTTAATTAACACATCTACTCCTGCGTGCGTACAACTGTGTGTATGTGTGTGTGTATATATTTCATAAAGATGCAGTTGTGAAGACCTATGCTCCTTCCACATTTTACTTGCATGCGTGAATCATATTTCAGCTTTATCAGATGTAAAACAGCATCTCCCAATCTCCCATGAGGTGATTACCTAAAGAAATCTGCATGATTGAAATCCCCAGTTCTAGATATTGTGCACACAGTCTTAGTTTCTATAAGAGACACTTTCAAATGTGGAGCACATCATTCGAGAGAATATATCTTTCTGTTTGTGTGTGGATAATATATCCTCTCTGTGTGTGGATGATATATCCTTTCTGTGTGTGGATAATATATCCTCTCTGTGTGTGGATAATATATCCTCTCTGTGTGTGGATGATATATCCTCTCTGTGTGTGGATAATATATCCTCTCTGTGTGTGGATAATATATCCTCTCTGTGTGTGGATAATATATCCTCTCTGTGTGTGGATGATAAAGAGAGATCTAGTAGAACAATTTTTCTGCTAAAAGAGAGATCTAGTAGAACCATTGTTCTGCTACAAGAGAGATCTAATATATCCGGTGGGAATGTGAAATGAATTTACTTCCCTTTACGCCCTACAATACAACACAGTTACTTCACTTTACACCCTACAAGACAACACAGTTACTTCACTTTACACCCTACAAGACAACACAGTCACTTCACTTTACGCCCTACAAGACAACACATGTGCTTCACTTTACTTCCTACAAGACAACACAGTTAGGGAGTAAAGTGAAGTAACTATGTTGTCTTGTAGGAAGTAAAGTGAAGTCTTACTTACACACAATACTTATGAAGGCGCAGGCACGCTGGGCAGGCCATCTTGTGCGTATGGAGAACTCGCGTTTGCCAAAACAAATATATTATGGAGAACTCAAGGCAGGATTTCGAAAAGCTGGTGGACAGAAAAAGCGTTTCAAAGACACGCTCAAGTCATCCTTGAAACATCTTAACATTGACGTAGGCGCTTGGGAGAGCCTCGCTCAGGATAGAACAGCATGGCGTTACAGCATTAGAACGGGAGCACTAGCGGCAGAAGAATTCAGACAAGAAACTGCAAGAAAGAAGCGGACACGTAGAAAAGAAAAAACATCTCAACCTCACACAGATACCTTCTATTGTTGTCAATTCTGTAAAAGAACATTTTGTGCGCGCATTGGACTTGCTAGTCATTTAAAAACGCACTATTAACTTTATTATTTTATTATTTATTGTTATTATTATTATGGTTGAGTTTTTGGTCATCGTCGATCACGACGGACGAACATCATCATCATCAAAGTGAAGTACATGTGTTGTCTTGCAGGAAGTAAAGTGAAGTAACCCACCACAGTTGCTTCACTTTACGCCTTACAAGACAACACAGTTTCGACATTCCTGTTGTCTACTGGTGCATCTCTGCCCATGATACTGCCAGGGCATATGCCTTATTCCAGCTCCTGTGTGGCTGTTTCACCAAGTCTAATCTAGTTTTCATTAATTGTCTGTATTCCCAGAATCGCTGGCGTGCTTTTATTATGTGAGTAAATGAAATTAAGATAAACCCAAGCAAAGAATTCATGATTGTCAAAGAAATGTGAATTATCTTCATTAGATTGTTCACACATGAATTTAGAGCCTCATTTTATGTTCGTTGATTAGTTGAGAGAGGGGATGCAACTAAGCGATGATGATGATGTTTCTCCTTCGCAAGCGAAGATGAGCTTGGCATGAAACATAATAAATACGATGAAAAGAATTAATAATAATAATAAAGTGGTAACTGTCTAATTTGGTTTCTGAGTTTGTAGATTTCCGATAAGTCCGATTCGTGCACGGAAAGTTCTATTGCAGTGCATGCAGGAGTGCTGAAGGTTCGGGGTAGGAGAATTTACGAATTAGTCCCTGCGCTTCTTTTTCAAATTTCGTGATGCCAGCAGTGATCTGGGTGTGCCAGGCTGAGCAATCAAGTGATATAGTCTCCCAGGAGCTAGGATCGATGCTGCAGTCCCTGAGAGAGTTTTTTAGGTGATCATTGAAGCGCTTTTTCTGACCTCCACTTGAACGCTTACCTTCTCACAGCTCCCCATAGAATACTATCTGTGGAAGGCGATTGTCTGGCATACGGACGATGTGGTCAGTCCAGCGAAGTTGGGATCTAGTCAGCAGGGCATGGATGCTTTGCATGGGACTTTTGAAGGATTTCCGTGTCTGGTACTCAATCCTGCCAACTTACTCCTATGAAGTTTCGTAGGCACCGAAGGTGAAAAGAGTTAAGCTGTCGAGCGTGTCTCGCATAGACAGTCGAAAAAGACGAAGCATAAAGCAGTGTTGTTAGAACCACTGCGCGGCACACGTCCAACTTAGTTGTCAAACTGAGACCACGCCTGATCCAGACGTTGGCACGAAGGCTCCCGAATGCTGCACTGACACGAGCAATACACAGGACAACATCCTCATCAATTGTCGCAGTTTGTGATAGTGTGCTGCCGAGATATACAAACATATTGGCAGTATTAAGTTTTTGTCCCTTTACTGTGATCACTGGTTCTGTGTAGGGGACATCTGACGCTGGTTGATACATTACTAAAGTCTTTGCGGTGCTGATGGTGAGAACGTACGCATCACAGGCCAAAGAAAAGATGTCCATACTATCCTGCATGTCTTTCAGACTGGTTGTATTTAGTGCACAATCGTCGGGGAACAAGAGGTCGCGAACATTGTCCGGCTTAGTTTTGGTCTTGACCTTCAATCTACTAACATTGAATAGTCCTCCGTCAGCTCGATAGCGAAAACAGATTCCTGCACCGTTATTCCGGAAGGCTTCATGTAACATGGCAGAGAACACCATGCTGAAGAGCGTCGGAACCAGGACGCAACCCTGTTTGACGCCATTAGTCACTGGAAAGGGGTTTGAGTGTGCGCCGTCATCTTGTACACATGCTGTCATACCATCATAGAACTGGCGAACCATATTTGTGAGTTTTTCAGGACATCCAAATTTGGCCATGATCTTACATAGTCCTTCGCGATTTACAGCGTCGAATGCCTTAGTTAGGTCGACAAATGTGGTGTAGAGACCAATGTTCTGTTCGCGACACTTTTCCTGTGGTTGTCTGGCAGTGAACATCATGTCAAAAGTACCTCTATCCTGTGGGAAGCCACTAAGTGAGGATAGTGGAGGGGGAAGGATGGAGAGATGCAAGGAGAAAAAAGAGGCAGAATATAAGGAGAAAAAAGATGTGCAGTGAGGGAGAAGGGTAGATGGAAGGATGAGAGGGATCGGCTACTTAATTTTATCATTATTTCATACCAGGACATGTCAATAAGGTAAACCGATCTCACCAAGAGAATATCTGCAACTCAGCTGACAATATCAGCTCTCTATCTGTTGTGAAACATGCTTCTAAGCCCATACAACGACCCTCACTTCTCTATCTGTTGTGAGACATGCTTCTAAGCCCATACAACGACCCTCACTTCTCTATCTGTTGTGAAACATTCTTCTAAGCCCATACAACGACCCTCACTTCTCTACCTGTTGTGAAACATTCTTCTAAGCCCATACAACGACCTTAACTTTTTTATCTGTTGTGAAACATTCTTCTAAGCCCATACAACGACCTTCACTTTTATATCTATTGTGAAACATTCTTCTAAGCCCATACAACGACCTTCACTGTTCTATCTGTTGATACACATTCTTCTAAGCCCATACAACGACCTTCACTTTTCTATCTGTTGATAAACATTCTTCTAAGCCCATACAACGACCTTCACTTCTCTATCTGTTGTGAAACATGCTTCTAAGCCCATACAACGACCTTAACTTTTTTATCTGTTGTGAAACATTCTTCTAAGCCCATACTACGACCTTCACTTTTCTATCTCTTGTGAAACATTCTTCTAAGCCCATACAACGACCTTCACTTTTCTATCTGTTGTGAAACATTCTTCTAAGCCCATACAACGACCTTCACTGTTCTATCTGTTGATACACATTCTTCTAAGCCTATACTACGACCTTCACTTTTCTATCTCTTGTGAAACATTCTTCTAAGCCCATACAACGACCTTCACTTTTCTATCTGTTGTGAAACATTCTTCTAAGCCCATACAACGACCTTCACTGTTCTATCTGTTGATACACATTCTTCTAAGCCCATACAACGACCTTCACTTTTCTATCTGTTGATAAACATTCTTCTAAGCCCATACAACGACCTTCACTTCTCTATCTGTTGTGAAACATGCTTCTAAGCCCATACAACGACCTTAACTTTTTTATCTGTTGTGAAACATTCTTCTAAGCCCATACTACGACCTTCACTTTTCTATCTCTTGTGAAACATTCTTCTAAGCCCATACAACGACCTTCACTTTTCTATCTGTTGTGAAACATTCTTCTAAGCCCATACAACGACCTTCACTGTTCTATCTGTTGATACACATTCTTCTAAGCCCATACAACGACCTTCACTTTTCTATCTGTTGATAAACATTCTTCTAAGCCCATACAACGACCTTCACTTCTCTATCTGTTGTGAAACATGCTTCTAAGCCCATACAACGATCTTCACTTCTCTATCTGTTGTGAAACATGCTTCTAAGCCCATACAACGACCTTCACTTCTCTATCTGTTGTGAAACATTCCTCGGTATTTTACTGAATGATGTGTCCATAATTTGTGCATCATTTGTGTCGTCACAGACATCTCACGTGACAAGCAGGCGTAGGAGACTACTTGTCGCAAATACAAAATGGCAAGCGAAATCGCAGATGTTTATTTACTGAGCTTGCTAGCTACAGATAAAGATGTACCTTTCTTACAGACTCGAGGACTGACTGCTGCATCAAGAAAAAATGTGCGCACAGAGTCAATCAATGACTATATATTACTACAATAATGGAAGGATTCAGTGGTCACCTGTGTACACTAAACATCAAACACCCTAACTCCCCCACCTCTCACACAAAGTAGACATCGTCTTTTTCTCCAAGTAATATTTGCATAAGACGCACTAACAAAGGGACATAATAAATGGTGAGATTGCTTCTACTTGAACTGCTTGTTTCCCCTTACTCAGTTCCGTAATAAAAATAGGCTGCAAGTTTGTAACGAGCTTATACATTTTGTATAATTTGTTTCGCCAAAAATGTGGACACATCATTCATTCTGTAATGAACTCATTCTTCTAAACCCACACAGCGACCCTCAGTGTTGACAAACATTCTTCTGTCCTATTTGTGAATGAAATGCGTGTGATGGTAGTGTCCTGCTCGTGAATCAAAGATATATGTGTGACATATTCCTGTTTTACAATTGAACATGTGTGGATGCTGTGTTCTATTTGTGTGTGAGAAATTTGTGAATGATATGTCCTATTTTTTAGTAAATAATCTACTAAACATTTCACCCTTCCATGCAAGGAAACCTGAGAGATGGCCTCATTTGATGGCATATTACCACAAGTCCCAACCAGTAACCCTTCCTCTATCAAAGAAATAATTTCCCTCCCATCCTATTAGTCTCATTCGGACGTAGGCAGCAGCCATACTGTAGCCACTCCTGCTAACTACTAAAGTATTGCATGATGTCATCAGCAATAACTGCTCCATTAGAGTTGTCTTCAATCCCTCTCTACCATCCTGACCGTCTAAGACTGTGCCAACATGTATCACAGGTGCGTTGAGGTAATGAAGTCTGTCACCGAAGAGTTTTTTGCCACTTTTCCGGACCTGGTTGAATAGAAAACCTTCACCAATTACTGTCACTCAACACGCATAAATTATAATTGACAACAAATAACACTGATCAACAAACACAATTTTTTATATTGACTTTCTCTTAAAAAAAAATTGGGGGGTTACTTTTAATGCGCTGTTTTTAAATGTGCACACCGTTTTTCTCTATCAGGTCGGGATCTGTAGAAAAACGCAATTGACGTTTTTCTTTAACAATACTTACAATATTAGAACATCATTCGTAAAAGAAGAAGAACAGTTATGTATGCTTGAATTTCTGTGTAGTCGACTTCCTTCGGTGAATGAAATATGATAGATCGCGATGAAGCATTCAACAGTAATTAGCAAGAATGGTCACACTCCACCGTCCTTGATAACGTGACTCCATCAAGGTGATATCTTGATAACATGACTCCATCAAGGTGATATCTTGATAACGTGACTCCATCACGGTGATATCTTCATAAAGTGACTTCATCAAGGTGATATCTTGATAACTTGACTCCATCAAGGTGATATCTTGATAACGTGACTCCATCAAGGTGATATCTTGATACCGTGACTCCATCAAGGTGATATCTTGATAACGTGACTCCATCAAGGTGATATCTTGATAACGTGACTCCATCAAGGTGATATCTTGATAACGTGACTCCATCAAGGTGATATCTTGATAACGTGACTCCATCAAGGTGATATCTTGATAACGTGACTCCATCAAGGTGATATCTTGATAACGTGACTCCATCAAGGTGATATCTTGATAATGTGACTCCATCAAGGTGAAATCTTGATAACGTGACTCCATCAAGGTGATATCTTGATAACGTGACTCCATCAAGGTGATATCTTGTTAACGTGACTCCATCAAGGTGATATTTTGATTGAATCGTTCTCCATGTTCATCGCTGACGTCGCCAAGCTTGTCAGAGGAAAAAGTTAAGATGCGAATCGAGCGTACGGATCTTGAGGGACATGTTACAGTCCATAATTCTCTATGCACCTATACATTGCTTGACTATATGCACGTACACGGCAGATTTATTATTTCACAGAAAGTTAGTGACAATAGATTTGAACGCCATCCATGTGCGAAGTTCACAACCATGTAACAAGTTCTCGAATTGTTGGTCTGCAATAATTTTCCTAATCTGAGGTCCTACAAAGATACCCTCCTTTATCTTTGTATCGCTAACTTAGGGAATTTCTTCTCGTATATTAAGTTAAAGCTTTGCTCGTTTTATGTAACTCTTGTACACAATTCTTAATGAGCCAGCATGCCAGTCTGTCAAGTAGCCATCATATTCAGTCAGTTTTTAAGTCAGTCTGTGAGCCAGTGAACTAGTCAGTCAATCAGTCGTTCACACAGTGTCTTTTCAGCCAGTCAATCAGTCACTCATTCAGTCAGACAACTAGTCAGTCAAACAGCCAATTAGTAATTAAGTCAGTATACAGACAACTAATTATTCATTCATTCAGCCAGCCAGCCATCCAGTAAAGTCAGTCAGACAATACGTTAGTCGGCAGCTCAGTCAGCCATTCTGCAATTCAGAAAGCCAATCAGTCAGCCAGACAGTCAGTCCATGGGTCAGTCAGCTACTTAGTCGTGATTTTATCATTATTGCATACCTGACATGTCAATAAGGTGCTCCGATCTCACGTAGAGAATATCTGCAACTGAGCTGTTAATATCAGCTCTCTATCTGTTGATAAACATTCTAAGTCCATACAACGACCATCAATTCTCTATCTGTTGATAAACATTCTAAGTCCATACAACGACCATCAATTCTCTATCTGTTGATAAACATTCTAAGTCCATACAACGACCATCAGTTCTCTATCTGTTGATAAACATTCTAAGCCATACAACGACCCTCAGTTCTCTATCTGTTGTGAAATATTCTAAACCCATACAACGACCCTCAATTCTCTATCTGTTGATAAACATTCTAAGCCCATACAACGACCCTAAATTCTCTATCTGTTGATAAATATTCTAATCCCATACAACGACCCTCACTTCTCTATCTGTTGATAAACATTCTAAGCCCATACAACGACCCTAAATTCTCTATCTGTTGATAAATATTCTAATCCCATACAACGACCCTCACTTCTCTATCTGTTGATAAACATTCTAAGCCATACAACGATCATCAATTCTCTATCTGTTGATAAATATTCTTCAAAGCCCATAAAACGAACTTCACTTCTCTATCTGTTGATAAACATTCTTTTAAACCCATACATCGACCCTCTCTTCTCTATCTGTTGATAAACATTCTTGTAAGCCCATAAAACGACCTTCACTTCTCTATCTGTTGATAAACATTCCTCGGTACTTTACTGAATAATGTGTCCATATCTCAATACTATCAGAACCATTTCAAATCTGTGATAATTTGCTCATCATTCGTGTCGTCACAGACATCTCACGTGCTTCCACGTACTCAGTTCCGTAGTAAAATAGGCTGCAAGTTTGTAACGAGCTTATATATTTTGTGGACACATCATTTATTCTGTAATGAACTCATTCTTCTAAGCCCACTCAGCGACACTCAGTGTTGACAAACATTCTTCTGTCCTATTTGTGAATGAAATGCGTGTGATGGTAGTGTCCTGCTCGTGAATCAAAGATATATGTATGACATGTTCCTGTTTTACAATTGAACATGTGTGAATGATGTGTTCTATTTGTGAGTGAGAAATTTGTGAATGACATGTCCTATTTTTAGTAAATAATCTACTAAACATTTCACCCTTCCATGCAAGGAAACCTGAGAGACGGCCTCATTTTATGGCATATTACCACAAGTCCCAACCAGTAACCCTTCCTCTATCAAAGAAATAATTTTCCTCCCATCCTATTAGTCTCATTCGGACGTAGGCAGCAGCCATACTGTAGCCACTCCTGCTAACTACTAAAGTATTGCATGATGTCATCAGCAATAGCTGCTCCATTAGAGTTGTCTTCAATCCCTCTCTACCATCCTGACCGTCTAAGACTGTGCCAACATGTATCACAGGTGCGTTGAGGTAATGAAGTCTGTCACCGAAGAGCTTTTTGCCACTTTCCCGGACCTGGTTGGATAGAAAACCTTCACCAATTACTGTCACTCAACACGCATACATTATAATTGACAACAAATAACACTGATCAACAAACACAATTTTTTATATTGACTTACTCTTTAAAAAAAATAAAAATTTTGGGGTTACTTTTAATGCGCTGTATTTAAATGTGCACACCGTTTTTCTCTATCGGGTCGGGATCTGTAGAAAAACGCAATTAACGTTTTTCTTTAACAATACTTACAATATTAGAGCATCATTCGTAAAAGAAGAAGAACAGTTATGTATGCTTGAATTTCTGTGTAGTCGACTTCCTTCGGTGAATGAAATATGATGGATCGCGATGAAGCATTCAACAGTAATTAGCAAGCATGGTCACACTCCACCGTCCTTGATAACGTGACTCCATCAAGGTGATATCTTGATAACATGACTCCATCAAGGAGATATCTTGATAACGTGACTCCATCAAGGTGATATCTTGATAACGTGACTCCATCAAGGTGATATCTTGATAAAGTGACTCCATCAATGTGATATTTTGATTGAATCGTTCTCCATGTTCATCGCTGACGTCG
Organism: Meghimatium bilineatum; assembly: GCA_034231615.1. Taxonomy (NCBI): domain Eukaryota; kingdom Metazoa; phylum Mollusca; class Gastropoda; order Stylommatophora; family Philomycidae; genus Meghimatium; species Meghimatium bilineatum. The sequence goes on from CM067299.1 coordinate 3,185,255, forward strand.
CCAAGCTTTTCAGAGGAAAAAGTTAAGATGCAAATCGAGCATATGGATCTTGAGGGACATGATACAACCCATAATTCTCTATGTACCTATACATTGCTTGACTATATGCACGTACACGGCAGATTTATGATTTTACAGAAAGTTAGTGACAATAGATTTGAACGCCATCCATGTGCGAAGTTCACAACCATGTAACAAGTTCTGGAATTGTTGGTCTGCAAAAATTTTCCTAATCTGAGGCCCTACAAAGATACCCTCTTTTATCTTTGCATAGCTAACTTAGGGAATTTTTTTTCTAAGATAAGTTAAAGCTTTGCTCGTTTTATTTAACTCTTGTACACTATTCTTCTCGAGTCCCAACTTGACATGTAACGGTTCTTCACGAGTCCCAACTTGACATGTAACGGTTCTTCTCGAGTCCCAACTTGACATGTAACGGTTCTTCACGAGTCCCAACTTGACATCTAACGGTGGTAAAATGATGCTGTCTTTGTTAACTAATGGTTGGAGGTTTACAATTTTATGCACCAGCTGCACATGATCCCTGATAGGTCACACCTTGTTACGGCTGCTACATTCACATAGGAAGCAATAAAAATGAGTATACCCAGTCTGCTTGCCGATGAGAACTGCAATGGCTTTTATGTCTCCACAAATCCGCCATTTGTAGTCATTGTAGTTTATTTGTGTCAAAAGTATATCCATGTTGTCCTAAGTTTTTTCCTATGAACAGCGTAGTCGACTAGAACAGAGTAGTCGACTAGAACAGAGTAGTCGACTAGAACAGAGTAGTCGACTAGAATTGATGAACAGAGTAGTCGACTAGAATTGATGAACAGAGTAGTCGACTAGAATTGATGAACAGAGTAGACGACTAGAATTGATGAACAGAGTAGTCGACTAGAATTGATGAACAGAGTAGTCGACTAGAATTGATGAACAGAGTAGACGACTAGAATTGATGAACAGAGTAGTCAACTAGAATTGATGAACAGAGTAGTCGACTAGAATTGATGAACAGAGTAGTCGACTAGAATTGATGAACAGAGTAGTCGACTAGAATTGATGAACAGAGTAGACGACTAGAATTGATGAACAGAGTAGTCGACTAGAATTGATGAACAGAGTAGTCGACTAGAATTGATGAACAGAGTAGACGACTAGAATTGATGAACAGAGTAGACGACTAGAATTGATGAACAGAGTAGTCGACTAGAACAGAGTAGTCGACTAGAATTGATGAACAGAGTAGTCGATAGAACAGAGTAGTCGACTAGAATTGATTAACAGAGTAGTCGACTAGAACAGAGTAGTCGACTAGAATTGATGAACAGAGTAGTCGACTAGAACAGAATAGTCGACTAGAATTGATGAACAGAGTCGTCGACTAGAACAGAGTAGTCGACTAGAATTGATGAGCAGAGTAGTCGACTAGAATTGATGAGCAGAGTAGTCGACTAGAATTGATGAACAGAGTAGTCGACTAGAACAGAGTAGTCGACTAGAATTGATGAACAGAGTAGTCGACTAGAATTGATGAGCAGAGTAGTCGACTAGAATTGATGAAAATAAATTTCCGTTATGCAATAACACAGCTTTTAGACTAGTTTTGGAAGAGTCGATGAAATGTCGCCATTCGTTGACTATGTGCTCTTGACTGAGGTACACCATTAGTACGTTTACATCTTTGCAATAGCTCTTTGTTAAGAGCGAGATCACGTGTTAGATCTGAAAGTTCTGATTGGTTAATTAAGTGAACACCATCATTCACCGATATATAATCTGAGTCAGAATTAGTTTCTAACTCAGATGAACTATCACTTTCTGATGGTTCACTCACGCCCGACGGATATTGTTCTGGTGCGATGGGTATCGGACACGTGATAGAAGCATGAAGTACTGGTTTCGAAACAGATTCAATATTTGGATAAACCACGTACTTTCTTGTTTTAAAGGTAAAACCATGGAAATTTGTCTAGCAGAAGTAACAATCAGGAGCAGGATTTTCGGTTCATGCCATATTACTGGAACTCAAAAAGGGCAGTGACTGAAAGTTAGGCGATTTTCGTAACCAACCGGTCATTATAGTTGAACAAGTTGAACAAACTGTATTTGGATTTCAAGATTACTAGCATCATGAGCTTTCGAATCGAAATAAAGTTCATATGTTTTCTTTAGTAATGGAGTAAAGTTTTTCTTGTGAATACGATCGGTAAAATATCCGTACACGTAACAGAACAAAGCAGAATTTCTGCAACTTCTTGAAGCCATATTTCACTCAGAATTATTTCAAAATACATTAACTGTTTGACAATTAACGCAACATATGTCGGACATATTTTAGCAGTATAAAAAGTAGAATTATTTTCATTATATTAATTTATTTTAAAGTTATGTAGTATAAATAAACGGAACATAATATAATGGTTTTCCCCCAAAAAATATAAATTAACAAATATCTTAAGAACGCGATGTGATAGAGATAAACGGATGTCAAATACAAAATCAGCGCTAGCAACTGACACAAGAACATTTTATTATATAAGACAGTAACATGTTGTTGGACTGTGTAATTAATTCTCAAATGTCATTAAATATGATGTATTTCTACTGTCATGTGACTTGTCATTACAGATTGTTTACTTTCTAATGCCATCTGACCTGTCGTTAAACATGATACTTCTGCCATCTGACCTGTCGTTAAACATGATACTTCTGCCATCTGACCTGTCGTTAAACATGATAATTCTGCCATCTGACCTGTCGTTAAACATGTTACTTCTGCCATCTGACCTGTCGTTAAACATGATACTTCTGCCATCTGACCTGTCGTTAAACATGATACTTCTGCCATCTGACCTGTCGTTAAACATGTTACTTCTGCCATCTGACATGTCGTTAAACATGTTACTTCTGCCATCTGACCTGTCGTTAAACATGTTACTTCTGCCATCTGACCTGTCGTTAAACATGTTACTTCTGCCATCTGACCTGTCGTTAAACATGATACTTCTGCCATCTGACCTGTCGTTAAACATGATACTTCTGCCATCTGACATGTCGTTAAACATGTTACTTCTGCCATCTGACCTGTCGTTAAACATGTTACTTCTGCCATCTGACCTGTCGTTAAACATGTTACTTCTGCCATCTGACATGTCGTTAAACATGTTACTTCTGCCATCTGACTTGTAATTTTAAGTCTCTTAATATTTTTTAAAAAATTGTAGATAATGTCATACTCTATCACACCGTTACTCTCCCTTCCTCGTCCCCATTCTAACGTAGATTTTTTAACCAATTAGATCTATTTCTTTTCGAACCATGTGTTTAATATATTTTCTTTGTATGAGAGACTGAGAGAGAGAGAGAGAGAGAGAGAGAGAGAGAGAAGCGGTTCTCTGTATGCGGTCACAAATTCATGCTACAGTCTATGGCGTATGTCTTCATGATCCAAGAAACCAACATGCGACAGAATGTTCAGATACAGTAACCAGGCATTCAATGCCACTCATACCTGAACCGATCAAGAGTTAATAAATAGGGGGGGGGGTGATGTCTGAAAAAGTATGCTAGTTATTAACTAACAAAATCAAATGGGGGTGGAGATTGACAAAAAGTTAATGTCAACATTAATGTTTTATTCACCGATTTATTGTTTCAATTTAAGCCATTTTTAATGACCAGCAAAAAAATGTATTTTTCCCACGCACTTTTGCTTCCAAATAATTGGGGGGAGGGGGAGTGTGGGCTTCCTGAATTAGTAACAGTTTTTGACAGGGGGGAGGGAAGGGTAAAACTATCCCCCCAAAAGGAAGTGACGTAATGCATCGATAGACCTTGTGGCCAGATTTAGTTTATAAATAAAACACTTCCTTCTAACATTATAGTTGTATGTGGCCATATGTCATATGTAACACCTAATCTTATAGTTGTTGGTGCCTAAATGTCATATATAACACATAATCTTATAGTTGTTGGTGCCTAAATGTCATATTATAACACCTAATCGTATAGTTGTTGGTGCCTAAATGTCATATTATAACACCTAATATTAAAGTTGTCTGTGGCCATATGTCATCTCAACACAACACATGTCATATATAAATAAAGCACTTTCTTCTAATCTTTTAGTTGTCGGTGGTCAGATGTCATCTGTAAAACCTAATCTTACATTTGTCTGTGACCAGATTTCATCTATAAATAAAACACTTTGTTCTAACCTTATAACTATCTGTGGCCAGATAAACATGATATCCCTTGTCGATGTACGGTTTCAGAAAATTCCATACAGCTACAACAGATTCTATGCTGTTTCTGAAATCTGTTTCAAATGGAAGGGTTTCACTGTGAGCAATTCTGACGTGAACGCACACCAAATTAAGCTTGGAGAAATCATAATCTTTCAGCTGTCGTATCTGCTCCAGGCTAATGTCTGGTTTTATTGATGGGACAAACTTCTTATAAACAGCAGTTGTGTTCGGAGTATTTGTGACGATACCTTGAGATGAGTTGATCATGATTTCTGCGATTTCTGCTAGAACGTCATTCAGTTTGGAACGAAGTTCAGGTGTTGGTTTAATCAAACTCAGCCATGCTTTGGAAAATACATTACATCGTCTGTCTTGAGCCCACTTTGGGTAGCTATGTCTAAAAAATGAATTTGTCCTAAAGTATAGCCAAAGATCGACGTTTGTACGAATGTAAACAACGTCTTCCTTGTAGACTTTATTGAAGTCGATTTTGTACAATTCATTGGATGTATTGTCGAGAACGAAGTACTAGAAATAGAAGTTGATAATAAAAACATCAGAAATTGTAATATTGAAATACATGAATACATAATACATCAACATTTCACTATTCATCGTGTATGCTGTTGCCTATCTGGAGATAACCATGACACTTCGTTTGGGAAGGTAGACGCCGGACCTACAGGAATATTTCCGGGATTACCCCAAGGCTCTCCCTTATCACCCTAGATGTTCACCATCTATACAACAAATTTAGTCAATATTCACCCCCCCCCTGTACAGGGAGGGTTTTGTACAGGGACGGTATTATCAATAAAACCTCTATTGATGAAACCCTACCCAGCAAAACTGGTTACGACAAACAGAAAATCCTACATGTACTCGTCCGCCCCAAGCCATCAACTTAATACAACAAGACAAATATGTGTAGAACTATCTCAGACGGATACACTCAAGGAGAGATCGGAGCAACTATGGATGTGTCCAGTTTGCAGTGATGATGATCCGACGACTAACTAACTAACTAACTAACTATCTCAGAGGCACGCTATAAAACAGAAAAACTCAGAGAAACTATAAAACCAGACAGATAACTAAAACAGTACCAGTATTAGAATACATAAAGAAACACAATTTTAAGTGGTTTTCACACACGTCCAGATGACCAACAGATAGTATGCCACAATTAGCTATGACTACATAGACACCTTGGCTATACAGACAGAGGCAGACCATGTAAAAGATATCTATCTATCTATCTATCGATCGATCTATCTATCGATCTATCTATCTATCTATCCATCCATCCATCTATATATATATATATATATATATATACGTTGTGGGCCTTGTATGTCTTGCGGCGTCAGTGGTAGAAGAGTTCTCTGGAGATGGCCTTCTTGTGCGCTGTTTGTAAGCTTGTTCCTGTGGCTTCTTTGATTTCTGTGATCCATCTTTTACATGGCCTGCCTCTGGCTTTATAACCGTTATGTCTATGAGTCATGGCCATATGTGGCATGCTATCTTTCGGTAGTCTGGAAGCGTGTGAAAACCACTTGATCTGTTTTCTTTTGATGTGTTCAATACTGGTAATGTTTTGGTTATCTGTCTGATGTTATTGTTTCTAATTATATCTCTTAATGACACTTCGAGTATTCTTTGTAGACATGTCATTTCTGTTGTCACTATTTTTCCTTTGTCTTGTGCTGTCATTGTCCAGGTTTGGCACTGGTAGCACAGTAATGGAATAATAATAGTCTTGTATAATGTAACTTTAGTGTCTATATTTACATTTTTCTTCTGTAAAAGATGGGTGACGGAAATCAAAGAGGCCACGGGAACAAGCCTACAAACAGCACACTAAAAGATAAAGGCATTTTCCGACACCTAGCCTTAAAGGTACTTGTCGTTGCGGTTGTGACCGTGGTCCATCTTCCATTATATTTCATCGGGACTCCTGCCACACCGATCTCCACTGACCATGACACGGTGGCCTGTTGACTCCAACTAATCATCTACTACGAACTGACACCCCGTTTCCCTTACACCACCCTACTATTTCACATGCCTCTGTTGTAATTACAGGTCTGGCCCCTCCCGCCACTGCCTGTGTTTCCTGTCCCTTTACTCTCTACTGGTGCCTCTCCACTGGTGCCCTTTTCATCGGCACCTTCTGTTCACGTCTCTCTATATGAGCCTCTTTTTTGATACCTTCTTACGACGCGCTCTTCCGTGATAGCTAAACCTCCCACTCCCCATGTGTACCTTGTGTCCCTCTCACCTCTACATTTATTCTTTGTCTGACGTGTCTCCGTTTTGGTTTGGGGACCACGTCGATCTGCCACTCTCACATCTCTTCTTTTTTATTCTTCCTCGCCTCTTTATTTACCACTTATTACTCTCCTCCCTTCTCCTCACCCCCTCATCTCTTTTCATCTCTTGCTATCTGTTTCTTGCATTACAGATAAAAATGGACAAATAATATTTAATAAAACAGAAGTACTTACATGATGGCAGATTATGTGACATAAATGTTTGACGACCAACGGAATAAAAAAATCAACAATACACAACAATGATGGACCAGCAAATACTGAAATCAGAAGTAGAACAGGGCTGTGGACTGTACAGAATATAGAACAATAAGTCAAATGATTCATTTAACTAAAATACTTCTCAAGATAATACATGAAAGAATTAAGAACAAGATAGACATGGAGGTCGGTGAAGAAGAATTCAGTTTTAGGAAAAACAAAGGAACCAGAGAAACTATACTGAGTATCCGGCTAGTGATAGATAAATATATAGAAGTCAAAAACGTATCTATATTTGCTTCATAGACTACAGCAAGGCCTTTGACAGTCCAACATGAAAAATTAATCAAATGTCTTCAAGAAATAGGCATAGATGGAAAAGACATCAGACTGATTAGAAATATATATTGGGAACAAACTGCATCAATAAGGTGTGAAAACAGCTACTCTCCATACATAGAAATAAGAAGAGGGGTAAGACAAGGATGCATTTTATCACCAAGCCTGTTTAATATCTACACAGAGAATATCTTTACAAATATAGAAGAAACACCAGGACTCAAGATCAATGGGAAAATAATAAACAACCTTAGATATGCAGATGGCACTGTTCTTTTAGCAGAAAGTGAACATGAACTACAAAAACTAATAGATCAAGTCAATAAATCAAGTAATGAATGTGGACCAAAAAATCAGCACAGACGAACAAGAGCTAAACATAAACATGCATGGAGAGAAACTACAACAAGTAAAACAGTATCAATATCTTGGACACATAGTCACAAATGATGGCAGATGTGAAACAGAAGTTAAAAGGAGAATGTGAATGGCTAAAGGTACCTTCAATGACATGAGGAAATTATTAACATCGAAACAAATTACAAACAAGTTAAAAATGAGAATTATAAAATGCTATATCTATTATATAGTAATGTATGGCTCAGAAACATGGACACTAAATAAACAATTAGAAGACAAAATTGATACCTTCGAGATGTGGGTATATAGAAGAATAGGGAGAACATCATGGAAAGAGAAGAAAACAAATAAAGAGGTGCTAAAAACACTTAATATGAAGAAAGAACTACTAAGAGAAATAAATATCAGGCAAATAAAATACTTTGGACACATTAAAAGACATGACACCTTGTGGAAAACCTTACTTGAGGGTAAAGTCAAAGGGAAGCGAGCAAGAGGTAGGCAGAGATACAAGTGGGAGAGTAACATCACACGATGGACATGTTACAGTCTAGCAGAGTGCACCACCAAGACAAGAGACTGGAGATGTTGGAGATACGTTGCAACCAACCTTCGTTGCGGAGATGGCACTTGATGATAATGATCTGTTTCTATATGCCATCTGGTTCGAGTCATAGATATACGACAACCCCCACCCCCCACCCCCCCCCCCCCCACACACACACACACACACACACACACACACACACACTATTTCAGCTTCTGCGTCCTTGCCTATTGCGGTTTTTCTTATTTGTCGCGTTGTCTCTTTTTTTCTCCCTCCGCGTAACCTCACGGTAGTGTACCGGCCTTTGTCCGTATATAATCTGCCCCCCCCCCCCTGGTTTCATAAGTCCTTTCTCTCACGTCGACTATTTTCGAGTTGAGTATTTCAAATTTACATATGTTTTAATTTGTTAGCATCATAACTTATCTATTATCACTTCTTCTTCTGTGCACTTTCCCCTCCTTACTTTCCTTTCTCTCCCCTGTTATGTCGTCTTATCTTTGCTTCCTCCGTCGTCTATTCGCTATTGTCCTTCTCTTTTCTCTCCTTTCTATCGCATCCATGTATATCTCTATGTAAGTGGTTTACTGTGGTTCTTGTTTTCTAATGAAGGTTTTTTAGTCGAAACGTTGTATGTCACTGTGCCTCGTTGTTAGGTTGTTTTATGACTTAGTTTGGTAACACTTATACCTATTTTCGTTAATTTTGATCATCTCCAGATAATTATTCGACCTCTTACGCCGCGAGGCACACAAATGTCACCGCGTATAGATAGATAGACTTTCGCCATCCCAGTTTTTTAGGAGTCCTAATTCAGTGTGTGAAACATAGTTGTCTCAGCATGGAAACAAAACGTGCTATTCTACCGTGCAGTAATTATGATTTCGTGACTATATGCAGCTGAATCTTCGACTGACTACGCTAGACATGCGTGGCAGTTTGTTATATTACCCTCTGTACACGAGAAAGCTCCTTGGTGTGCGGTAGCTGGATCATATCCCTGGTGCAAAAGGTCACTTCGTCTGGCCTGTCACGTCGTCCGTATGCCATATGAGCATTTAGAAAGTGTTATATTGTGAACTGTTGGTAGGTTTGGTGGTGCAGAGGGTTCTGCGTTGCTCTTGTGCGAACCCAGGTTAGCAGATAACCAAAAAAAAAAAAAAAAAAAAAAAAAAAAGCACCTCCTAGTGGTTCATCTTGGAAACAGAGTTCTTCAAAACTCGTGCGGGAAGTCTGACTAACGATTTATGGGTCATGTTCGGCAGTGTAGATTGATAAGGAAGGCGATGTGATTGCACATGACAAACAAGATCTTTGAATAACATCTCTCGTCCCCACAGCCACTACACTGTCGCGGCAGAGTAAGACAGCATCTGACCTTCACTTACAGGAACCAAGCTCATGAACATAGAATTGTGGGCAAGTCTCCGGAGAAGTAAGGTTAACATATTGAGTACAATTAGACGGCAGTGCAGTACTAGAGGGTGGCAATCCGTGCACATATTGAGTACAATGAGAGGGCAGCACAGTGCTAGAGGACAGTATTGAGTTCAAATAGAATGGATGAAACATATGAAAATTGTAACTAAAGCAATGCTCAGCTCGAGAACATGCTTACATCCAAGAAGCATGTCTCGTTGAAAATCAGAAACAGTAAATACTTCTAGGTGCTCCTAAATGTGTGTAAACCTTCAGACTTGGACGAGGCACTCATGAAGCCAGTGAATTAAACCTCGGCTAAGAGGGCTAACCACCCCGAGCCCAACACTACTGTAGAATATTTCCTATACTGGAACCATGCTCACAGACAAGAAATGGTCTAATTACGCGTGATAAATTAACTGACAGCTGAACACCTCGTGCGAAACAGACGTAGTAGACCCAAGTCTAAAACCATCCTTACCGTCTCCTCAAAGACTGTCACCCAGGGTCATGTTTTGGCCTGCAAAGTCCAAGTGCATAGTGGTTGATAAACCATATCGGCGTATTGTTGATACACACTCGTCGCCTAGCGACAGACGTGAAGGTTGTAACAGACTGGGGATGCTCACCTGAATTAAAAGCACGTTGAAATCGAAAATTCTAAGCCTACAAGACGAAAATTAAACCGTAGCAGAAAGTACTTCAACGCTCCTGGGGAAAATCACACGAAATTCGTAATGATTATTTGAGAGCGAACTGAGAAGAAGCAAATTTTCAAGTGTAATAAGTAAATGTTTAAATGTAATAAGTAAATGTTTAAATGTAATAAGTAAATGTTTAAATGTAATAAGTAAATGTTTAAATGTAATAAGTAAATGTTCAAGTGTAAGTAAGTAAATGTTCAAGTGTAGGTAAGTAAATGTTCAAGTGTAGGTAAGTAAATGTTCAAGTGGAGGTAAGTAAATGTTCAAGTGGATGTAAGTAAATGTTCAAGTGGAGGTAAGTAAATGCTTTTGTAGACTGACTGCATGAAGACATTTCTAAAACATTGACCCAATCTTGTTGGTAACCCGGTGGTCTTGACAACCCACCTCAGCATGATCAGATTATTGTGTGTATTAAAGGCTTGGAAAAGAGAAACTGCAGACAATTCAGAATAGGCTGCCCACAAGCAAAGGAGAATTCAGCTATAGCACATCATACATTCGCGTTCACACGGTAATCAGTTGTTATTTTCCTATGTAAACAAACATATTGAATATATAGGTTGGTATCTACATTATTCTGATTCTGGTAGATAAAGGGGGAGCTGCATGAATAGTAGAATCACTACCTTCTGCGATAAAGACCTTTCAATAACATTAATTAGGCATTCATTCGTAACGTTTTTTGGTTATTTTCGTTATTTCGTTTGGTCACTATTTATATTTGCTTTGGCTATTTTTGGCATGCGATTCCAAGTATACAAATAGTGACCAACAGAATCGTGGAAAAAAACAACAGAATGAAGGCCTAATTAATTCTGCGAACATGTCTTCTATCTTGGTAGAACAAACAACGAATCTTTCTTCCAACGAATAGATCGGGTTATCTAGGTCATCATCGGCTTGAATGGATGACGAAATCTGTGTTCAAGTGAGTTACTTTAAATTTTGTGTCTAGACATGCGGGTGTTGCGGGAAGTTAAAGAGCAGACATACAGCGTTGCCACAGTAACTGGTGACAGTTCAGATGACCGTACCGATATTTTAAATAAAATCATGGACCAGTTGGAAGACATGAGGGGGAGGGGGTATTTTTTCTTCCTCATCTATGGCTAGAATACAGAACCTTGGGGTGAACCAGTTTGCAAGAAACGAGCACATATATCAAAGAAAAGAAGAACTATCAACCAATGAGGAAACAGGAACAATCAGTTACCATATGCTGAAGGAACATAATGAACGTGAGATAGAAGCACATATGGACTTGTCTGGGGTTCCATGAAAATGATCTGACGACTAACTAACTGTGGTTGTTGGTAGTTAATGAGTAAACCTCTCTTTTGGAGTGGCGCGCACTTTCAACCAGCGGACAACAAAGTGCAATTACGTTAAATCATGGAGTCCTATCATCAAATACTAGAGGTAACAAAAACGCCAAGTATTTTCATGCACTCGACACACACAATCTACGGGTTACCGTTATAAATCTGGTTGACTTTCCTTGCAGTTCTGTCTCTGATATGTTCCATTGAACTTCATTTGGTCTGTAAAAATCCTGTATGGGCCAAGGGTGTGAGATGTTCATGCCGAATGTTCGATTCGTTGCAATGGCAAGTATGTAGACAGAAGTTATTCCCCTTTGTCTGTCCCCTAATCCACGACAATTCACATATTTATCGCAAAGGTAGATGAGGTATTTCTTATTGTTTGATCTGGAGATGTTGCTTGGAGAATTCTTAGCAGAATTGCTGCCGATGATGGGAGTCTGAGAAATGCTCTTAGTGGAAAGAGAATACATTATTTTGTCTGAAATATTATGAATATCATTAGTAGTGTGTGGAGCCGGATTCTTGATACCTGTGATCGTAGACCCAGCACGTGGAGTCTGTGAAGACGGGACGGACGTACGATTGTCATTTATTAAATTATTTCTCTTGGAATTCCAATCCTCATCAAACTTGCTCGTGTCATAGTCTGTGACGTCATATGTTTCGTTTCGATAATATAAGCTGAAATTACAGAAAATTGAGGAATAGGAAAAAAAAAATATTAGAACAATCTATCACAGAAATTGTTAGAAATGATTAAAATCAAATATTAGAACAATCGATCACAGAAATTGTTAGAAATTATTAAAATCAAATATTAGAACAATCGATCACAGAAATTGTTAGAAATTATTAAAATCAAATATTAGAACAATCGATCACAGATATTGATAGATATGATTAAAATCATTTTACTTCCTTTATACACGCTCCCCATTTTGTTATATTTTGACTGACCCCAATAATTATGTGCCATATAATTGTCCGGCTCTACTGCATTACTTGGATACAACTTTATGTCATATACTTGTCCGACTATTAAATCACTTAGATATAACTATGGCCATATAATTGTCCGACTATTGAATTACTTTGATATAACTTTGTGTCATATACTTGTCCGGCTCTATTGCATTACTTGGATACGATTTTGTGTCATATAATTGTTCGGTTATTGGATTACTTGGATACAACTTTGCACATTCGGTTGTGTCTGTGGGTCTCACCAATGGCTCACTAGACAAACCAACCATGCAACAGAAAACCTTAGTAGATGACATGCCTTTATATTGAGGTTATCTTCTTATAGAAGCTTCATGGCACGTCATCTATACAATCCCGTAGTCGTAACCTTCGATAACAGTTACCATGCTGTTCCGACAGGCCGACGTTGCGCTTGAACTAGTTACGGGTACGGCGTGGGTGGGCGGAACAACAAATAAACCTGTCGCAAGGGCCAGAGTTGTGCCCTGATGTCGACGTCGGTTTCGACGGCATTAGACTCGAAACACGATCGAGTCGAATGGCTGCTGGAACAGAGGGCGAAGCACTAATGGGAATGCCCCACGTGCTTGTGAGGCCAGTTTTCTAATCAAAAATCAAGAATCAAGAACTTTGTGTCATATAATTGTCCGACTTTTGGAATACGTAGATATAACTTTGTGTTATATAATTATCCTGCTCTATTGGATTACGTGAATACAACTTTGTGTCATATAATTTTCTGGATATTGAATTACTTGGATATAACTTTGTGTTATATAATTGTCCGACTATTGGATTACTTGGATACAACTTTGTGTCACATAATTTTGTTTCACACGCTCAATGAGTTTCCTTTAACAAGAAATCTTGTTTTTCTGGATAAGGAATCTCTTACACCCATTTAAACTATTAATTAGCTCAGGAAGATATTTCTTACTTTCACACATTAACATATTAATTAGCTCAGGAAGATATTTCTTACTTTCACACATCAACATATTAATTAGCTCAGGAAGATATTTCTTACTTTCACACATTAACATATTAATTAGCTCAGGAAGATATTTCTTACTTTCACACATCAACATATTACATTGAAGTCCCGTTATAACAACTTAGTCCAGACCGACAAAATGTGTATGTAATAATAGTAATTCGCTATATACAGTACAACCAATATACAATAAATATAATTTGGGGTTTTGAAAGGTATAACTATACATGTATAGGTAAATGAGTTATAAAAGCATGCATTATAGAGGGATCACACTGTAACTAGTTCATGAAGATCTTTCTTACTTTCACACTCCAACCTATTATCGCAAATCTATTGGATGCAATGACCAACCTCCGTCTGAGTTCTTCATAGCAATACCCGTTGCTGCTTAGAAGAGAACCAGGGTATTCGAAAACGGTTACTGGATGTCCATCAATCAATAAAGTGTCATGCCGAGTGGCGTAGGCGATCATGCTTCTCCACAACTCTCTGTCTCATGTGTTGTTAATAAGTTCTGTTGGTGACTTCTTTTTGTCTTTCTCTGTCACAGTGACAACTCATCTAGAAATTTATCTCTTTGACTTCCTCTGCCTCTTCTCTCCGTGATCTTTCCGGTGGATACTAAATGTTCGCTTTACTTGATGGTCTGTTGATTGTCTGTTTCTAAAATTTCCTATTATTTGTCGTTTTAGTCCAGTATCTCTGAGAACTTCTACATTCGTTGTTTTTTTTTTTGGCTGTCCATTTAATTTTCATCATTCTTCTTAAAAACCACATCTCAGTTGCCTCCAGTTTATCCCATACACTTGTGTTTACTGTCGATGCTTCGATTCCATAAAGAAGGATTGGCTCAATATAACATCCTATCACTCGAACTTGTGTATGACTCGTCGTAGTTCTCTGTTATTGGTCGAGGTTGAGAACTTGCTAGTGGTTTTGTTGTTTGGGATAATCCTGGTCTTATTTTCCCCCTTCAGATATACAGTTTATTTGGTTGTTTTTTTTAAATTGTGTTAGTGGTTGAAATTTATGAGGTTGTCGAGGACTTGTACTGTGTGGTGTAATGTTGTGTCATCGGCATGTCTTAATTCTGTTATCTTGTCATCTCTGATATTGAGTGGTTTTAAATATTTTTGTTTGTGCTGCTGGTCATTTTTTTAAATTGCTCATGGTGTTCTCTGAATACATGTTGACGAGATATGGCGCAAGGACACATCCTATATAGTGCTGAGATATGGCGCAAGGACACATCCTATATAGTGCTGAGATATGGCGCAAGGACACATCCTATATAGTGCTGAGATATCGCGCAAGGACACATCCTATATAGTGCTGAGATATGGCGCAAGGACACATCCTATATAGTGCTGAGATATGGCGCAAGGACACATCCTATATAGTGCTGAGATATGGCGCAAGGACACATCCTATATAGTGCTGAGGTGCTGAGATATTTCAGCTGAATGTGAACTAGACATTTTTATGTCTCTATTAAATATGAACTTAGATATTTCAGAAATATTTCAGCTGATTGTGAACTAGACATTGCTTAGATATTTCAGGTAAATATGAATTCGATATAAATATATATATGTGTCTCTACTAAATGTGAATTAGATATTGCTTAGATACTTCAGCTAATTATGAGCTAGATATTGCTTAGATATTTCAGTAAAACATATGAACTATATATTTTTTTTAGATATTTCAGAAAATATGCACTAGATATTTCAGCTAAATATGATCTTGATACAGTGAAATCCCTCTATAGCGCATTCTTTTATAACAAAATTTCCTATATAACAACACTTTTCAAAATCTCCAATTATATTTATTCTATAATATTTGTACAGTATATAACGAATTTCTCGCATTACATACATATTTTATCGGTCCTAACCAAGTTGTTATATTGGGGTTTCATTGTATTGCTGAGCTATTTCAGCTAAATATATACCGTACTCGATATATTTATGTCTCGACTAATATGAACTAAATATTGCTTAAATTGTTCACTTAAATATGAACTAAACCTTACTTAGATGTCAGCTAAATATGAACTAAATATTGCTTAAGTTGTTCACTTAAATATGAACTAAATCTTACTTAGATGTCAGCTAAATATGAACTAAATATTGCTTAAGTTGTTCACTTAAATATGAACTAAACCTTACTTAGATGTCAGCTAAATATGAACTAAATATTGCTTAAGTTGTTCACTTAAATATGAACTAAACCTTACTTAGATGTCAGCTAAATATGAACTAAATATTGCTTAAGTTGTTCACTTAAATATGAACTAAATCTTACTTAGATGTCAGCTAAATATGAACTAAATATTGCTTAAGTTGTTCACTTAAATATGAACTAAACCTTACTTAGATGTCAGCTAAATATGAACTATATATTGCTTAAGTTGTTCACTTAAATATGAACTAAATCTTACTTAGATGTCAGCTAAATATGAACTAAATATTGCTTAAGTTGTTCACTTAAATATGAACTAAACCTTACTTAGTTGTCAGCTAAATATGAACTATATATTGCTTAAGTTGTTCACTTAAATATGAACTAAACCTTACTTAGATGTCAGCTAAATATGAACTAAATATTGCTTATATGTCTCACCTAAATATGAACTTCTGAGGAGTATATCTGAAGTACTTGAAACTGACGTGAGATACTGTCTTGTAAGACGCAACAATGAATGTTACTACTAACGCAAACAGAAATGTCATGACACATTTTGTACATCTGTGGATGAAATATAATTATGTATTTCAACGTTATTCTGACTAAAATTCTGGTCAGTTTAGTGCTGCCATTGGACTAGTAGGTATCAACTAGTCCCCATACAGTGTTTAGATAAGCTTCTACGAAACTTAAACACACAAACAATAATATTTAACTTCAACGATTAATAGTACGTAATCTGCCAATGTTCATAATAATATCATTTCATTGCGATTACCAATAACATAAAACTGGTATTTTAAACGTCGGACTGATTTTTATTGACATTCCTGTAGAAGCAACCTAAATTAACAACAGTCACATGATGATCATTATGATGATAATGCTGCTCCTCCTTCGCAAGCGAAGATGAGCATGACATGAAAAACTTTAAATGCGATGAAAAAATAAATAAATAAATAATAATTAAAATTGGTAATTAACTATTTGGTTTGTGCGTTCGTAGATGCTTGAAGAGTCCGATTCATGCACGGAAAGTTCTATTGCATTACATGCAGGATTGCTGATGAGTCACATATGTCCATAGAAGACAACGTCGAAATTGATATGCAGTCGTTAGTAATCAAATTCAAAGTTTATTCTTATATGTAGAAATGTTGTATTATTACATGTATGTAATTGTTCAAGTCAATGAACTTCATTTGTGAAGCGTTAACGTATTCAATTGTCAATACAGTATAGTTTGATCGTGTTTAAAAGTGAGAAATATGGAATGGACTAGGTGGAGCAAATCTGTTCGCCCAGAAAGCATGGAGAACTTTATGTGGAACATCCTATTCTCGACAATGCCACCAACCCATCATTTATTGGACAGTATTGATTTTCTAGGCAATAAAATACGTTAAGTAGTTTAACGTTGCTTTATGAACGGTCTGAACATGGCCGTGCGGTAGATTTTCTCAGTATGATAGAAGTCTTCGAAATGTCGCCCAAAGTTACGACGAGCTCTGTGGTTCGATACTTGGAGGAAGTGGTTTTTTTCCTATTAACATTAAGTACCTTTTGGTGATGCAGCTGCCTATTAACCGTCTAATTTCAGTCATAATAGTGACATAAAAAATAATGCAAATTGTAGTTCATGTTATATTGTCATCGGAATGTTTAAATATTCTTTTTAACCTCATAGACAATAATAAAATTAAGCTAGTCCTCCTTGAGAGAAATTCTACCGATGTGTACACCATAAAACAATATCTATTGAGTGTGCAGTACAAGTCATACTGTTTGTCCAGAAAATGTCGAGTTTTCTCGTGACTCCGACCTGAAAGTGTCAGGTTTTCCCGTTCTCGGATGAAGTTCTCGGGTGAACCATCAACAACACATGAGATTTCTCGCAGAGATAAGAAAGATATCAGCAATGTATATTCTATCTATCTATCTATCTATCTATCTATCTATCTATCTATCTATCTATCTATCTATCTATCTATCTATCTATCTATCTATCTATCTATCTATCTATCTATCTATCTATCTATCTATCTATCTATCTATCTATCTATCTATCTATCTATCTATCTATCTATCTATCTATCTATCTATCTATCTATCTATCTATCTATCTATCTATCTATCTATCTATCTATCTATCTATCTATCTATCTATCTATCTATCTATCTATCTATCTATCTATCTATCTATCTATCTATCTATCTATCTATCTATCTATCTATCTATCTATCTATCTATCTATCTATCTATCTATCTATCTATCTATCTATCTATCTATCTATCTATCTATCTATCTATCTATCTATCTATCTATCTATCTATCTATCTATCTATCTATCTATCTATCTATCTATCTATCTATCTATCTATCTATCTATCTATCTATCTATCTATCTATCTATCTATCTATCTATCTATCTATCTATCTATCTATCTATCTATCTATCTATCTATCTATCTATCTATCTATCTATCTATCTATCTATCTATCTATCTATCTATCTATCTATCTATCTATCTAATCTATCTATCTATCTATCTATCTATCTATCTATCTATCTATCTTTCTATCTATCTATCTATCTATCTATCTATCTATCTATCTATCTATCTATCTATCTATCTATCTATCTATCTATCTATCTATCTATCTATCTATACGCTGTGTCCCTTGTTTGACTTGAGGCGTCAGGGGTGGAAGAGTTCTCTGGAGATGGCCTTCTTGTGCGCTGTTTGTAAGCTTGTTCCTGTGGCTTCTTTGATTTCTGTGATCCATCTTTTACATGGTCTGCGTCTGGTTTTATAACCGTTATGTCTATGTGTCATGGCCATTTTTGGCATGCTATCTGTCGGTAGTCTGGAAGCGTGTAAAAGCCACTTGTTGTCTTTTGATGTGTTCCAATACTGGTAATGTTTTAGTTATCCGTCTGATGTTATCGTTTCTAATTCTATCTCTTAATGACACTCCGAGTATTCTTCGTAGACATGTCATTTCTGTTGTCACTATTTTTCTTTTGTCTTGTGCTGTCATTATCCTGGTTTGACACTGGTAGCATCGTGATGGAATAATAATAGTCTTGTATAATGCAACTTTAGTGTCTATGTTTACATTTTTGCTCTTGAAAATGCGTGTCATCTGTCCTAGGATCTGGTATGTTTCGTTGCATCTATTTTGTATCTCTTTACTGGTTTTCCCTTCCCTCGATATAATGCTTCTTAAGTAAGTCAACTCATTTACCTGTTTAAGGTGTTTATCATCGATGGAGATAGTGATATTTCCTTCTTTCTTTACTATTGCCATTACTTATGTCTTTTCATGATTAATCTTCATGCTGAATTTTTGACATGTTGTGTGGAGTCTGTTCATATGTTCTTGCAATTGTTCTTCTGATGTGGCTTTTAGTACTTGGTCGTCTGCAAATAGTTGTTCGTTCAATTTGTCTTTTGTGTTATCTTCTTCGTTGGTACTTCTTACATTACAGATGTGGTCGCTATATGTTATAAATGTAGAGGGGATAGGACACACCCCTGGCGAACTCCTGATTGAATTTGGAACTTATTGGATACATCTGCATTTGTTCTTATTTCACATTGGATATTAGCATAAATGCCCTTGTTTATGTTGATTAAATGTTCTTGTACTTCGTATATTGATAGTGTTTTCCATAGTTGTTGTCTGTCTACTCTGTCGAATGCCTTTTCTTGGTCTACGAATGTCATGCATAATTCTTTGTTATTATCTGTGGTTCTTTCTTGTTAGCTGGTCTAAGTGTACAAATATCAAATAGTAAAGCAAAATAAGATAAACAGGTTACAAGGAATACCTAACTATAAAATATCTAGATAAAAATGTAAGAAATATGCAATAAAACAAAACATGACCATTTTCCTACGTTGCAGTCCTATTGGGACCTTTTTCAAGAAACACACACACAAAAACTATTAAAAAAACACTAAACCATAAATATATTAACAGCTAAATTGACTTGATCCTGTCTGTCATATCAAAGAAATAAAGGTCAAGTGGAAACAGCAGAGCTTGTCTAATAAATATCGCATTGAGTACATTCAATAAGCGATCATGAATTTGCAACACTATTGGAAGACAGGGAATGTGAAAGAGAGAATGAGTGCTTTCAATATGCGACGGACATATTGTTTGCGTACTATAAATAAGTAATGATGAGGTTGTAAGTGCAGGTGGGGGGGGGTTGAGAAAGAAATAGTAATAAATTCGTCCCAAGGGGGTGGGCTACCAATAGAAGTAGAGACTATAGAAATATACAAGAGGGATAAGCATTACGACAGTGCATGGATTAGATATGCAAACAAATATGGACATAGACATATATATTTCTACATTTACACAGACATATACAGACAAATATATAAACAATAATAGATAAGAAATACATATGAAAACATTTTGAAACATAGATGTCTAAAAGATACCCTCACAAAATGCACAAGCATGTAAGAATATTTCCACACTCAAGTGATGGCCCACAAAAGTCTGAGCACTCCTGAAGGTCAACTAGGAACTACCCCCTGACATTGAAATTGTTTGACTTGCGCTTTTGTTATTCTCACTCCTATGCTACAATTCCCTAAATCACATTTTGATATTCAGGACTCTTTCTCATGTTTGTCCCGTAATTTTATATACTCTATCATATGTAAGCGTTGTGATATGAAGTATATTGGTGAAACTGGTAGACGTTTGGCTGATAGATTTGCCGAGCATTTTAGATATATCACGAATCATCGTGACTCCCCAGTGGCTAATCATTTCAACGGCCAGTCACATCATGATATCTCTGATGTCTCTGTAACTGGTTTGTTACGGTATTACACTGGTGATCGGAAACGTCAGTCTTTGGAATATCGTCTTATTTGTCACATGGGAGTCTTACAACCACACGGTATGAACATCAATCACCGTTTCATTTGATTTATCCACTTCTTCTTCATAACCCCTACTCCCGTATTGTAGTGATCTTGCCATTGTTTGTCTTTGTACACGTTTAGTATTACTTATTTTTATGTTTGCCACACTTTTGTATATTTGTTTTATGTGGTTGTTTTAATGTTAACATGTGATTATTTTGCACTCTAGTCCATCATTTGTATATCTTACTGTTATAATTTTGTTCATTAATTTACATATCGTGACTTTTATTTCTTAAATTTACTATTGTAATTGTCTCACAGATAGTTGCCCACACATGTATAGTTATTTGTATATGCATTTTGTTTCTCTTGGTTCTATTTATCCATACTAGTACTTTGGGTCACACATTTGTATGTATACATATTTAGCATTGCATGTTAATATCTTCATGTGAAAAAATGTTCATGGGAATACCTGTATATGTATATATATATATATATATATATGCGAATGTTCATGTTTTTGCATGTATTTATGTGATAATATGATTATGTTGATGCATGTATATATAGATGAATATATATGTTTATGTGAGTGTTTGTTTATGTTAATTTATATATCTCCATTATGTGTCAATGTGTATGCATATTCTTGTGTGGGCCCTCACTTGAGTGTGGAAATGTACTTACATGCTTGTGCCTTTTGTGTGGGTATCTTTTATACATCTATGTTTAAATTTGTTGTTTTTTTCATATGTATTTCTTATCTATTATTGTTTGTATATTTGTGTGTATATGTCTGTGTAAATGTAGAAATATATATGTCTATGTCCATATTTGTTTGCATATCTAATCCATGCACTGTCGTAATGCTTATCCCTCTTGTATATTTCTATAGTCTCTACTTCTATTGGTAGCCCACCCCCTTGGGACGAATTTCTTACAATTTCTTTCTCAACCCCCCCCCCCCCACCTGCACTTACAACCTCATCATTACTTATTTATAGTACGCAAACAATATGTCCGTCGCATATTGAAAGCACTCAGTCTCTCTTTCACATTCCCTGTCTTCCAATAGTGTTGCAAATTTATGATCGCTTATTGAATGTACTCAATGCGATATTTATTAGACAAGCTCTGCTGTTTCCACTTGACCTTTGTTTCTTTGATATGACAGACAGAATCAAGTCATTTTAGCTGTTAATATATTTATGGTTTGGTGTTTTTTAATAGTTTTTTTGTGTGTGTTTCTTGAAAAAGGTCCCAATAGGACTGCAACGTAGGAAAATGGTCATGTTTTGTTTTATTGCATATTTCTTACATTTTTATCTAGATATTTTATAGTTAGGTATTCCTTGTAACCTGTTTATCTTATTTTGCATTACTATTTGTTACTTTGGTTACTGAGGCATCCTCCACTTTGTCGGACACCCTCCAACCATTTGGTTATTTATATACTAAGTGTAAAGATAGCATCCGTACTGCTTTTGTTCTTGCGGAAGCCCATTTGGGTGTTTTAAAGTTATGGTTCAATGTATGATCGTAGTCGTTGCTCTAATATTTTGTTTTAAAATGTTCCTGTTTGGCTTAGTAAAGATATCCATCTGTATTTTGTGCAGTCTCTCTTACTGCCTTTATTCTTCCATATTGGAATAATTGTCTCGCTCCTCCAGTCTTCTTTTTTTTCTTTTTTCTTCCATATTACATTAAAAAGTCTGTGTATCCATTTTTTCCGCTCTCTGTTGCTGCTTTGATAAGTTCTGTTTGTATGTTATCAGAGCCTGCTGCCTTGTTTATTGGTGCTTTGTTTATTGCATTTTCTATTTCCGATAGTAGTATATTTGGTTCTAGGTTCGCTGCTGTAGTGTTTATTGTTGTGTCTTCATCTCCTTCTTTTAGATTAAGTAGTTGCTTAAAATAGTATTGCCATCTTTCCATTATTTGCTTCGGTTCTTTTAGTGCATTACCGTTTTCATTATTTATTATTTCTGTCGGTTCATATATATCCTCTTTGTTTCTCATTTTCTTGATTTTCTTGTAGAACCTTTTTTGTACATGTTTATAATATTCGTTGAGCATGTCTCCATATTCTTTACTTTAGTTGATTTTGGCAGTTTTAATGACTTTCTCTTGGCATTTGTTTTTGCTGTCTTGTATTCTATGTAATCTACTTGGTTTTTGCATTTGACCCATTTCTTATATTGACCATTGATCAGCAATGGTCTTACAAAAAACATCACAGATAAAAAAATATATAGCAAAGGGCAAACAGAAAAAAAACAAAGTTACAACTATTAAGTAAGCTATATCATTCTAGTGGCAATATATGGTTGCGAGACATGGACAATATCATCTGCAATGAAAAAGAAAATATCGACATTTGAAGCGAAATGTTATAAGAATATCATGGACAGAAAGACGAACTGTCACAGATGTCCACAAAATCTGAACATAGAAGAACAGTAGCCCCTCAAAACTATCAACAACAAAAAACCACAAACTGACATATTTCGGACATATACAGAGACACAATGAATTAGAAAGATTAATCATGACAGGAAAAGTTCCTGGAAAGAGGATAAGAGGCAGACTAAGACTATGATGGACACATGCCACCGAAGACCTACTGAACATAATACTGGAGGAAGCTGGCAGCCTGCACAGAGCTGAGTGGCTTACAGACTGGCAGTGATAATAAAGTTCTGTAAAGGACTCGCCACATTGACGGATCTGTCTGATAATAAAGCGTCAAGTTTTTTTTGGCTTGTCTAACAAGAAAATGCCAAGTTTTCTCGTTACTGTCTGATAAGGAAGGTCCAAGTTTTCTGGTGATTGTCTGTCTGACAAGAAAGTGTCAAGTTGTCTCGTGACTGACGACAAGAAAGTACCACGTTTTCTTGTGATTGTTTGTCTGACAAGACAGTGTCAAGCTGTCTCGAGACTTTCTGACAAGAAAGTACCAAGTGGTCTCGTGTCTGTGAGCAAATACCAAGCATCATCATGTGCGTACATCATGATGGTGCTACTTTAGATTTGTATACAAAAGTACAAATTTTGCAGAGATAACCACTTACTTTGTTGTTATATATTTCTATTACCCTTGGAGGTCGTGGTGGCAGAATTAAATCGATGTTTAAATGTTACATTTTATATAATGAAATTAGACTCATGATAGATGTTTACATCTTACTTCTGATATAACGAAACTAGACTGATCGATTTTTAAATCTTACTTCTGATATAACGAAATAGACTTATGATCGATGTTTAAATGTTATCATCTGATAAAACGAAATAAGATTCATGATCAACGCTAAAAGTGCCGGTGCTCACCATAAACAGAAGCCTACTTTTTAAATTCAATTTTTTTTAATGACTTCTTTTTGTTTACCTTCTTCTTCTTCTTCTTTCGTTCACTTGAAACATGTCTATATCTGTAATTCTGTCTCCTTAATAAAACTCACTGTCTTTTGTAGTTCATACAGTGTCCCATAGAGTTTTGATTCCAGTGTTGTTTCCTCTGGCCAATATGTCTGCCTCAGCGTATCACGCTCAGAACTCTCTTGAAGTATATGTTTGGCACTCTGTGCTGCCTGTCCACATGTACACATGGCCGTGTTGCCAATCTTGAACCGTGTATACATGTGACTGCGGAGTCGGTTGTGTCCTGTTCTGAGACGTAGAATTATAACTTGTTCTGGTCTGTTCATAATATGATAGTAGTCTTGTGTTGGTGTTTGTGGCTTTCTTATTGACTTGATCATCTGTTTTTTCTGATGGTAGGTGATTGGTATATCTGGTTGGTCTTCAGCAGCACCTTCCTTAGCCAGTCGGTCTGCTTTTTCATTTCCTGGTATTCCACAGTGAGAGGGTATCCACTGCATGGTTACCCTATACTGGTAAGACAATTCGTTAAGTAGTTTTTTCAAGTCTGTTAGTTTTCCAGACTGGAGAGCTTGAAGCACTGACCTTACATCTGTCAGGAATACCACAGGCTGTAGGTCAGAGTTGGAGGTCAGCAGTTTTTTTTAGCTGCCACACGAATTGCCTGGATTTCTGCATCATAATTATTGCAGAATTTTCCCGTCGGTGTTCTGATTGTATCTCTAGGCTTGTGTGGATATTCTATATATACACCTGCACCTCCATTTCTCACAGCATTCTGTTCTGACCCATCTGTGTATACTCTGACCCATATATCTTGTGGATATTCCTCATCCAGGAAACTGAGGGTGACTGTCCTTCGCTGCACACTGTTCTGTTCGTCCTCGCTTAGTATTCCTTTCACATGGGTCTGAATGTATATTGGCATTCCATGCCTTTCACTCCACGGGGTTTGTTCTGGTACAGGCCTTAAGGGGCTGTTAACTTCAGGTAGGTCTGTAAGTTGTCTGCGGAGTCTTTTAGCTTGATGGATAAAACTGCTTCTTTTCAGTCGTCCCATTGCTAGATTTTGAAATCTTTCCTTCATTGGATGACTTGGCATACACTGAAACTTTCCTGCCTGAATTAGTACTTTTGTGTCCAAGTGTTTGCATTCTTCCCATTTTCTGCATCTCTGCTATGGGTGTTGATTTCATTGCTCCCAACATTATTCTAAGTGCCTGGTTTTGCACTTTATCTAGATCTTGTAATGTGGTGTTTGATGCAGGACACCACGCTGCTGAACCATATTCCAGGTGTAGTCTTATGCCTTGCTGGTAAACTTTACTGAGTATATTCCCACTGGCTCCCCATGTGGTTCCACTTAGTTTTCTCAGGATAGCTAACTTCCTCCTGGCTTTTGTTGTTGCTTTGTTTATGTGCTGTTTCCATGTCAGTTTATCATCAAAAGTAACTCAGAGGTATGTTGGTTGTTCGTCTTCTTTCAAGAGCTCTCCATCTATCTTGATATGACCTGCTTTTTGTTTTGGTGAGAGGGTAAAGAGTGTAGTGCTGCACTTATCTGTGTTAATGCTGACGCACCATCTATTAGCCCATAAGGTTAGGGAATCGATAGCTCTTTGTATTTGTTTAGTGGCCACTGTCGCATGTTCTTCCGTGCACCAGATCACCAGGTCGTCAGCATACATTGCCACTTTGATCCCATGTGGTAGTTCAGCAACTTGGTCATTGATGTAAACCAAGAAAAGTGTGGGACTCCTCCTTGGGGGACTCCATGACGCAGTATAACTTTCTTGCTCTTGCGACCATCTAATTGTACCCTGGCTCTTCTATTATGCAGGTATGCTTTTACCCATTTGTACATTCTTGAGCTAACCCTGATCTTTCTTTAGGAGCCCTTCTTTCCAGACCTTATCAAATGCTTTTCTGAGGTCTATCCATGCTGCTAGTACCAGTTTCTTATCTTGAAAGCATCCTCAATCTCTTGGGAGAGGTAGGTTGCCTGATCTTCAGTAGAGTAGCACTGTTTGAAACCTGCTTGCTGTGATACCAGAAGGTTTTCACTTTCAAGGTACTACTGCATCCTAAGATTGATAATGCGTTCCATTGTTTTGCATAGACATCATGTGAGACTGATGGGTCTGTAGTTGGAGACTGTGTTGCCATCTTTTCCTGATTTGAGGAGTGGTATCATTATTGCTTCTCTCCACGCCTGTGGTACATTACCCGTGGACCAGCTTGTGTTAAAGATCTGCAGTAGCTTTGCTCTTGCTGCAATTCCCAGGTTTCTAATCATTTCATTGGACACTCCATCAGCTCCAGGGGACTTTTTCATTTTCAATGTGGATATTGCATGCTCTAGTTCTCTCATTGTGATTGGTGCCTCCATGACTTCAGGT
Organism: Meghimatium bilineatum; assembly: GCA_034231615.1. NCBI lineage: Eukaryota > Metazoa > Mollusca > Gastropoda > Stylommatophora > Philomycidae > Meghimatium > Meghimatium bilineatum. The sequence goes on from CM067299.1 coordinate 3,211,602, forward strand.
ATAGGTTCGCCTTGTCCAATGTTTTGCTGGTTTTCTCGAACCTCCTGTTGTTTGTCTGGGCTGACTTTGATGTTATTGTCTTCTGCAAAGGAATCTGCAAAGTAATCAGCTGCATGTTTACCTGTTAAAATGTTTCTATCTTTATAAAGTGTGATCCTGGTATTTCTCCCTGTACCTTCATCATTTAGTTGTTTTACAAGTTTCCATAATTTCCTAGTATCTCTTTCTAGGTTCAGCGACTCTGTTTTTTCTTTCCAGCTGCTCCGTCTGGCTTGTAACTTGGCTCTTTGAAATTTAGCCTTTGTTTGCTGATATTTGTTGTGATGTTCTTGGCTAGGTCTGTTCTCAGCCTGCTGTCTAGATGTTTCCATCTCATTTTGCAGCTTTTCCAGTTCATCATTCCAGTAGGGTTTGTAGTTTTTGCGTGCCCCCCCCCTCTGGGTATGGTTTTACTAGCAGCATATATTATACATCTATTAAATTCACTCACTGCTCTATTGATGTCTTTGTCCAAGTTCATGTCCTTAGCTAGAACACTGGTTAAATGCTGGTACATTTTCCAGTCTGCCCTCTTATAGTTCCACCTAGTGAGCGTGCTGCTGTCCTTGGTAAATTCATTGTGGATTTCCAGAAATACTGGTCTGTGGTCACTACCCCCAAGCTGCTTTCCAACGACACGTGTGATGTTCCATTCCAGGCCTGTGAGTGGAATGCCAGATCTGGTGTAGAGGTGGTGTGCCATGCTCTCGAGTAGAAGGTTGGTGAGTTTGCTGGCTGGTTAATAAGGATGAGATTATTTTCATCCTGCCAGCTCTCAAGTTCCTCACCTCTCTTGTCGATATGATCGCAGCCCCAGCTCTGAGAGTGGATGTTGAAGTCACCACACACCATAAGTCTCTCTTTATCTGGAATTGTGTCTAGTGCCAATGGTTTATCATTCGGGCAGTAGTAGTTCATGAGATGGAATTCTGCACTGTCTGTTTTTAGGTGGAGCATCTGGTATTCTGCCCCTTCCATATATACTTCCAGCTGATATGCACTGATATTGTTTTTAACAAGTGTCAGAATTCCACCCTTTCGCCTGTCCTTTCGGTCAGATCGGTAGCACTGGTAGCCTCTGATTTTGAAGGCTATGTCGCTGCTGAGGTGTGTTTCTTGGATACAGCATATATTAACTTGTTCTTCACTGAGGACATTTTCAAGTTCCAATTTTTTGCTGTATACATCTCTTTTATTGTTGACACCCTCAGCATTCCAGTGCATTATTTTTATTGCTCGTTTAAAGTTTGTTCCTCGGGGCAATTGAGAAGGACTTTCAGTAACTGAGGTTGGGCCCTTTCGAGGTATACGGCCCGGCACCGTCCCTGCCTGAACGTCCGCAACAGGGCAGGCACCATAACTTTTTATAGATACAGACATGTTTCCATTGTGTTTTGTGCATGGCATCCTGATTATCTGTGCGCCTTTTGGCTGGATGCCTCCGTCTTCAGCACTTTGCTTACTTTGGCAGGACTATGGTCCTGCTCGAATGGGACTGCCCGACCAGTTTAGTTTCCAGCCCCTAATGGCTGAACTAAGCCCCATCACCACTGCACGGTGCTGGCCTTGATGGGGTTTGTTTACCTAAATATCGTGATGATATAATAACAGAAGAACTCGTCAAAAATATCACACGACCACCTCAATCGCACAAAACAACTATAGTACTTACGTAGGAACAGTTTTTTCTTCAAATTTTCACTTGAACAACACGGACTATCATTAAGAATAAGGGGTTATGAGGTGTAAACACGAAAACGTACAAATGATAATACACAAAAAATTTCCAACGTTTCGAACCGTAGATCTTTCTCAAGAATATACAAAACAAACAGTTAAAAACAATGAAAACAGTAAAAAAAAAATGTTACCACTACATAGGCACTAGATACACTATTGACATGTAAACAATACAAAGTTCAAGGTGACAATGATGTATGTGGAAACATGTTGAAAATTGGACGGGATATGACAACAGATATAACAAATTACCAAATACAACATGGATAGCAATACAATAAGAACCACGTCAACATAAATTAAAACAAATGAATTTTCGGAGTTGAGTCCAAAAGGCTTGAGGGTACCAGAATAAAAAAATTAATCGATTTTCAAGAGCGTACCTAGATCTGCCATCCGTGGTGAACAATCTTCACAAAACAACTAGTGCAGTAAGAATTTAAAAAAAATTGTAAACAAATATTGGTTGGATCTAGGCACTAAAAAGCAAACTGCTGCTGATATGGGAAACTCTAAAATGATGTACGAAAACATCAAAGCAGCTTTAGGGTCCAAACAAAAATCAGCATTTTCCCCGAAATTCTATGTTTAAAAATATGGATGACAACAAGAGAAAATGGCAAACAAAAATCTTCCGTTGCTGTGATCGTCTGAAACGTCATCATTAATGAAAAAAATATTCAACGGATTGCATTTTCTTATTGCTAAATGACCGTCTGCAAGATGCGAAATGCCATACATACATAATAACAGAAAGTATGACCGACCTGGCACGAGATTTCATGATTTCTTCTTGTTGGCTACCCTAGCTAGATGATAATGAAATATATTTGCTCTGATATCTCCATTCTACAGTCTTCGTCCGGCAGTAATCCATGTTTGAAATAGCTCTAGAAATGAGAAAGTATAGGGTACTCTCATGGTAATGCACAGCCTCGTTGTATACCAGTCACACACAGGATACACAGTTATTGCACATACGGGTAGGTTTTCCTATTTCAAAACCGAATATGATTGTTAATTTGCTTCACGAGACTCCATCATTTTGTACCTGACAGGACTACAACTATTTTCTGGTATGGATGTGTGGTCGTGACTGTCGATTGGCTTACACATTGCCATTCAAAACCTGCTGCACAAATCTAATAAAACTGCTTCCACTCCTATACTGTTTTTTTTCCTCTAGATCTGGGCGTTTTCCATCACACCTGGCGATCTTGGATTATTTTATAATAGTCTTGCCTTATGCCTTTTTAAAAAAAAAATGGAACATCTGTCGTTTCAATGTTTCACTAACTGTAGAAACCCGTTTTATAACAACGTGGTCCGGGCCAACAAAATATGTACGTAATAACAGATATTCGCTATAGGCTTATACAGTACAAAGAATAAATATAATTGGAAATTTTGTAAATTGTTGTTAGATAGGCAAAATTTGTTATAAAAGGTAGCGTTATAGAGGAATTCCACTGTAAGTTTTTTACAAGCCTAGCGGAGCATAGGCTCCTTACATGTCAACTGCATGGAGTTTGAGATAGTTAATAATATCCGTGGCCCGTTAGGGTAGAAGGTGTGCCACATCAGCACGAAAAGCTATACAAATTACTCTATCCTCAGACATTCAGAGGAGTGCAGCAAGAACTAAGCCACAGTCAGAGGCGTGCAGCAACAACTCAGCCACATACGGAGGAGTGTAGAAAAGATAACATCCAGATCATTCCTTGATGTTATCAATCCAGGATTTTCTCTTTCCTCCTCTCTTCCTTCACTCCTCGACTGTTCCAATCAAAATAATTTTAGAATGCGACTTGTGTCTCGTTACATGTCTACACCAAACAAGTTCACACTGTTTCCACTTTCAAAATTGGTTCTTGATAACCTACAAGTTGAGATCTTTACAGCTGCCTCCAATATTTGGTTTTTGATAACCTACAAGTTGAGATCGTTACAACCGCTCCCAAATTTCCTATCTGAGACTATATTTACTAAGGCTGTTATTGTGCCGGAATCTCAGTTAAGGTTTGAGAGTATCCAAAATAGACAGCATAGACATGAATTATGGCAGATTTAACTAATTTAAAGTTGGTGTGTAACACATTTATTGATACACGTATGTATGGTGTAACGAGGAAGCAGACCAGCATACAGTTATAGAAAAAAAAAGGGGGGGGGTAACAATGGATAAACAAGACGTCAAGCTGCTTCATGTGTGCATGCTGGACACGGAGACTGATTTATTACACTTTCTAAGCAGCGATTATGGATACTCGGAATTACTTGGGGTATTAGTAGAAAAAAGGGAAACTTGAAACTCTGCACAAGTTACAGAACAATTGCGCTGATCAGTCATGCCAGCAACATACTTCTCAAGCAACAAGATAGTCTCATCACTTTACTATTTCTGAAACATCCTACATCGAAAGGTAGTATACAGCTAAAGTCTGATGCATCGAGCGATTGGTGCAAATAAAACGTTGACAAAACGCTTTTCCGTTTCCTGGACTATGTCTTGCTGGAAATCTAGGAGGACCGTTGTCCTGCTACAAGATTGTAGGCTTCCCATACCATCTCATATCGTTCATTAAAGTGCTTTATCAGGAAAAACAGGATTTTGACCGCCTCGAGGGAAAATCATATAACTGGTTTAATGTCTAAAAAGTTGTCAGACTGGGATGCTTCGTCTCACCACACCTGTTCAACATATACTTATAAAACATCATTAGAAATTAACGAACAAACTCGACGTGTTAACAATTTCAACCCCGTAAATATCGGATGACATCAGATTCCAGAAATGAGATATGCAGATGACACATCCCTTCCCTTGTACTATATCAATGAGCCTGATATGTTTAGAACACATGATTGTGTCAGTTAAACATCATAGTCGGGCACAAAATCTTTTCCTCAATGCAAAAAAAAAAGATAAAAATAATGCATATAAACAAAGATAAACTCACACCTACAATAGTCATGGACAGAACAAGTATACAATGTCAGTAACTTTGAATATCTAGGGTCCATCAACACCACAGAAGATTGTGTTCTATGTAGAGATCAGAAATAGTGTAGTAATGGCCCTGCAAAAGACATCGCAGATGAAACATCTATGGCCAGGGGCAAACATCTATGGCAAGGGGCAAACATCTATGGCAATGGGTAAACATAAAATTTAAGTTACAACTACAGTATTAAGAAATTATAATTTTCCAGTGCCAATATATGTTTGCTAGACGTGGGCAATAGTTTAGTCTAGTTTAGTTTGGTTTAGTTTAGTTTAGTTTAGTTCAGTTTAGTTTACTTTAGTTCAGTTTAGTTTACTTTAGTTTAGTTAGTTAGTTAGTTAGTTAATAGTTAGTTAGTTAGTTAGTTAGTTAGTTAGTCAGTCAGTCAGTCAGTCAGTCAGTTAGTTAGTTAGTCAGTTAGTTAGTTAGTTAGTTAGTTAATTAGTTAGTTAGTTAGTTAGTTAATTAGTTAGTTAGTTAATTAGTTAGTTAGTTAGTTAGTTAGTTAGTTAATAGTTAGTTAGCTAGTTAGTTAGTTAGTCAGTCAGTCAGTCAGTCAGTCAGTCAGTCAGTCAGTCAGTCAGTTAGTTAGTTAGTTAGTTAGTTAGTTAGTTAGTTAGTTAGTTAGTTAGTTAGTTAGTTAGTTAGTTAGTTAGTTAGTTAGTTAGTTAGTTAGTTAGTTAGTTAGTTCTAACACACTTCTAGCATTTAAAACTTTGATCTTTAATCCTTGCCATTGAAAAGGAATCATCATCCACATTAGTCTCACTCTCGTGTGCTATATCTCTTAAGGAGTTCATAACGTCAGCTCGATCATTGCCCCATCGTTCTGTGCCACAATCGCGCTTGACGCCAGTCGATCTGTTCTTTCATTACCTCGAATCCCCACATGTCCATAACACCCACTACAATAGAGCCAAATTAATATAGCTAAAATAGAGCTAAATAAACAGACTACATTTTTCAGCCCTTAGTAGAACAACTGCCTTCATTCTTGAAAGACACCAAGCATGCCCTGACAATTTGTTTCTTCCGTCCAGTTGTCTTCTGACCGTACCTATCGTCTGATCTTGCTTGATGTCTGCTCTTTGTACACTTCTATACGCCATGTAGATGGTATCAGGGCTCTGCAGTTCTTTCTGGACAAGAGTCTTCACTTCCTTGTATCCACTTCTACTCTTATCCACCTTGCTGAACTGGTGCTTACACTCAAGTCTTTTGAATTTGATGAGCACTTTTTCGATCAGACCAGTGGCGCTGCTATAGGCACCAAAATGGGACCTAGCTGTGCTTGTCTTTTCATGGGACATCTTAAACATCTAGTTTGGTCGATCTATAATGGCCCCTTCCTATCTCTGTTCCATAGATACATTGACGATGGGATAGGTATCACTGATATGTCCGAAATAGAATAGTCTCACTTCATCAACAATTTCAACCCGGCTATTCAATTTACATCTAATGTCTCCACTATCTCTGCCAACTTTCTTGACATCATTGTCACCATCCAACCCCCTTACCTCAGCGCATTTGTTTACTATAAACCTACTGATGCACGTGGCTTTCTTCTCTACACTTCTTCTCATCCCCCCCCGCTTGTCGCAACTCTCTGCCGTACTCCCAGCGCCTTCGTCGCTTATGTAGTTATGACAACAATTTTCTCGACAAGTCCTCTGAGATGATTGTGTTTTTTCGTAGATGCTCGTTCCATGACATTATTCTTTAATCCGCTTGGCTCCGTGTACAACAGTTATCTCGCCTCTATACCTTGACTAATTCTCAGCGTTCTTCCTCCTCCTCTTCTTCTGACAGAGTTAAACTTGCTCTTACCTTTCATCCCCATAACTCTTCTGTCCGTCGCATCATGCTTAAACATTATTCCCTTCTCTAGTCTGATCCTGACACCCGTACCGCTTTCCAGGACTTACATCTTGTGGCTTATAGGCACGACAAAAATCTGAAGGATATCTTGGTCCATAGCCACCCTAAGTCTTCTGTTCCTGACCATTTTGGTACTGTTCGTTGCTCACGAGGTCGTTAATATACATGTTCTTATGTGGATCAGATGCGCTCCATTTCATTTCCCATGTCCAATTTCTCCATCGATAACGCCTTTACATGTGAATCTCGTAATGTCGTTCACGTGATCATATGTATGCGTTGCGGCAAACAGTACATCGGGGAAACCGTCTTAAAATTGAGCGAACGCTTCTGTATCCATCTTCATGCTATCAAGCACAGAACACATACTCCTGTTGCCACACACTTAAACGGCGTGAACCATCATGGTGCTCTTGATATTCAGGTCACTGCTATCAGATCCCGTACCTCCAATGATAGATCTAGGTACGCTCTAAAAAATCGTCTCATTTTTTAGTTGGATACCCTCAAGCCTTTCGGACTAAATTCTGACCCCATTTTTGTCTAGTTCTCGGTTGGCGTGATCTTTGTCTTTATTCATTTTGTTCCGTCATTTACGTCATCGTTTTGTGAGTTTCGTTTCCAAGTATATTTACGTAATGTACCTCCTGTTCCTGTCCTTTCAGCATTTCACTTCCATATTTCGGTTGGACACGTTTGTGTGTTGTGATCATTTCTATTCGTCGTCTATTGGTGTTTTGCGCGTATCTTGATAAAGGCCTTTTGGTCGAAACTTTGAAATTGTTTTGTATGTTGTAATTTGTATGTCATCTTGTTTACCCATCATAACACCCTATTTTTAGTTATAGTCCGTCGTGTCTAAGTGGAACGTTTAAAAAAACATGTGATTTACGTAAGTACAATTACTACTCTCAAACAAGTTTCAAAATATGTGAGTAGACCTATCCATTCCGCACCTTTCTGCGATATCTTGCAATCTGCCCACACTTTGTATGACATCCTCAGCACGTCTCATCCACGACTTCCCTCTCTTAAGTCTGCTATCTTTAACTTTCTGTATTTCCGAATGAAACGGGTGTTCCTTATGTGCATGTATTTGAAAGTACGCCAGTGCACGGAAATAATCTGTGCTCTGCTGTTGGACAGTCAAGTAGCTCTTGTCGATGTGTCTCTTGTGCACCCAAGAATGATACGCATTGCTGCATCTGGATTTTATCTAGTCTTTCGATCTGAGTTTGGCTAATAAAGAGTCAGAATTGCCAGTGCATATTCCACCACAGCAACCGTTAAACCCTGGTATAACCTCTGCTCATACTGCGTAGCATGCATAACTTTCATTGTTGCTAAGCTTTTGCCTGCCCTTATGATAACGTGGTCAACAAGTTCCCTGAAAATCAGACTTCTGTCACGACTTCTGAAACACACCCAGATATCTATGCTAGTCCTTTCTAAACTTTTCCCGGACAACGAAACATGTGGCATGGGTGTCTTTACCATGTGATTGTTCAAGGAAAACCACTTCACGAATGCTTTAGAGGGATTTACAACTGCTCCTGTATCTCTACACCAATTCGTCAGTCTGTCCATCTTCACCTGCAGTTTCACGACGCACTCTTCTCGATTTCTGCCCTGCCTATACACCAGGATGTCATCGACATGAGCAATAATATCTGTAATGGCAAATAAAATGCCGACATTCGAAATGAAATGTTACATAAATGTCCAAAGAATATCATGGTCAGAAAGACTAACCAAGGCAGACTTCCACAAATACCTGAATATAGAAGAAGACTGTCTCCATAAAACTATCCTAATTTTTTGTTTAAACGAACATAATGTTAGACAGTAAAGACAGAAATGGAAAGCTATAGTTTCTGCCCTATGCGCCGCCTATGTGTCTGGAGGAACATAACATAATGTGGACATATTAGGAAGCACAGCGGTTTAGAAAGTTTAATCATGGAGTGAAAAGTTTCATGAAAGAGAACAAGAGCAAAACCAAGACTACAAATGGACACAGGTCATTTTCCCACTGGAAGAGGTTAGACAGTTTGCACAGAACCGAGAGGCTTACAGGGTGGCAGTGAGGACAACGTTCTGTAAATGACACTCACATTGATAAATATATATAGTAGAAATGTCTGCCTACTGTGTCGAATTAGAAGTGGTGTATAATCATTGAGCTTACAGGAACCATATGTGTGCATATTTTCACCATCTTCTGGACGAGACATAACCAATTTTGGTAGCATTAAACCTTTTGATGTTAAATTTGGTAGCATTAAACCTTTTGATGTTAAATTTGGTAGCATTAAACCTTTTGATGTTAAATTTGGTAGCATTAAACCTTTTGATGTTATATTTGGTAGCATTAAACCTTTTGATGTTAAATTTGGTAGCATTAAACCTTTTGATGTTAAATTTGGTATCATTAAACCTTTTGATGTTAAATTTTGTAGCATTAAACCTTTTGATGTTAAATTTGATAGCATTAAACCTTTTGATCTTAATTCCGATTATTCATTTATCTAGGTTTTGGTGGGTGGGGTATATGAGGTTTTGCTATGTTCTATTGCCGTTCATGTTTTCAGGTCTAGTTATTTCATTATGTTCTCGTTCCCCTTATATTTTTTTATGTGCACATCTATTGTAATAGTGTGTTCACGTACGCCTAAGCCATTATCACCTCTGCTGTTCAATGTCTGCCTCCTAATGTTTTTGTGATAGTACCATTATATTTACTGTTTTTATTGTTTGTTTTGTATTTTCTTGAAAAGGACCTTAGGCCATTTTACACCATTACACCTCCATTACACCATTTAATGTTTTCAAAGATAGAAAGCGCGCTTACTGGGTATTTAAAATGTATTCGGTTCAGGTATGCATAGTTTGCAAAAAAAATAATAATAACATGTGGAAACTTTGTATATTAATATCTGTATTGGCGTGGTACCCTTTTCTCTATAATGTGATTTTTTTGGGGGGAAAGGGAGTACATTTATTTTTACAAAACTTGAAGCAGAAGTAGATTAAAGTGGTATCAATACTGAATATTTCATTTTATAAAACTAATCAAAGTTTAACAAAATTATAACAATATACCTTGTAAAAATTCTCACACACAAAAATTATTTACACAATTTTTTGGAAAAACATTGCTTTTAAAAATTTAAATATATGCAGAATATCATACAAATCGTGTATAGTCTTGGAAATCGCAGGGATCCATCGCAAAATATCTGACTTTAAAGAGAAGTAATCGTTAAAATGGTCAACAGAAAAATAACGAAGATATTTGAGTCGAAATGGTTTGCTGTAAATAAAATTATACGGTTTAATATAGGTTAAGGTTGAAACGTTGAAATTGTCTTGTATATTGTTATTTGTATTTTCCCTTACCAACACCCTATAGTCTGATAGTCTGCGTCATCGTAAATCTCGTCAAACAATTTGTGTTCTACGTAAGCACTATTGTTATGAAGTTTTACAGCAGTCTCCCTTATTATTGCCTGTAGCAAAAAAGTAAAATATCAGACTTTTTCATTAAAAAACAAGAAGTCAAAAGTGATTGTAAACATCACTCCTTCCTCAGCGTGCAAGATCAAAGTGAATGTTTAAATACTCAAACAGTTCCACAAATGCACCGATTTAGAAAAAAAAACCAAGTTCAACAGAGATCAGAAACATAATAGGGCAAGCATAGAAATCATTCAGAAAAGTGAAGAATATACTATGTAATATGTCCTTGTCAATAGAAGTGAGGAAGCGAGCTCTTCATGGCGACATAAATCTCAATCTAACATATGCGAGTCTTGGACAATGAATAAACAAGATAGTTCAACATGTGAGACAACAGAGATTCTTCAGAAGAATGTTGAGAGTACCATAGACAGCCAGAAAAACTAACGTGTAAGAGTTGTTCGAGTCAAATGCGGAACGGAGACAGCTTGATAATATTAGAAAAAGATAACCTTTAGTATTTGGACACGTCATGGGAGATCTGGAGAACATGATTACTACGGACAAGGATATAACACAAAATTCATCAATGACGGCAGCATGAAAAAATATTATATAGCTTGGCATGGTGACATGACAAAGAGTGGACAACTAGCCTGATAAAACATACTGGTAATAGAGAACTGTGGACATGCATGATCACCTGCGACAGTCGGCATGGTACCTAATGATGATAACATGTATTCATAAATGCATGCAACCGAGTTTTTACAGCACGTCAGGTTTTCTTGATAAATGTTGCTGTGTTTGAAAGTTCTTCAAGATTTCTTTGAATGACTGTCACTGAAAACACTGTTTAAAAGCTGGGCTGTTTCTGACTCTTTTTGTCTTCACGCTTTTGAAATATATTGAGCGGTAACTGTGAAAGGCGATCTAGGGTTGGCACAGCTTGCAGAGTTAGCTTTGTGGTATCATATCTACATAATGGCAGTGAGGAATAATGTCTGCTCTATTGATACTGATACGCAGGTATTGAATAGTTAGATCGTTTGCGGATTTAATGAAGGGAGTGGCTGCAAACATGTTCTTGAAGGTGAACTCATTCAGGATAAAACGTGTTTCTATGTGCCATAGAAATGCTAAAGAAACTATTTTTGTATGGATCGTGGACTAATACACAAGGAGTGTGTGAGATTTGAGTCTAACATATAGACACAGTATTCTAACTACAGACCGCGAGTTAGCTTCAGTAATATCAGGTATATGCCAATCATAGAATAAACACTATTCATTTGGAAGCAGTCTAATTATTGAGGCCGTTGCAGCCAACCTTCGTTGCGGAGACGGCACGGTGATTATGATAACATTTTATAGGCATACATCAAGTGACATATTTTTTTCCCTTGTCGTGGATATTCTGAAAGTCTCACTGTCCCTGAGGAGCAGGCCTGCGTTTGCCAGAGACATGTTTATACATTCTTCGATATCGTTTGCCCATTGTCTTCTTGTCCTTCCTCGTCTTCTCCCCCCTAGTATCCTGCCCTCACGAATCAACCATACCCTGCTATAATGTCTCTTTACGTGTTTCCAAAATTAAAAACTGTAGCTACCTTCTTGCGATTATACTTGGAAGTCACCCTTCATTTAATTTCAGTGTTTTTAAAACCTCAGTGTTCTTCTTTTTCTCTGTCCATGATATTCGTAAAATCTTTCTGTAACATTTTATTTCAAATGAACTTATCCATCTTGATATTGTCTTGTTTAAAGTCCAAGTTCAATCAGGAGTTCGCCAGGGGTGTGTCCTATCCCCTCTACTTTTTATAACATATATCGACCACATCTGTAAACTAACAAGTACCAACAAAGAAGATAACATAAAAGACAAATTGAACGAACTACTCTTTGCAGACGACCAAGTACTAATAGCGACATCAGAAGAACAATTGCAAGACCATATGAACAAACTCCACATAACATGTCAAAAATTCAACATGAAGATAAATATTGAAAAGACTGAAATAATGGCAATAGCAAAGAAAGAAAGAAATATCACTATCTCCATCGATGATAAACACCTTAAACAAGTAAATGAGTTCACTTACTTAGGAAGCATTATATCTAGTGAAGGGAAAACCAGTAAAAATATACAAAATAGATGCAATAAAATATACCAGATCCTAGGACAGATGACACGCATTTTCAAGAACAAAAATGTAAACATAGACACTAAAGTTGCATTATACAAGACTATTATTATTCCATCACTATGCTACCAGTACCAAACCTGGACAATGACAGCACAAGACAAAAGAAAAATAGTGACAACAGAAATGACATGTCTAAGAAGAATACTCGGAGTGTCATTAAGAGATAGAATTAGAAACGATAACATCAGACAGATAACCAAAACAATACCAGTATTGAAACACATCAAAAGACAGCAGATCAAGTGGTTTTCACACGCTTCCAGACTACCGACATATAGTATGCCACAAATGGCCATGACACATAGACATAACGGTTATAAAGCCAGAGGCAGACCATGTAAAAGATGGATCACAGAAATCAAAGAAGTCACAGGAACAAGCTTACAAACAGCGCACAAGAAGGCCATCTCCAGAGAACTCTTCCACCCCTGACGCTGCAAGGCAAACAAGGGACACAGCGTATAGATAGATAGATAGATAGATAGATAGATAGATAGATAGATAGATAGATAGATAGATAGATAGATAGATAGATAGATAGATAGATAGATAGATAGATAGATAGATAGATAGATAGATAGATAGATAGATAGATAGATAGATAGATAGATAGATAGATAGATAGAGATAGATAGATAGATAGATAGATAGATAGATAGATAGATAGATAGATAGATAGATAGATAGATAGATAGATAGATAGATAGATAGATAGATAGATAGATAGATAGATAGATAGATAGATAGATAGATAGATAGATAGATAGATAGATAGATAGATAGATAGATAGATAGATAGATAGATAGATAGATAGATAGATAGATAGATAGATAGATAGATAGATAGATAGATAGATAGATAGATAGATAGATAGATAGATAGATAGATAGATAGATAGATAGATAGATAGATAGATAGATAGATAGATAGATAGATAGATAGATAGATAGATAGATAGATAGATAGATAGATAGATAGATAGATAGATAGATAGATAGATAGATAGATAGATAGATAGATAGATAGATAGATAGATAGATAGATAGATAGATAGATAGTCCAAGTTTCACAGCTATGTGTAGCTACTGGGAAAACACGCGATCTTAAATAGATTATTTTAGTGTCTGTATTACTAATTTGTCGCAGCTTTCTCATTTGTGCTAGTTTGAGAGCTGTGTTTACGTGTCTCCTGATATCAACCGCATAATTCCTGGAACTGTTTATATTTGTTCGACCTATTGGATGCCCTCGTAAAAGGTGGATAGATAGTGTATTAGAGACCATCGGAAATATAACAGCAGAAAAGGCAAATAGAAGGGCAAAAGACTGTACACTCACTCTCACCTCAACACCGAAAGGTACATGAGGACAGAAAGAAGAAGAAGAAGTTTATATTTGTTCCCAGATATTCGTCAACATTTGTTAGTTATATTGCCAGTTTATCTTCATATTGCCCAAAAGATGCCAGTTTGGTTGCATACACAAGAAATCTGCATCATCTTGGAGAGACGACGAAGACGGAGTAGATGAGAAAAAGGGAGGGAATGGCGACAAGACCTTGGGTGAGATGATGTGTAAAGAAGAAAACTATGAGAAGCAGTGGGCTTGTAATGAACGGACGTGGTAAGGGATGAAGATCATATAGACACACAGATGTCGAGATAGTCAACAGAGGTGGAGGAAATAATAGAGGTGAATTTAATAGCAGGATGGAAACCACTAACAAAATTAATGAAATTATTGAGGTCATCAAGAGAAATATCAGTAACTCCAAAACCATCATCAATATAACGACGGAATATGTTAGGAATAGGGCATTGAAAAGTGGAGAAGATAAAATGTCCGAGGTGACCCATAAATAAGCAGGCGTAGCTGGGTCCCATCTTAGTACCCATTGCTACACCGCTAATTTGATTTTTAAAAAAAGTCTCCATTGAATTCAAAATAATTCAACGTAAGGACTAATTCAGCCAGTCGAAGAATAGTAGTAGTGGCAATAGACTTGTGCGGAGTAATGTTAAGAAAGAACTGTAAGGCCAGAAGTCCATCATTATGAGGAATGGATGTATAGAGAGAAACAACATCTAGAAGAAATAAGTGATAGGTGTGTAGAGGATCGAGAACAATGGAAGAAACGATGGATAGAGCATGGTTAGTGTCCTTAAGGTAAGATGGAAGAGATACGACAAGAGGTTGGAAGACACTGTCTAAGAAATCATAAAATAGTTCAGTGGGGCAGGAACAAGCAGAAACAATCGGTCTCCCTGGGTTAGATGGTTTATGTATCTTAGGTAGAAGATATAGAGTAGGGGAGCCAAGATTACTTTTCATAATTCGAAGCTCAAGAGCACTAAGGGGAAGTTGGTTACTGTTAATAAGTTGTTTGATAGTAATGTCAACTGTATCATTATGCGCCACAATTGGATCCCTGGCACAAGGACGATAAAATGTCGGGTCCTGCAACTGGCGTGTAACTTCTTTAATATATAAGTCCTTCCGCCAAACAACAACAGCGCCGCCCTTGTCAGCTGGTTTAATCACGATATCATGACGTGAACGAAGTCTAGAGAGGCCTGCGACTCTGATCTAGTGAGGTTTGAACGTCTTAGTCGTGGAAGACGCTGTTGCTGTATAGCATGAAGGATGAAGTCAATGTATGCATCAAGTGTTTTAGTTTGAGAAGAAGGGGGAGTCCAATCATGTTTGTGATGATTGTAAGAAGGGGGAGCCCAATCATGTTTGTGATGATTGTAAGAAGGGGGAGCCCAATCATGTTTCTGATGATTGTAAGATGGGGGAGCCCAATCATGTTTGTGATGATTGTAAGAAGGGGGAGTCCAATCATGTTTGTGATGATTGTAAGATGAGGGAGTCCAATGATGTTTGTGATGATTGTAAGAAGCGAAAGGATCATCAAGTGATACTAGTGAAGTGGACGAAGGGTTGTAAAAAAGTGTTGATGTAAAAGAAGAATACGGTGAAAACGATTAACATCGCGTAACAAGGAGTAGCAATCACAGCTGGGGCGGAGTGGGATGAATGTAAGGACTTTGCTTAGAACTGATATTTCATCAGTAGATAAGGGAAGATCAGGCGGTATGCAACAAACAAGTGGGTGGTGATCAGTGGGTGGATCAATGGAGATGTGTCCGGGGGTGCTAGGAAGATTATTAGGAAGAGGAATAGGATGCAGAGAAGCAGAAAAATGATTCAGTTTGGTGCATGGAAAGGTGGATGAATAAATGGGTACAAAGAAGGAAGGATAGAGGGGTGAGAATTTACGAGAATGGGAGGAATTAACTGTATAGCCTGACTGTTAAGGTAATGGATAATGAAGCGTATGAGAAGGTAAAACTGGGAAAAAGTCCGATGTGAGAGATATAAGGCGAAGACGGATCGATTGAATTGATGTGGATAAGTCCCGAAGGAGATTAGAGTGGCAGTTCAATACTTCACGCATACAAGAAAAGCTGTATTGACGATCAATACGATTAAAACGATAAACGGTTTGGAGTAGCCTAAATGAGGACGGAAATGTTAGATATATACTTGTGTGTGTTCCTAGTATACTTGTATTTGTACGTATGTTTGTATATATATATATATATATATATATATATATATATATATATATATATATATATATATATATATATATATATATATATATATATATATATTGTTATGCTTATGCATGTGTATATATTTATATATCCACATTTGTGTGTATATATATATATGTATGTTGTTGTGTGTGCAGTTATCTATATACATGTATTTGTCTGTATTCCAATGTATGCTGTGATATCAGTATATACTTTTATATATGTCTTGATATTTGTATGTATATGTGCTTATATTTATAGGTATCTATGATTATCAAATAGAATGTATACATATTTGTTTAGTTCGTGATTGTATTTGGATGTGTATATATTTCGTTATCTATCCTATACTGTCAAATGCTATTCTTCTTTACTCATTTCTATGTTCCCTGTATCTATTTGTAGCCCCCCCCCCCCCCTCCACTCGCTAGTGCGTGCACCATCTTTCTCTATCATTTCTCCTTTTATCTCCCGTTCCCCACTAAACCTCACCCCCCCCCCCCCCCCACTGTCCTTGACAGTGATATTTGGTATCCCCTTTCTTTAGTTTCGCATCTTTCATCTTTTAGTATTTCATAATTTATACATATTGAACGCACCAATATGCACTTCTTATTAATATTGTGTTGCGCTGGATTTGTCACTGGATGATGATTTTCTGGTGAGAGAAATCATTCTCCCAGCCATTTTGGTTAAATTCGTTATGGTTTTGTTTTCTGAACTGTTTTTGTTGTCTTGATATATATATATATATATATATATATATATAAATTACATATAGGCATCTACATATTTTTTTCTACATATATTTTACCTATTTTGTTTATATTCAAAAATTGAATTATTCCCTAATGAAGCCTAATTACAATTTGCTCGAATTGCCCCCCTGAACTATCATATTGCCCCCTGTTGGGCGAGGGCCCATCGTTGGGAATAACTGTCGTAGAGCGAAACGTCTTCAGTGTTTGTGAGGAGGAGTGGCTCCATTCCTTTCTCTAGTTCTTTGTCAACCGTGGGTGTGATTTGATTTTGTGAGGACGAATGGCACCATTCCTTGCTTGATCTTTTCGTTTGTGTCACATAGTATTCTTCTTCTGTCTATTGTCATTTCCACTTGTGCCGTTAAGCGTCGTGGGGGGAGTTCTGAGTTTTATTTGTCTTTGGCCAATTGAATTGCATTGCCATGGTAAGCCTATGTCTATTTAATGTTTCTTTGATTGTCCCTGTCCATCCAATTCTTGGTCTTCATAGTGCATCAGTGTAGCCCGGTCTTCTGCTGATGTATGCACGAAGGACTGGTTGCAAAGGTTCCATTCTCATGACGTGTTCAAACAATCTGGTTTTCTGCCTCTCGATGTAGTCGTGACTTGAGATAGTCTTTACTTCTTTCTTGATATCTTCATATCTTCGTCTGTGTTCGTTCTTAACAGAATGTGTAGTCCGCAGAATGACACTGTGTCACGGTTTGCGACTTTGATGCGATATCTGCACTTTCGGCTTGACACATCCGGCTGCAACATGAAAGCTCATGGTACCAGGCCAGTAGAATGGGAAAGTTGGTTCTCTTCCCCCCCCCTCCTTATAAAATCAGAACATAATTTTTAGTACTAGGAACTTGGCAAAAAGACAAAACAAAATCAGATTTTTCATCGAAAGGCCGATATGACATACGAAAACACACGAATAAACTATCTTATTTTTATAGGAAACTCCCCCCCCCCCAACCCTAAGGAGATCTGCGGCCCTCTGTTGTAAGGGACCCATGTCTTACCATTAGTATCAATCTTTGAAAGTCAACCATCATCTTATGTTTGAAAGATACCCATAGGTCCGTATTTTGTATTAAACTCTGGATTACACTGCTAACCTTGTAGACACATTGTGCTACTGTAGCATTTCCTGCATGTTCTGTAAACATGTCCGATGTGAGGAAGAGAGTTCTTCAAAGGGAGAGTACCTAACCTTGGCTAATTTCTAGATGCAGTATCTCTAGTGTCATTATTATATGGTCTTGTGCGAGCTACTCGTTCTATCTATCTATCTATCTATCTATCTATCTATCTATCTATCTATCTATCTATCTCTCTCTCTATCTATCTATCTATCTATCTATCTATCTATCTATCTATCTATCTATCTATCTATCTATCTATCTATCTATCTATCTCTCTCTCTCTCTCTCTCTCTCTCTCTCTCTCTCTCTCTCTCTCTCTATCTATCTATCTATCTATCTAACTATCTATCTATCTATCTATCTATCTATCTATCTATCTATCTATCTATCTATCTATCTATCTATCTATCTATCTATCTATCTATCTATCTATCTATCTATCTATCTATCTATCTATCTATCTATCTATCTATCTATCTATCTATCTATCTATCTATCTATCTATCTATCTATCTATCTATCTATCTATCTATCTATCTATCTATCTATCTATCTATCTATCTATCTATCTATCTATCTATCTATCTATCTATCTATCTATCTATCTATCTATCTATCTATCTATCTATCTATCTATCTATCTATCTATCTATCTATCTATCTATCTATCTATCTATCTATCTATCTATCTATCTATCTATCTATCTATCTATCTATCTATCTATCTATCTATCTATCTATCTATCTATCTATCTATCTATCTATCTATCTATCTATCTATCTATCTATCTATCTATCTATCTATCTATCTATCTATCTATCTATCTATCTATCTATCTATCTATCTATCTATCTATCTATCTATCTATCTATCTATCTATCTATCTATCTATCTATCTATCTATCTATCTATCTATCTATCTATCTATCTATCTATCTATCTATCTATCTATCTATCTATCTATCTATCTATCTATCTATCTATCTATCTATCTATCTATCTATCTATCTATCTATCTATCTATCTATCTATCTATCTATCTATCTATCTATCTATCTATCTATCTATCTATCTATCTATCTATCTATCTATCTATCTATCTATCTATCTATCTATCTATCTATCTATCTATCTATCTATCTATCTATCTATCTATCTATCTATCTATCTATCTATCTATCTATCTATCTATCTATCTATCTATCTATCTATCTATCTATCTATCTATCTATCTATCTATCTATCTATCTATCTATCTATCTATCTATCTATCTATCTATCTATCTATCTATCTATCTATACGATGTGTCCCTTGTTTGCCTTGCGGCATCAGGGGTAGAAGAGTTCTCTGGAGATGGTCTTTCTGTGTGCTGTTTGTAAGCTTGTTCCTGTGGCTTCTTTGATTTCTGTGATCCATCTTTTACATGGTCTGCCTCTTGCTTTATAGCCGTTATGTCTAAGTGTCATGGCCATCTGTGGCATGCTGTCTGTTGGTAGTCTGGAAGTGTGTGAAAACCACTTCATCTGTTGTCTTTTGATGTGTTCAATTTCCGGTATTGTTTTGGTTATCTGTCTGATGTTATCGTTTCTAATTATATCTCTTAATGACACTCTGTGTATTCTTCGTGTACATGTCGTTTCTGCTGTCACTATTTTTCTTTTGTCTTGAGCTGACATTGTGCAGGTTTGGTACTGGTAGCAAATAATAGTCTTGTATAATGCAACTTTAGTGTCTATGTTTACATTTTTGTTCTTAAAATTACTTGTCATCTGTCTTAGGATCTGGTATGTTTTGTTGCATCTATTTTGTATCTCTTAACTGTTTTTCCCTTCACTCGATATAATGCTTCCTAAATAAGTGAAATCCTTCACCTTTTTAATGTGTTTATTATCAATGGAGATATCCATCTGTATTTTGTGCAGTATCTCTTACTTTCTTGTTTCTTCCATATTACATTGAAAAGTCTGTGTAGCCATTTTTCCCTCTACTGCAGCTATGATAAGTTCTGTTTGTATGTTATCAGAGCCTGCTGTCTTGTTTATTGGTACTTTGTTTATTGCATTTTATATTTCTGATAGTAGTATATTTGATTCTAGGTTCGCTGCTGTAGTATTTATTGTTGTGTCGACTTCTCCTTCCTTTAGGTTCAGTAGTTCTTTGAAATATTGTTGCCATCTTTCCATTATTTGCTTCGGTTCTATTAGTGCATTGCCGTTTTCGTCATTAACTATTTCTGTTGGTTCATAAATATATATCATCTTTATCTCTCATGTTCTTAATTTTCTCGTAGAACTTCTTTAGTGCATTTTATAATCTGCATTGAGCATGTCTCCATATTCTTTTCATGAGTCGATTTTGGTAGTATTAATAATTTATTTTCTTGGTATTTTTTGTTGGTGCTGTATCACATTCTATGTAATCTACTTGGTTTTTATTTTTGACCCATTTCTTATATTTTTGTTTCTTTCTTCTTGTGACTTGTTTGACTTCTTCATTCCACCAAGCTGTTATATTTTAATTTTTTACACTGTTGTTCTTGTACCTGCATGCTACTCCTCCTGTTTTTGTGATTGCGTCTTTGAATAATTCCAACTTGTGTTATGTAGTATCTACTGGTAGTTTTTCGAATTTTTCTGTGATTTTTGTGTGTGTATTTCTCCCGTACCATGTCGTCCTTACGTTTGTTTATTCTAATTTGTGTTGGATTTATTTTTATCTTTGTTGTCTCTCTTCTTTCTCTTTCTGATTGTTTTTACAGTTACTATTACTGTTTTATGGTCGGTGTCTGTCTTGCATTCTGTTATTTTCCTTCTATTGGTTCTTGTTAGCTAGTCATTGAACAGGTAAATCAACTCTGGTGTCACTGCTCTGATCACCTGACACTGTGGTTTAAGTCTGTCATAGATCTCACACCGTTCTGAAACTTGCACCTCCACTCATACACTTGATGAATTGATAGGTATAATCACCGAATCATTGATAGGCATACATCACCGTACTAAACCATTGATAGGCATACATTACTGCACTGAACCATTGATAGGCATACATTACTGCACTGAACCATTGATAGACATACATCACTGCACTGAACCATTGATAGGCAAACATCATTGTACTGAACCTTCCTCTAGATTTCTACAGGTTTCACCCCCTTCAATGAATATCAATGGTGAGATAGCCATCCTTAAAAAAATGCAATTGTGACATCACATTGTTCATGTGCATCGCATACAAGTCTATTATAAAAGCAATATTGACAAGTCACAAGGTAATATTTCTTCTTCTTTCGTTCACTTGAAACATGTCTATATCTGTAATTCTGTCTCCTGAATAAAACTCACTGTCTTTTGTAGTTAATACAGTGTCCCATAGAGCTTTGATTCCAGTGTTGTTTCCTCTGGCCAATATGTCTGCCTCAGCGTTTCATGCTCAGGACACTCTTGAAGTATATGTTTGGCACTCTGTGCTGCCTGTCCACATGTACACATGGCCGTGTTGCCAATCTTGAACTTTGTATACATGTGACTGCGGAGTCGGTTGTGTCCTGTTCTGAGATGTAGAATTATAACTTGTTCTGATCTGTTCATAATGTGATAGTCATCTTGTGTTGGTAGTTTTCTTATTGACTTGATCATCTGTTTTTTCTGATGGTAGGTGATTGGTATATCTGGTTGGTCTTCGGCAGCACCTTCCTTAGCCAGTTGGTCTGCTTTTTCATTTCCTGGTATTCCACAGTGAGAGGGTATCCACTAAGTAGTTTTTTCAAGTCTGTTAATTTTCCAGACTGTAGAGCTTGAAAGCACTGCTTCAAGGTAATACAAGGTAATACAACTGTTATTATTTTTAGCAGGCTTTTAAGATTTTTATTTGAAGTATTCTGATTATAGCAGGTGCTTTCTCAAACATTAGACAGGTAGATTCCCAACATTGGGACAGGTACATTCCCAACATTGGGACAGGTACATTCTCAAACATTAGACAGGTACATTCCCAACATTGGGACAGGTACATTCTCAAACATTAGACAGGTAGATTCCCAACATTGGGACAGGTACATTCCCAACATTGGGACAGGTACATTCTCAAACATTAGACAGGTACATTCCCAACATTGGGACAGGTACATTCTCAAACATTAGACAGGTAGATTCCCAACATTGGGACAGGTACATTCCCAACATTGGGACAGGTACATTCTCAAACATTAGACAGGTACATTTCCAAACATTAGACAGGTACATTTCCAAACATTAGACAGGTACATTTCCAAACATTAGACAGGTACATTTCCAAACATTAGACAGGTACATTCCCAACATTGGGACAGGTACATTCTCAAACATTAGACAGGTAGATTCCCAACATTGGGACAGGTACATTCCCAACATTGGGACAGGTACATTCTCAAACATTAGACAGGTACATTCCCAACATTGGGACAGGTACATTCTCAAACATTAGACAGGTACATTCCCAACATTGGGACAGGTACATTCTCAAACATTAGACAGGTACATTCCCAACATTGGGACAGGTACATTCTCAAACATTAGACAGGTACATTCCCAACATTGGGACAGGTACATTCTCAAACATTAGACAGGTACATTCCCAACATTGGGACAGGTACATTCTCAAACATTAGACAGGTACATTCCCAACATTGGGACAGGTACATTCTCAAACATTAGACAGGTAGATTCCCAACATTGGGACAGGTACATTCCCAACATTGGGACAGGTACATTCTCAAACATTAGACAGGTACATTCCCAACATTGGGACAGGTACATTCTCAAACATTAGACAGGTACATTCCCAACATTGGGACAGGTACATTCTCAAACATTAGACAGGTACATTCCCAACATTGGGACAGGTACATTCTCAAACATTAGACAGGTACATTCCCAACATTGGGACAGGTACATTCTCAAACATTAGACAGGTACATTCCCAACATTGGGACAGGTACATTCTCAAACATTAGACAGGTACATTTCCAAACATTAGACAGGTACATTTCCAAACATTAGACAGGTACATTTCCAAACATTAGACAGGTACATTCCCAACATTGGGACAGGTACATTCTCAAACATTAGACAGGTAGATTCCCAACATTGGGACAGGTACATTCCCAACATTGGGACAGGTACATTCTCAAACATTAGACAGGTACATTCCCAACATTGGGACAGGTACATTCTCAAACATTAGACAGGTACATTCCCAACATTGGGACAGGTACATTCTCAAACATTAGACAGGTACATTCCCAACATTGGGACAGGTACATTCTCAAACATTAGACAGGTACATTCCCAACATTGGGACAGGTACATTCTCAAACATTAGACAGGTACATTCCCAACATTGGGACAGGTACATTCTCAAACATTAGACAGGTACATTCCCAACATTGGGACAGGTACATTCTCAAACATTAGACAGGTACATTCCCAACATTGGGACAGGTACATTCTCAAACATTAGACAGGTACATTCCCAACATTGGGACAGGTACATTCTCAAACATTAGACAGGTACATTCCCAACATTGGGACAGGTACATTCTCAAACATTAGACAGGTACATTCCCAACATTGGGACAGGTACATTCTCAAACATTAGACAGGTACATTCTCAAACATTAGACAGGTACATTCTCAAACATTAGACAGGTACATTCTCAAACATTAGACAGGTACATTCTCAAACATTAGACAGGTACATTCCCAACATTGGGACAGGTACATTCTCAAACATTAGACAGGTACATTTCCAAACATTAGACAGGTACATTCCCAACTGAAAATGTATTACATGTATCCAACTTGTTGACATTCCTCAGAAAATAAACAAGTTCAGCAATCACAAGATTTGATCGCAATGATTTATTTCTTGATGTGATTAAAACTAAAACAGTTGTGTGTGGCCTCAATAATCAAACATTTGGTATCAAAAATATACAATTGCAAAAAGTAACAACAATCAAGTATGGAATTGTCTCAAATATTTACAACAAAAAACAACACTGCCCATATACCTGTGCCTGCTTGCAATCATTATCATCATCATCATGTTCTGGATCAAGGTAAGAATGACTGGGATCAGCCACAAATAAACAACAAGCACACAGATGAGCAGGAGAACAAGAAACTCTTGGAAACACATACGGTAATCTAAAAAATACAACTAATTTTGCAGACAACCAACAAAACTAGAACTTACAGTAGTTGGCATCTGTTACATATTCTAGCGTGGTTTTACTGTACTATTCTCATTTTACAAATTCTAGCATGGTTTTACTGTACTATTCTCATTTTACAAATTCTAGCATGGTTTTACTGTACTATTCTCATTTTACAAATTCTAGCATGGTTTTACTGCACTGTTTTCACATTACAAATTATAACACGATTTTACTGTAGGGTAGCAGAGGGCAAAGTATCACACATTTCAGCATATTCTGACAACTAGACTTAACTATGAGAGACCAAAACTGCCATCAGTGTATAGCTTATCCATTTATCTTACATTCGTGAGGTTATTGAAAACATACAGTTACGTGTAGACAGTAGAATTAGAATTTATGAGCATATGTTTAAAAAATCACTTTGCCTCACTTTTTGGGGGTAAAGTGTCGCAGGCAAAACGTTAATACAAACCATTATAAAATTGAGGTAGATCGGCATTGCGACAGGTCTAGCACACTGACAGTGTGTAAATGTGTGCTAAGAACAGATAGAATAACGAGAATGACTTAGTTTCGTAACTAATTTGAAAAAAAAAGTTCAGATAAAAAATAGTTCACAGGTTCTGTTTTAAAGCTAACAATGTTTTTATAAGGCTGAATGATCATTATAACCATATGTGTCTACTCTCTCCCAACATTAGCATCAGTATCTGCAACTTCCTCATGACAGTGACATTTTTTCATACATTTTGAATGTGACACTTTGCCCCAATAAACTGTCTGACCTAGTCACGTGTGCTAAAAGAAACCCCTTAGATCCAGAAACAACCCGCTGCTAGGTTTTACTCCATGCAGCACTTTGCTACCGGCTACCCCACTGCCCTCATGTTTCATATTCAAACATGATTTTATTGTAACGTTCTCATGTTTCATATTCAAACATGATTTTATTGTAACGTTCTCATGTTTCATATTCAAACATGATTTTATTGTAACGTTCTCATGTTTCATATTCTATAATGCTCTCTTACATTATAGGCAAATGTTATAACTGACTATTGTCATTTTTTGACAGAATGCTATTTTAGAACGTAAACTTCATTTACATAAACTTTGCATTAGCACATAACCATGCGGTCACATGTTTAAATTAAATGTAATCTTCAATATACATGAACAAATAGAACACATTACACACTGACAATCAGGTCATAGAACAGACAATCATGTCATAGAACTGACAATCATGCCAAAGAACAATCATGTCACAGAACCAAAAAAATATGTCACGAAGGGAAAACATGATGGCACAAAGTATAAAAATTACATCAAGATAAATGCATAGTCATTGGTCCTTATCACAGAAAATGTTTACATTTCAGATTTCATTGGTAAGAAATTATTTGATTTGTATCATTATTTCACAATTAACATATGACATTTGCTATCAACATTTAACAATGTTTTACTTTTTGTGTGTTAATTAACACATGTACTCCTGCATGCGTACAACTGTGTGTATGTGTGTGTGGGTATATTTCATAACGATGCAGTTGTGAAGACCTATGCTCCTTCCACATTTTACTTGCTAAGTGAATCATATTTCAGCTTTATCGGATGTAAAACAGCATCCTCAAATCTGCCATGAGGTGATTACCTAAAGAAATCTGCATGTTTGAGATCCGCAGTTCTAGATATTGAAGTGTTGGTCTCTATGAGAGACACTTTCAAATGTGGTGCACATCATTGGAGGTGATATATCCTTCTGTCTGTGTGTGGATGATATATCTTTCTGTCTGTGTGTGGATGATATATAGCTATATATATCTTTCTGTCTGTGTGTGGATGATATATCTTTCTGTCTGTGTGTGGATGATATATCTTTCTGTCTGTGTGTGGATGATATATCTTTCTGTCTGTGTGTGGATGATATATCTTTCTGTCTGTGTGTGGATGATATATCTTTCTGTCTGTGTGTGGATGATATATCTTTCTATCTGTGTGTGGATGATATATCTTTCTGTCTGTGCGTGGATGATATATATTTCTGTCTGTGTGTGGATAATATCTCTTTCTGTCTGTGCGTGGATGATATATCTTTCTGTCTGTGTGTGGATGATATATCTTTCTGTCTGTGTGTGGATGATATATCTTTCTCTCTGTGTGTGGATGATATATATTTCTGTCTGTGTGTGGATAATATCTCTTTCTATCTGTGTGAATAAACAGAGAGATATTGTAACTACACAAGAATCAAGGATGAACAAAGAGAAAGCATGACTACATGAGACAGAGAGATGAACACAGCTACATGAGACAGAGAAATGAATAAAGACTGCGTAATGGGTTGCATATATAATACTGAAAGATTTTTTTTCAACAAATGTTTGACAACAATCTAGAAAATATCACTGAGAATTTCTCACCAGTTCATGACAATAACCGTGATCTGATTAGCTAGATATCAACTCTATTCAAGTTGATATGATATGAAATCAATAAATTGAATTTCATCATCTAGACATTACACTGAGATACGACATCTGGACTGACATCAGTAGTTCACACTCTCAAACCTCTGCCATTATCATTATTCAGTGACTTGTAAGAGATTTCATCCTTTGTTCGACACACCAAAACACAAGTGCTCATAAGAGTCAGAAGCTGGTGATGACCAAATAATACAAAATATTAAAAGTTATATCACTCAAACATCAACAATATTTTTTTGTTTATATTTATCCTGGAGGTAATACACTTGCAGTATGTTGTCACATTGTGATAGAAACACATTACCTTAGCCCTGGATTGCACTAAAAACTACAATAAAGGTCACAGAGCCTAAACAATAACTTCCCCACCTCACAAGTAGCTGGTACATTAACTGGCACTGAAACCCCAGTGATTACATCTTGTGAAACATTGTGCAAGGGACATAACCTGTTAATAATTGCAAGTGACATAACTTTTGGTAATAATTGTACATGATCATATATAATGACGTGATTATTATGCACATAATCCTGCTAGTCCCGACCAATCAATATTATGCACATAATCCTGCCAGTCCCGACCAATTCATTATAATGGGATTCCACTGTATATATATCAGACTCCATTGGAAATTTCTAGGCACATTATTCCCATAGGTTGCCATTATGTTCAGGAAGAAACAGCAGCTAATCGGATACCATAGAGAGAACACATTCATTCTCGTCAGCCATTGTGGACTAATTTAGACAAATGATATAAAGGGATTGGTACAACTAATCAAGAACACAAAGAAATACAGTGAATCACACACAAAAATGTGCACACAAAAAAAAAAAAATTATGTCAACAGATTAAACAACACAACAACTAAAAATCAGAGTAGACAATATCGAGATAGAATGTGTGACAGAGTAGACAATATCGAGATAGAATGTGTGACAGAGTAGACAATATCGAGATAGAATATGTGACAGAGTAGACAATATCGAGATAGAATGTGTGAATACATTATAATACTTAGTAACACATATCAACAGTGCAAGAGACCGCATGGCAGAGATAAGGAAGAGATTGGCAATGGCATATTGTAAAATAACACAGTTGAAAAACATATTGGAAAAACAACAAAATAGAAATGAAACGCTAATGCTATAAACTTTTTTTTTCCTGTTGCAACATACAGCTGCGAAACATGGACCCTAAGTAAAACAGAGGCAAAGAAGATCAATGCCTTTGAGATGAAATGCTACAGAAAGATACTTAGAATATCATGGAAGGAAAAAAAGAGAAACTCAGATATAAACACATTGAATATTCCAGAGTTTTGGTTACTAAACTCAATAACAAAAAGAAAACTATGCCCGTTTGGTCATATAAAGAGACAACTATTTAGAAAGACAAATAATGGAGGGAAGAGCACCTGGGCAGAGGAGAAGAAAGGGCAGACCAAGAAGATGATGGACTGACAGCATTAAAGATAACATGAATACATCGCTGGAAAATGCAAGCCTCATCACCCAAGACAGAGAGGGCTTCAGGGAGTTCATTGGGAAGACAACGTTTAGGAATGAATACATCACATGACATGACATATTTAAGACTTACCTGTATCATAGCAAGAGAGACAGCTGTGCAGGCAATACGTATCAGACTGCTATTGAATTCATCATTCAACTTGATCAAGCAGCCCTGCAAATACAAACAAGTCTACTGTCACACACTACACACAATACTAACACTTTACTGACCAGCACATAGAAACAAATCTACTGTCACACACTACACACAAGACACTAACACTTTACTGACCAGCAGATAGAAACAAGTCTACTGTCACACACTACACACAAGACACTAACACTTTACTGACCAGCAGATAGAAACAAGTCTACTGTCACACACTACACACAAGACACTAACACTTTACTGACCCACACATAGAAACAAGTCTACTGTCACACACTACACACAAGACACACTTTACTGACCAGCACATAGAAACAAGTCTACTGTCACACACTACACACAAGACACTAACACTTTACTGACCCGCACATAGAAACAAGTCTACTGTCACACACTACACACAAGACACTAACACTTTACTGACCAGCAGATAGAAACAAGTCTACTGTCACACACTACACACAAGACACTAACACTTTACTGACCAGCACATAGAAACAAGTCTACTGTCACACACTACACACAAGACACTAACACTTTACTGACCAGCAGATAGAAACAAGTCTACTGTCACACACTACACACAAGACACTAACACTTTACTGACCAGCACATAGAAACAAGTCTACTGTCACACACTACACACAAGACACACTTTACTGACCAGCACATAGAAACAAGTCTACTGTCACACACTACACACAAGACACTAACACTTTACTGACCAGCAGATAGAAACAAGTCTACTGTCACACACTACACACAAGACACTAACACTTTACTGACCAGCAGATAGAAACAAGTCTACTGTCACACACTACACACAAGACACTAACACTTTACTGACCCGCACATAGAAACAAGTCTACTGTCACACACTACACACAAGACACTAACACTTTACTGACCCGCACATAGAAACAAGTCTACTGTCACACACTACACACAAGACACTAACACTTTACTGACCAGCAATCCAGAGCGTAGATATCTTCTATTACCAAATATTTTACACATCTACATCACTGTTATAAAACTGAAGTCACGTCACAGAGATTGGAAACTTTCTACCTGTCATAATGAATGTTATAAAACTGAAATCACGTCACAGAGATTTGAAACTTTCTACCTGTCATAATGAATGTTATAAAACTGAAGTCACGTCACAGAGATTTGAAACTTTCTACCTGTCATAATGAATGTTATAAAACTGAAGTCACGTCACAGAGATTTGAAACTTTCTACCTGTCATAATGAATGTTATAAAACTGAAGTCACGTCACAGAGATTTGAAACTTTCTACCTGTCATAATGAATGTTTGCATTCTCTGAATATATTTGAAAATCCCCAATGTTACCTCATGAGCTAAATCCTACTTATTATAATAACTCTGGGTGTGGACATATGACTTTCTATAGATTAGAAAATCTCACCTTCCAGAAATTTGGTTTCCTCATGATTAATACCCACAAATAATATCAATAGACTTTCATTAGTGCTGTCATTTTGTAATAACATACTATCAAGGATGAGCTATTTTAAGTAACACTATCTCTATGGTTTCAGTATTTCTGAAGTATCCTAACAGTTTTAACAATCGTTGAAGTTGATCATCAAGGATATATAACGGAAGCTGATGAAATTGTCATCAAGGATATATAACGGAAACTGTTGAAGTTGGTCACAAAGGATATATAACGGAAACTATAATATCCACACAATACTTATGAAGGCGCAGGCATGATGGGCAGGCCATCTTGTGCGTATGGAGAACTCGCGTTTGCCAAAACAAATATATTATGGAGAACTCAAGGCAGGATTTCGAAAAGCTGGTGGACAGAAAAAGCGTTTCAAAGACACGCTCAAGTCATCCTTGAAACATCTTAACATTGACGTAGGCGCTTGGGAGAGCCTCGCTCAGGATAGAACAGCATGGCGTTACAGCATTAGAACGGGAGCACTAGCGGCGGAATAATTCAGACAAGAAACTGCAAGACAGAAGCGGACACGTAGAAAAGAAAAAACATCTCAACCTCACACAGATACCTTCTATTGTTGTCAATTCTATAAAAGAACATTTTGTGCGCGCATTGGACTTGCTAGTCATTTAAAAACGCACTATTAACTTTACTATTTTATTATTTATTGTTATTATTATTATGGTTGAGTTTTTGGTCGTCGTCGATCACGACGGACGAACATCATAATGGAAACTGTTGAAGTTGGTCACAAAGGATATATAACGGAAACTGTTGAAGTTAGTTGGTCATCAAGGATATATAACGGAAATTCAACAACCATCAAATTTGATAAACAACGTGTTAATAAGATTAGCATACTTGATCAGAAGACTTTACCACCAGTCTATGTACTGACTAACTCTATCAGATGACTTTAACACCAGTCTATGTACTGACTAACTCTATCAGATGACTTTACCATAGTCTATGTACTGACTAACTCTATCAGATGACTTTACCACCAGTCTATGTACTGACTAACTCTATCAGATGACTTTACCACCAGTCTATGTACTGACTAACTCTATCAGATGACTTTAACATAGTCTATGTACTGACTAACTCTATCAGATGACTTTACCACCAGTCTATGTACTGACTAACTCTATCAGATGACTTTACCACCAGTCTATGTACTGACTAACTCTATCAGATGACTTTACCATAGTCTATGTACTGACTAACTCTAACAGATGACTTTACCACCAGTCTATGTACTGACTAACTCTAACAGATGACTTTACCACCAGTCTATGGACTGACTAACTCTAACAGAGGACTTTACCACCAGTCTATGGACTGAATAACTCTAACAGATGACTTTACCACCAGTCTATGGACTGACTAAATCTAACAGAGGACTTTACCACCAGTCTATGGACTGACTAACTCTAACAGATGACTTTACCACCAGTCTATTCTATAGTGTCAAGTTACCAAGAATCAATGCTGGAGTCGGATGTATCAGGCCAAAACATACATATACTACAGCCAAGCTGTAAACCATGACGCAACTAATTCTGTTCTCCAGAGTTTGAGAATGAACACAGAAGAAGTTAAAAGACAGAGACATTAGTTGTAGTGTGGACTTACGGTGAAGTAGATGCTGTCTGAGTTGACTGTAGGGTTACAAGCTACATAGCTGTAGTTACAGCATGATTGCGGCACAGTGTTGCTGTGATTGACTTTCCAATATGTTGACTGTTGCCATTCAGTTGCATTATGAACTCCACAACAGGAGAGCTGCAAAGAAAATACACAAGATTTTATTGTTTTCTGATAGTGAGTCAATGATGATGATGTTCCTCCTTCTCAAGCGATGATAAACATGAAAAACAACACAAAATTTATTGATTGTTTAATCTGGTTTGTGAGTTCATAGATGAGTCCGATTCGTGCCAGGAATGTTCTATTGCAGTGCATGCAGGAATGTAGAAGGTTTTGGGTAGGAGAGATTTTGGATTTGTCCTTCTGCTTCCGTCACGTGTAACTTGAGTCAATGGTAAAGGAATAATCAACAGAGAAATTTAATCTTATCTGACCAATCTTTAAGTTAATCAACAAATTTAATCTTATCTGACCAATCTTTAAGTTAATCAACAAATTTAATCTTATCTGACCAATCTACAAATGATGGCTAAACAAGATGTTATAACACATGTAACCGTTGACGTAACAAATGTGCGATAACAGATGATGAAAGTGTTACCTCTTGCTGCATATAATCAATCTGTTCCTTGTACACAAACACATTATAGTTGTCCATGGCATCCATCAGACTCTCTTCTAGAATACCTTCAACCTTCAAGACATGAAATATTTACATAGGTCAATCACTGGGAGTTTCACAGACAATTCAATATCATGTAAATATATATTCTGATGCAGTCACAGATTTGTTTTTGTTCTGTGGAACATGAGGCAGATCATCGCCTAATAAAGATACTTATCTATGATAAGTTGCAGAAGTGCATCTGCTCTCAAGGTGATCAAAAACAAGCACTACAATGACTCGTTAAAGATCTCACTGAAAGCCTTTGAAATAAAGCAAAATATATGGGGAGATGTTGCATGAATTAGAGTTACATGGCGATCTAGTTAACAAAAAAAAGGCATCGTATCTTGTGAAAAGAGAAGAAATGCAGATGCTCAACAGCGGAGAGTAGCTAGAACGTCTCAGTTAGATCAATAACTATCTACAATTAGTCATCCCATGCCAAAACTGCGCAAGAGCATTTGCGGACAGTATATGGCTTATCAGCCATCTAAGATCATATAGTCAAGGACATGACTCTAACTGAATTTCAAAAGTGAATGTAACAAGATGGTCATCATTACTAGTGATAGATGGACAACAATAAAGTATTAATCAACAGAGAAACTAAATCTTATCTGATCATTCTTCAAGTTAATCAACAGAGAAACTAAATCTTATCTGATCATTCTTCAAGTTAATCAACAGAGAAACTAAATCTTATCTGATCATTCTTCAAGTTAATCAACAGAGAAACTAAATCTTATCTGATCATTCTTCAAGTTAATCAACAGAGAAACTAAATCTTATCTGACCATTCTTCAAGTTAATCGACAGAGAAACTAAATCTTATCTGATCATTCTTCAAGTTAATCAACAGAGAAACTAAATCTTATCTGACCATTCTTCAAGTTAATCAACAGAGAAACTAAATTTTATCTGATCATTCTTCAAGTTAATCAACAGAGAAACTAAATCTTATCTGACCATTCTTCAAGTTAATCGACAGAGAAACTAAATCTTATCTGACCATTCTTCAAGTTAATCGACAGAGAAACTAAATCTTATCTGACCATTCTTCAAGTTAATCAACAGAGAAACTAAATTTTATCTGACCATTCTTCAAGTTAATCAACAGAGAAACTAAATTTTATCTGACCATTCTTCAAGTTAATCAACAGAGAAACTAAATTATCCGACCATTCTTCAAGTTAATCAACAGAGAAACTAAATTTTATCTGACCATTCTTCAAGTTAATCAACAGAGAAACTAAATTATCCGACCATTCTTCAAGTTAATCAACAGAGAAACTAAATCTTATCCAACCATTCTTCAAGTTAATCAACAGAGAAACTAAATCTTATCTGACCATTCTTCAAGTTAATCAACAGATAAACTAAATCTTATCTGACCATTCTTCAAGTTAATCAACAGAGAAACTAAATCTTATCTGACCATTCTTCAAGTTAAACAGAGAAACTAAATCTTATCTGACCATTCTTCAAGTTAAACAGAGAAACTAAATCTTATCCGACCATTCTTCAAGTTAATCAACAGAGAAACTAAATCTTATCTGACAATTCTTCAAGTTAATCAACAGAGAAACTAAATCTTATCTGACCATTCTTCAAGTTAAACAGAGAAACTAAATCTTATCTGACCATTCTTCAAGTTAAACAGAGAAACTAAATCTTATCTGACCATTCTTCATGTTAAACAGAGAAACTAAATCTTATCTAACCATTCTTCAAGTTAATCAACAGAGAAACTAAATCTTATCCAACCATTCTTCAAGTTAATCAACAGAGAAACGAAATCTTATCTAATCATTCTTCAAGTTAATCAACAGAGAAACTAAATCTTATCTGATCATTCTTCAAGTTAATCAACAGAGAAACTAAATCTTATCTGACCATTCTTCAAGTTAATCAACAGAGAAACTAAATCTTATCTGACCATTCTTCAAGTTAATCAACAGAGAAACTAAATCTTATCTGATCATTCTTCAAGTTAAACAACAGAGAAACGAAATCTTATCCAACCATTCTTCAAGTTAATCAACAGAGAAACTAAATCTTATCTGATCATTCTTCAAGTTAAACAGAGAAACTAAATCTTATCTGATCATTCTTCAAGTTAATCAACAGAGAAACTAAATCTTATCTGACCATTCTTCAAGTTAATCAACAGAGAAACTAAATCTTATCTGACCATTCTTCAAGTTAATCAACAGAGAAACTAAATCTTATCTGATCATTCTTCAAGTTAATCAACAGAGAGGCGGAAGCCCCGGGAAGAGTTCTCTTTTCTTTGTAAGCAGCCACATCCCTGGAATCGGCTTGCCCGGAGATAGGGACCGCGGCCCCGTAAAGCACCGCGGCTCTTGCGGTGTCCGGTGCGCTCCCGTCGGCCCTTGAAAACCCCACGGAGACGGTGTGAATTTCGTGCCAGGCCGTACCCATATCCGCAGCAGGTCTCCGAGGTGCACAGCCTCTAGTCGATAGAACAATGTAGGTAAGGGAAGTCGGCAAATTGGATCCGTAACTTCGGGAAAAGGATTGGCTCTGAGGGCTGGGTCAGTCGGGCCGGGGTACGAAGCGGGACTGGGATGGGCCCGGGCTGGGCGAGGCCGCCGCCGCTAGCCGGCGGGCCGGCCGAGCTCGGAACGTGGCTTCAACCTTCCCGTGGACCGCCCCAGCTATGCGGCGGTGCCTCACCGGCGCCGTCCGCGTCGGCTGGCATTCAACAGCCATCTAGATAACCAAGATCCCAAATGTACCTCCACGCGGTGCACCCTGGAAACAGAAATACAGCAGCTCGTGCTGATTCTGGCCAAATCATTTGGGGATCGTGTCCGAGAATGTGGAGGTAGCAGATGGAAAGAGATTTGACTGCACAAGAGACAGACAATATCTCCGACACCACCAGCATCACCACATATAGCGACACTGTCGACATACAGTGAAGCTAGTCAGTCCAGTCCGAACATTGGAGGGGCGGCCAATGTAAAATGCACGTAAAGGTAAATGCATTGCGAGAGACAAATATGTTTCATACAGAGTACAATGAAACAATGAAAGGGCAGAACAGCGCTAGAGGGTAGCGCGAACTGCAAATAGAAAGTGAAAAGTCCCTAGGAAAGGGAACTACAAGCTCCGTCAGCTCGAGACGGGCTTCTAGTCACCAGAGTTCCTAACAGGCAGAGACTCAGACCCATCCATCGGCGTTTGGTAAAGCAAAAGACCTAACCCAACTCTAACGTCGAGCCTTCCTAAACCGGAATTATGCTCGCGAAGAGAAAGGGTTCTGTACCCGATGGGTGTAGGCAAGAAAGGGACAACGATGGCAGTCCTGGCCCAACTCTACTGTCAAGGTTTCCTATACCGGAAGTAACTTGCAGAGAGAAAGGGTTCCGTACTCGATTCACTCAGGCACAAAAGGGACAACGATTTAGCCCTGGCCCAACTTTACTGTCAGGTTTTCCTACACCGGAAATACACTTGAAGAGAGAAAGGGTTCAGTACCTGATGGGCTCAGGCGCTATTGGGACAAGGACGCTCAGCTCGAGAACGCCTTGCTCTCAAACGCGTGGTGTGAGACTCGAACTTGGACAAGGGGTACACGATGTCGGTGAATGACACCTCGGCTAAGAGGGCGAAAGAGCCAAGGTCCAACTCCTCTGTTGAGTTCTTCCCCTTAAGGAACCAGGCTCATGGATGAGAAACGGTTCAGTACCTAATGGGCACAGGCACAGCACGTCCAATTACACGAGGCAAGTTCATAGACAGTGGAACACCTCGTTCGAGTGAGACGAGAGCAAGAAAATCGTCTGGGCGAAGAGTCTTCGCTACGCGTGCGTGGAGACAGATATAGAGGCTGTCACAGGCTAAGAGTAGCCCACCCGAATTGTCAAGGCATGCCGAAATCGGATGTGCTAGGCCTACAATGGCGCATAACGGTGGCACAACGTAATCACGCTCCCGGCGGAAATCGCACGGATATCCGTGATGGTTACAATGGAGCGAACGAAAAACAAACAAACAAACAAACAAAACAGAGAAACTAAATCTTATCCAACCATTCTTCAAGTTAATCAACAGAGAAACTAAATCTTATCTGATCATTCTTCAAGTTAAACAGAGAAACTAAATCTTATCTGATCATTCTTCAAGTTAAACAGAGAAACTAAATTTTATCTGATCATTCTTCAAGTTAAACAGAGAAACTAAATCTTATCTGACCATTCTTCAAGTTAATCAACAGAGAAACTAAATCTTATCTGACCATTCTTCAAGTTAATCAACAGAGAAACTAAATCTTATCCAACCATTCTTCAAGTTAATCAACAGAGAAACTAAATTTTATCTGACCATTCTTCAAGTTAATCAACAGAGAAACTAAATTTTATCTGACCATTCTTCAAGTTAATCAACAGAGAAACTAAATTATCCGACCATTCTTCAAGTTAATCAACAGAGAAACTAAATTTTATCTGACCATTCTTCAAGTTAATCAACAGAGAAACTAAATTATCCGACCATTCTTCAAGTTAATCAACAGAGAAACTAAATCTTATCCAACCATTCTTCAAGTTAATCAAGAGAGAAACTAAATCTTATCTGACAATTCTTTAAGTTAATCAACAGAAACTAAATTTTATCTGACCATTCTTCAAGTTAATCAACAGAGAAACTAAATCTTATCTGACCATTCTTCAAGTTAATCAACAGAGAAACTAAATCTTATCTGACCATTCTTCAAGTTAAACAGATAAACTAAATCTTATCTGACCATTCTTCAAGTTAAACAGAGAAACTAAATCTTATCCGACCATTCTTCAAGTTAATCAACAGAGAAACTAAATCTTATCTGACAATTCTTCAAGTTAATCAACAGAGAAACTAAATTTTATCTGACCATTTTTCAAGTTAATCAAGAGAGAAACTAAATCTTATCTGACCATTCTTCAAGTTAAACAGAGAAACTAAATCTTATCTGACCATTCTTCAAGTTAAACAGAGAAACTAAATCTTATCTGACCATTCTTCATGTTAAACAGAGAAACTAAATCTTATCTAACCATTCTTCAAGTTAATCAACAGAGAAAACTAAATCTTATCTGATCATTCTTCAAGTTAATCAACAGAGAAACTAAATCTTATCTGACCATTCTTCAAGTTAAACAACAGAGAAACGAAATCTTATCCAACCATTCTTCAAGTTAATCAACAGAGAAACTAAATCTTATCTGATCATTCTTCAAGTTAAACAGAGAAACTAAATCTTATCTGATCATTCTTCAAGTTAATCAACAGAGAAACTAAATCTTATCTGACCATTCTTCAAGTTAATCAACAGAGAAACTAAATCTTATCTGATCATTCTTCAAGTTAATCAACAGAGAAACGAAATCTTATCTGACCATTCTTCAAGTTAATCAACAGAGAAACTAAATCTTATCTGACCATTCTTCAAGTTAATCAACAGAGAAACTAAATCTTATCTGATCATTCTTCAAGTTAATCAACAGAGAAACGAAATCTTATCGAACCATTCTTCAAGTTAATCAACAGAGAAACTAAATCTTATCTGACCATTCTTCAAGTTAATCAACAGAGAAACTAAATCTTATC
This sequence comes from Meghimatium bilineatum, assembly GCA_034231615.1. Classification (NCBI taxonomy): domain Eukaryota; kingdom Metazoa; phylum Mollusca; class Gastropoda; order Stylommatophora; family Philomycidae; genus Meghimatium; species Meghimatium bilineatum. The sequence goes on from CM067299.1 coordinate 3,249,225, forward strand.
TGACCATTCTTCAAGTTAATCAACAGAGAAACTAAATCTTATCTGATCATTCTTCAAGTTAAACAACAGAGAAACGAAATCTTATCCAACCATTCTTCAAGTTAATCAACAGAGAAACTAAATCTTATCTGATCATTCTTCAAGTTAAACAGAGAAACTAAATCTTATCTGATCATTCTTCAAGTTAATCAACAGAGAAACTAAATCTTATCTGACCATTCTTCAAGTTAATCAACAGAGAAACTAAATCTTATCTGACCATTCTTCAAGTTAATCAACAGAGAAACTAAATCTTATCTGATCATTCTTCAAGTTAATCAACAGAGAAACGAAATCTTATCCAACCATTCTTCAAGTTAATCAACAGAGAAACTAAATCTTATCTGACCATTCTTCAAGTTAATCAACAGAGAAACTAAATCTTATCTGACCATTCTTCAAGTTAATCAACAGAGAAACTAAATCTTATCTGATCATTCTTCAAGTTAAACAGAGAAACTAAATCTTATCTGACCATTCTTCAAGTTAATCAACAGAGAAACTAAATCTTATCTGACCATTCTTCAAGTTAATCAACAGAGAAACTAAATCTTATCCAACCATTCTTCAAGTTAATCAACAGAGAAACTAAATCTTATCCAACCATTCTTCAAGTTAATCAACAGAGAAACTAAATCTTATCCAACCATTCTTCAAGTTAATCAACAGAGAAACTAAATCTTATCCAACCATTCTTCAAGTTAATCAACAGAGAAACTAAATATCTGAGCATTTTTCAAGTTAATTAACAAACTAAACCTGACCATTCTTCAAGTTAAACAGAGAAACTAAATATTATCTGCCTTACCCGACCTCTGTACAGATATCCCAGAGTTCCAGCTAATACTTCACCAATAAACACGGTCAATATGAGGCTGAAAAACTGTAAGAAACATCAATTAGAATCAAGTGTTAATAACTATGAGACTCATATAACACTAATACATATATACGGAAGGGAGAATGCTACGAATCATATAACACTAATACATATATATGGAAGGGAGACTGCTACGAATCATATAACACTAATACATATATATGGAAGGGAGACTGCTACGAATCATATAACACTAATACATATATATGGAAGGGAGACTGCTACAGCCTAATAATAATAAGACCCATAATCCGTCAGTGTCGTAACAATATCACATTTTCAGACAGCACAAAAAGCTCCCCAAACACCTCTGACATCAGCCATGCACTTTGAACATGTGTAGAAAATCATGCCCAGACTATTCCTTGATCCTAAACAGAAGAACTAAACTCATTCAAGAAATGGAAACAACACATATAAATCCAGAAGCTACATATCTCAACGCAGACATCACAATACAAGAAGTTACTAGGGCAATAGCCAGAAAATCAAACACAGCAGCAGGACCAGACATACTAAACTACACTATACTGAAGAAAGTACCCCCTAACATCATTCAAATGATTACAACTCTATTCAACAAGATATGGGAGGAGGGGAAAATACCCACGTCGTGGTAAAGAGCCACTATAATACCACTCCTCAAACAGGATAAAGACCCAAAAGTAACTGGTTCTTACCGACCCATATCCCTAACGTCGCACCTAGGGAAAATACTAGAAACAGTAGTAAATACGAGGTTAACATTCCACCTCGGAAAATATAACCTATACAGTCCCAAACAAGCAGGATTCAGAAAGGGCAGAAGCACTGTCATCCAACTATTAAAGTTGGAACATGAGGTAAAAAAAAAGGCTTCATGCAAAACAACAAAACCCTGGCTGTATTCCTCGACGTCGCCAGAGCATACGATGAATGCTGGCGAGAGGGAGCCCTGCTAAAAATCCAAAAAACAGGAATCCATGGGAAAACCATAAACTACATAAAAAATTTCCTACAGGGACGCTACTTCCGTGTGTAGATCAACAACGATCTATCCGATGTCTACGAACACGAAAACGGGATTCCACAGGATTCTGTTATATCCCCAACTCTATTCACCATAATGGTCAATGACCTGGGGGAAGAGGTGGGAGATGTAATGAACAGTATATCGCAGTTTGCCGATGATGTAGCCATCTGGACCACCGGGAGAAACACTAAATATCTGAAGGAATCTATGCAGAGACAGCTCAACCTGATAGCCAACTGGATGACCAGGTGGGGATTTCAAACCAATGCATCCAAATCCATAGGAATGCTGTTCAGCCGAGGTAACATCCTCAAATCCATAGGAATGCTGTTCAGCCGAGGTAACATCCTCAAATCCATAGGAATGCTGTTCAGCCGAGGTAACATCCTCAAGGATAGAAATCCAGATATTCAAATAAATGGCCAGCCCATCAAATTTGAGAAAACCACACGATTCCTTGGCATGACCCTAGATCGGAGCCTGCGATGGGACAAACATATTAACAAAATAGTTGACCACAGCAGAGGGGGGCTTAAACATGCTAAGATATATAACAGGAAGTGGTTGGGGGAGCGGACACGCAGACACTGCTCACATTCTACAAATCCTTTATAAGAGACAAAATGGAGTATGCAAACAGTTTATATGAATCGTCTGCCCCGTCAAATACCAAAAAGAGGAACAATATCCAAAATAAAGCCCTAACCACAATAGCCGGGGTACCACCAAGCACATCAGAAGAAGCACTTCAAGTTGCCCTAGATATTCTGCCCCTAGGGCTCAGAAGGAAGGAGCTAAGACTGAAATACTGGGCTAAAATTGGAAGTGACAGCACACACCCAGCCTACAAATCTTTCTATGAAGATGTAACCGAGGGTAATTACAAGCTTACGAAGCCTAGATACCCAGCTGGATGGCATACAAACCAGGAAAAACTACAACACCCAGATATCTGGGACCTGGTAACAACTAGGCAAAATCACAAGGCGGATTGCCCTCCATGGGAACTTGTGCGACCAACAATCGATACACGATTAACGGAAACACTTCCAAAGAATATAGAAAATTATAAAGTCCAGAATAGGACTATCAAGCACATTAACGAACACACGCACAACCATCTAACAATATACACAGTTGGTTCAAAAGGGGATGATGGTACTACGGGGGCAGGAGTCGTAGTCCCAGAGAGAAGAATTAAAAGGGCATACAGACTCCCTAACAACATTTCAATATTTTCTGCGGAGCTTACAGCCATACTGAAAGCACTAGAGCTGATAGGAGAGAACCCACCGGAGCATACCACGATCCTAACGGACTCCCTATCTTCAGTACAAGCGCTTCAACTTAAGAAAGAAAGTGAACAGCCCGACCTGGTAGAAGACATTCTACGAATACAAACATCCTGGCACAATAAAGGAAAACACCTCACAATTATGTGGATTCCAGCGCATGTGGGTATAGCAGGGAATGAGTTGGCCGATATCGAGGCTAAAGCAGGAAGGGCAATAACACAACCAGAAAAGCTAGTACATTCAATGTCCGAAATAAAATAGTTAATTAGAAAGGAAATCAACAAAGAATGGACACTTAAATGGTCAAACAGCTCCAAGGGTAGACATGTCTTCTCCTTCCTAAAAGCTCCTACAAGAAAAACTCAAATACGGGACGAGCTGAAAATTCCTAACAATAGGAAATACCTAAAGCTCAGACTAGGAGTTGCATCGTTCAAAATAAATGAACCAATATGTGAGGAGTGTTACGAGGCAAACTCTATAGAACACTACCTCCTAGACTGCGCCAAATACTGACAACAAAGAACGGCGATGCTAGATTTTTTCAAAAACAACAATATAGAGTGTAACCTAGTAAACACACTAGACCACAAAGTGGACGTAGATTCAAAGAAAATAGTCAAACAATATATATCTCGAACCAAAGAATTAATATAATAAGAAACGAAATTGATATATAAAAACTAATATCTGGAAATAGTGATACAGGATAATCTGACACAAACAAACAAAACACTTTAGAAACAACACACGAGAGCTCCTCACGAGGGCACAATAGCGACCAACAAAACAAACAAGACGACAAGGACTCCCACAATATACCTGCCAACTAGATTGATGGCTTACATAAACAAGACAACAGATACCTATTCAAACAATTAGTCACAGACACCGAACACATAAAGAACATTACACTAACAAACACATGACAGTACAGAATAATCCCACAAGCAAATACACAACAGCCTACATCCACAAAATCTTGCATGTAAAAAGTTTTAACTAGACACAATAACATCCCCCATGACAGCCTCACGATTGTGCTAACATGAGTTTCAACAAATTACAATCATTCCCAACCCCCCAATAACAACTACAGAGCTGTGCAAATGAGTTTCAACACAACAGCCCTCACAAAACAAACCCCGCCCACTTATTAACAACATGGTTGGGCAACCAAATTGTAGTGCAATTGAGTTTCAACAAGTCACACAAACCCACCCCACACTAACAACCACATGATTGTGATATACAGAGTTTCACCGCCAAACAGTCAGACCAATCAAATAATAAACATACACACTCCAAACACTGAACATCACCATACAAGTGCTATTGAGTTTCAGCACAACATACTTCACGCAAAACTAGTCCCAACCCCTCACAAACAACCAAAAAATTGTGCACGACCAGAGTTTCACAGTACCAGACACGTCAATCAATACACATACACAATCCAATCAACAAAACACAAACTTACAACAGTGATAACCAAAATGAGTTTCAATCCACCACCACACTCAAATCACTACATTCATACCCACAAGACCAGAACCAGACAGGACAACATAAAGATACCCATAATACAACAGACAGGACATGAATAAAACACCTAAACCCTCATAATACAGACAACATATAACCTAGTTCAGATATATAATCTAATAAAAACAAGAGTACAAGAGCGAGGAGTTCTCATACCACACCGTAACATAAAAAATTACACCATCAGATAACAATCACTAATGGGAAGAAAGCTCAACCAACAGACTGAATAAAACCCAAAAAAAACTCAAGTATAGTTTAGACAAGGGAGGGGGGAGGTCCAAAATACTTGTATTATCGTGAGAATGAAGTATGAAAGGCCAATAATACCAGTATACCATATATACATATGCGTACTATCGAGGTACGCAACTGTATAAGTATGTAAGGGTGTGTAAAACATCTGAGTACATGGATATTTATGTTATGTAAAATATGTGGATACATGAGTATATGATATATAAAGCACAAGTGTGTATGGATATTTATGTTATGTATGTATAAAGTATTTGGGTGAATGGGTATTAATGATATGTAATGAACATGGGTAAATGTGTACTTATGATATGTAAAGTATATGGGTGCATGTGTTTTTTTTCATATATGAAGTGTATGGGTGCATGTGTATTTTTCATATGTAGGGAATATGGGTACATGTGTATTTTTTGCATATGTAGGGAATATGGGTGCATGTGTATTTTTTGCATATGTAAAGTATATGGGTGCATGTGTATCTTTCATATGTATGGAATATGGGTGCATGTGTATCTTTCATATGTAGGGAATATGGGTGCATGTGTATCTTTCATATGTAGGGAATATGGGTGCATGTGTATCTTTCATATGTTAAGTATATGGATGCAAGTATATATGTATGACCATGTGTGTGTAAGAACCCACTGCTTAATGGATAAATACTATATATGTATATAAACATTGAAGTCGTTTTATTTTATTTTAAAATTTTATTTATTGAATTTTAAAAAAAAAACATTAAAATAAATAATAATAATAATTTTTAAAAATATTTTAAATAAACATTCCTCCACAGAGTCTACAAGACCATCCAAACCTTTGGATGCCAACAAAAGACCCACAATCATCTATTTCTAGGAGGAGTCCAAGACAAACGAGCCTAACACCAAAGGCACTAAGTAAAACAAACAAGTCCGTCTTAGGACTATATCCCAATACCCCAATATTTTTTTTGGTCCTTATAAGGACACACAGACCAGACCCCAGGTCAAATCACCAGTCCATAACAGGACAACCCAGGCCATTGGGCCACAATATATGGCCCGATATAACTAAAGGAAAACCATTCCACGGTTTAAAGGGGCGTGTCTGACTAGACAGACAAATCCACCAACTAACAAACAACAAACTATTCCTTGATGTTATTAATTCATGACTTTCTTTGACTGCCTCTTTCTCTTCCTCCCTGGAGTATTCTTTGTCAATAGCTACAGAAAGTCAGTTGTGACTTGTTACATTTCCAAACCAAACATGTTTATGCCGTTTCATCACTGCCAAAAGTGGTTCTTGATATCCTGCGAGTTTGTTTATTTGCTGACAGGTGAATACATTTGTCTTGTGTTCTATATAACTATATCTTAACGAACATCTGTAGTACAAACATCTGTAGTACAAACATCTGTAGTACAAACATCTGTAGTACAAACATCTGTAGTACAAACATCTGTAGTACAAACATCTGTAGTACAAACATATGTAGTACAAACATATGTAGTACAAACATCTATAGTACAAACATATGTAGAAAAAAACATCTGTAGTACAAACATCTGTAGTACAAACATCAGTAGTACAAACATCTGTAATACAAACATTTGTAGTACAAACATCTGTAGAAAAAACATCTGAAGTAAAAACATCTGTAGTACATACATCTGTAGTACAAACATCTGTAGTACAAACATCTGTAGTGCAAACATCTGTAGTACATACATCTGTAGTACAAACATCTGTAGTACAAATATCTGTAGTACTTGTATTCATAAGCCTGAATTCCTCTTTTTGTGTCTGTTTTGAGATTCCAACTTTCAGATCTATATAAAAGTACACTGAGCACAAGTGATCTGAACATATTGCTACTGCTTACAATATTAACATTAAAAAATGTGCTAAATGCAGTTTTATGTAAACAAATACTCTTCATTCATATAAAATTCTTTCATCAATATTCAGTGATCTTGTTCTTGGTTCTAATACCCTCATGTTAGAACCATTGATATCTCGTGCTGATGTTTACCACACATTGATTCTGGTGGTCCTAATACCCTCATGTTAGAACCATTGATACCCTGTGCTGATTTTCACCACATATTGCTTCTGGTGTCTTTCCTCAGCTTGTCTAACCAGGAAGCATGTTGCCTCACCAGGACACATACTACAGACACATGAGACATCCACATACTGCAGACACATGAGACAGACAAATAAGACAACCACAATCTCATACAAACGAGGCACTGGCATACAAATGAGGCACTGACATACTACAAACACATTTGAAAAATAGGTAATAATGATAGACATACCACTGACAGCAGTGACTTAGATGTGTTACAGGCTGCAAGGCAAGCCAAGATGCCAACAACACACATGACAGCACTGACACCCACGATGATACCTGCTGGCAGCAGTGTCAACAGATCATCTGTAATTTCATCATAATGGTCGTAGGTACTAAAAGCCCAGATACCAATGTAGGACAAACCAGCGGCTGATATCTGAAATATGAACACAAGTTTTTCATTCTGATAAAATACATGTTACAGTAATTTCTTCTAAATAACAGGAGAAACTCGAGATATTTCTGTCATTACATTATGTATGCAAGTCTGTTATTACATTCATGTAAGCAAGTCTGTCAGTATATTCATGTAAGCAAGTCTGTCATTACATTCATGTAAGCAAGTCTGTCACTATATTCATGTAAGCAAGTCTGTCACTATATTAATGTAAGCAAGTCCGCAAATAATTCTGAATACAGCTTTAATTATTGGAACTTACACTTAACTAGACAGACTCAGACTGTAACCAGACAGGCTGTAACCAGACATACTCAGACTGTAACCAGACTGTAACCAGACAGGCTGTAACCAGACATACTCAGACTGTAACCAGACAGACTGTAACCAGACATACTCAGACTGTAACCAGACAGACTAAGACTGTAACCACACATACTCCGACTGTAACCAGACAGACTGTAACCAGACATACTCAGACTGTAACCAGACATACTCAGACTGTAACCACACATACTCAGACTGTAACCAGACAGACTGTAACCAGACATACTCAGACTAACCAGACATACTCAGACTGTAACCAGACAGACTGTAACCAGACAGACTTAGACTGTAACCAGACATACTCAAACTGTAACCAGACATACTCAGACTGTAACCAGACATACTCAGACTGTAACCACACATACTCAGACTGTAACCAGACAGACTTTAACCACAATACTCAGACAAAACCAGACAGATGTAACGAGACAGACTCAGACTGTAACCAGACTCAGACTGTAACCAGACTCAAACTGATAAGGTCATAGTTTTCTCAAGGCAGATTTATCTCTGTCTATTTACCTATTTCCCTATCATTTATATTATTATATATGCACAACTATCATGCTGCTTCAGTAACAGATGTGGTGCGTAGGTCAGAAACTGGTGCCCTCCTGTTTTGAGCGACTGATACTTCTCTTGTGTAGTTTATGTACGTTCAATTCCACAGTTATACCCTTACTGATGTTTCTCTGTGTAGTTTATGTATGTTCAGTCCCACAGTTATATCTTTACTGATGTTTCTCTGTGTAGTTTATGTACGTTCAGTCCCACAGTTATACCTTTACTGATGTTTCTCTGTGTAGTTTATGTACGTTCAATCCCACAGTTATACCTTTACTGATGTTTCTCTGTGTAGTTTATGTATGTTCAGTCCCACAGTTATACCTTTACTGATGTTTCTCTGTGTAGTTTATGTACGTTCAATCCCACAGTTATACCTTTACTGATGTTTCTCTGTGTAGTTTATGTACGTTCAATTCCACAATTATACCCTTACTGATGTTTCTGTCTAGTTTATGTACATTCAGTCCCACAGTAATACCTTTACTGATGTTTCTCTGTCTAGTTTATGTATGTTCAATTCCAGTTATACCCTTACTGATGTTTCTCTGTGTAGTTTATGTACGTTCAATTCCACAATTATACCCTTACTGATGTTTCTCTGTGTAGTTTATGAATGTTCAGTCCCACAGTTATACCTTTACTGATGTTTCTCTGTCTAGTTTATATACATTCAGTCCCACAGTTATACCTTTACTGATGTTTGTTCTATGAAGAGTCTTGGCTTTTATTGTGCCCTCCATCGAGGCCAGCTCCTTGTCACAAAGATCGGGGTTTAGTCAAGCCACTAGAGGCTGAAAACTAAGATTGGTACGGCCCTCCTACATGTTTTTATGTCATAATGTCCTGTTGTTGGTCATCCCACTTGTAGTAGAGGGCAATCCAACTTTTTGCATTTGCACTCAGTCATAGTACATAGGTCCTGTGACCCGGACTGTCAAGATCTCATCGGTTTGATGCTGTATGTCGAACTGACACCCAGAAACCAACTGGAGGAAGGGGAAACCTGAGGTGAAACCATCCGATTCAGGACATGACGATCCTACATCTTTCCAAATTTGGCAGACATGGCATATGTCTTGTGTTCCGGTGGACTGTAGGTGGCGGGGAATGGAGAGTGATGAAGCACACCTCAGATTCACTACCCACACATCAGATTCACTACCCACACATCAGATCCACTACCCACACATCAGATTCACTACCCACACATCAGATTCACTACCCATGCATCAGATCCACAACCCACACATCAGATCCACTACCCACACCTCAGATTCACTACCCACACATCAGATCCACTACCCACACCTCAGATTCACTACCCACACATCAGATCCACTACCCACACCTCAGATTCACTACCCACACATCAGATCCACTACCCACACCTCAGATTCACTACCCACACATCAGATCCACTACCCACACCTCAGATTCACTACCCACACATCAGATCCACTACCCACACCTCAGATTCACTACCCATAGATGGGAGTCTGAGAAGATACAAGCAACAGCAGCATCGTACCAGTTGCACAATGGTGTTCCTGGTCCCAGACACTACTTCGTTGGATCACCCTGTAGGTTTGAAAGCAAGCTCCAGAAAAAAAATAACCCCAGATGAAACTGTTCGCTGACTGCCTTGAGTGAAAAATCAGCCATTAGGGGCACACTACACATACTACAACTGAACATATCTGGACTCAGACATAAGACCCTGGAACTGAGTAAAACACTACACAAACATGATACCAACATCACACTACTGCAGGAAACGCTACTAGCAAAGAAAGAACACTTAATACCAGACTACACCATACACAAATGTAAATGTCAGAAGTACAGAGGCATTGCAACACTCATAAAAATGACATGCAAGGAGAAGTCATAAATATGAAAAACAATGGAAACGATATGCAAGAAATAAAAATATGGTACCATGGTTTGTGGTATACAATGTTCAATGCATACTGCACACCCAACTGCAAAAAACAAATAGACATCAGCACCACAGGTGCCAAGAGAACTATGGTGGGAGATTTCAATGCACACATACCTGCAACAGGATACAAGGGCAGAAACATAATGGCAAACAACATAGAGAAACTATACAACACCAACAACCTAATAATATTACAAGATTCCTCATCCACACCCACACTCCTCCACAGAGCCAGTGGATTATCATTCAGACCCGACCTTACCATCATATCTGCAGACCACCAAAATGACTGTATGCTGAGAGTCCATGGTGACACAGGAAGTAACCACCACCCCATACTCCTACAAATCCCACAAACAAGAAATCAACCAACACAAAAAACACCTCGTTGGAACTAGAAATGAGCAGATTGGGAACAACTCAAAACATTCACAGACCAAAACAGAATAGAACAAACTATACTGCGTTCATAAATAGTTGTCCACAGATATTTACATTTTTCTCTGTAATTACTGAGCGTATAGATTCATATTGTGCATGAGTGCATCATTTCATAACCATGTTACAGACTTTTGATTATTTATTATCTTTATTGAGCTAATTTATTGCAGCAGTCGCTACAAATGTCATTTTTTAGGTAGTAACGATTTTATTGTATGTGGAAAATAAATTTTACAGTAATTGCATGTATAGCCGTATCGTACATCTTTCATAGCGTGGGTAAAAATGAGATATTTTGAGAATAACATTTTTCTTTCGTTTCATTGAGAATATATGCAACGAGATATAAAGTTAATAGTGAAACATTTATGAAATAGTATTATTGTGCATGCCAATTGTGCGTGGAAATTTTGTAATACGAATAATTATTCTTCTGTGTTCTTGTTTATAATATCATTTGTTTTATCAAAAATTTCTTTACTTCTTGTTTCATTCAGAATCCGATGAAAGGTAAAGATCGATAATAGTAATGGGTTGAATGCAGCATAAACCATCTTTATGTCAATATTCTTCTTCCACTTTCAATATATGGTCCTCACATTTAGTCCAGAATTCTTTGTTAATGTCAAAGAGCATAGAATATGCCATTTTATGAACATCATTAAGTTTGAAGGTTTTATTTTCCATTGCCACAGCTCCTTTATTTTTAGCTCAAACAAATTCTATTGGATTTAAATGTGAATGATACGATGGTAATCTTATACATCTATGTCTATGCTCCTCTATAATTTTATAGTGTTCTATTCACCAGGTACATCTATGACACAAACATAGAAACTATTGGTTATTGTAATCCAACTCACCAGGTAAATGATGCCTGTGACAATCAGTATTGTAAAGGGGATGCAGTTTAAAGATGTCATTCTTGTTGAGAAGTATCATGAAGGCAAAGTCTAACTTCAAATATTATTTCCTGGACGATTTTCTCACTGTATCAATGAACGATACAAAAGTAGTCATGTTTACTAATGTAATACAATAGGTCACAACACTTACAAATAAATTAACACTTTAAATCCTGGCTGATCTGAAAAATTCAGGGCTTCATGCCCACGGCAAGAGAAATAGCTCCCCGAAAATAAGAGGTCATTATGTAAAAAAAAAATTATTATCCTTATGCTTCCTACTTTAACAAGAAAATTAATGAAAAATGCAATTTGTAACCAAATTGTATGATTCAAAGTCCAATTAACAGATAAATGGGACAGGTACTGATCTGTGAACATATCTTTGTGAATAAGACAAGTTTACTTCTAATGTAACATGTGAGAGGGAAATAAATGAGCACCAGTTTCATGTCGGCATCACTAACTTGTGTCAAATTGTTTGCTGATAAATGTTCAAATGAAAAGCAGTCTCCCTTATACAGCATGACAACATGATAGCATACACCTAAAATTTATAGAGATATCCAGAATGAGGATCCACAGAAAATACAATTTTATTCCCCATTTGCTTTGTTTTTCATTTAGATCTACTGTTTGAATTGTAGTCTGCCTGTAAAAGCTATCATAGCTTCATCAATGCTAGTATTTTGTTTATGCTTCATTAGCTCTCTGCACTTGGTTAGAATAAGATCAAACAGAAACATAATCTTAGAAATTACATCACAGTCCTCGTGGCTTCAATTCAGAGTTGTCATTGAGATGCAAATATTTGTTTATACTTTCAAATATATTTCTGTACAATACACTTGACAGTAATTACATTCAGCAGCTCACCGGTAGACCACATCATTCTGTGACTGTTAAACTGAAAACATGTAGGCATAGTTCACATCATTCTGTGACTGTTAAACTGCAAACATGTAGGCATAGTTCACATACAGAAAGCCCTTGACATTATCTGGTGAAACAAGTTTCCAAATTTTTCTGAGAATTTTGATACCAGCATACACAACATTGGTTTGTTCTGCACGTACCTCAAAGATTGATTCATGTAAAATAGTGAAAAATAGACCTAAACCTAATCAAAAGTAAAGTAATCTGGGTCAGCTGTTTGCAGGACCTGATTCTCATAAAATTGATCAATACTGACATAGATCAGCTGTATTGACTATTCTCAATCATTACTATGTCTAAGATCTGGCGGTGGTAAAGGGGGAGAGAGGGCATGACATCAATTAGGCATACACTATCAAATCATCGCTACTTTCAACTCTTAAACACTGAAATAATGTCCAATCAACATCTGATTCATTCTCATTTTCTAAAATTCCATTACAAAAATTACATATGAACATCATCTGAATCATAAGTAGGTCCATTCTGGCCAAGTTTTAAAGAAAATTGAAGTTCATATTCAAATATTCACAGCTCGTATACAACATCCATTAGCAACAATCGGAAATTACACTGGGAACCATTACCTGTAGTCATGTGAGGGTTAAATTTAGCATGTCTGGTACATAGAAATGGTGAATTAAAAACAATCTAAATATTGAAATTTGGCATAAATGAGCTGATTTGGAGTGAATTGATAGTAGGCGGGTTGGGATTGAATGGGTTAAATCCAATATAACAATTTTAAATTTAGTGAGCATTGGTTCGCCACTAGAATTAGTAAGTTCTTTAATCATTTTTTCTTTTGATGTATGCAATTTTTAAAATGTTAGACATAGCTAAAAATGCCTGAAAATTTTTTTTAAACAATGACATTTATTTTAATTATGCTAATTAACCACCATTTTGAATATTGATTAGTCTGAAAATTACAGCAATGCAATGCAATCAACAGATGTGTCCTGTTTTCATGAACACAAAAATATATAGTGTCTGTAGTATTGTACTAGGTCTATATTTAATAGTTTTATAATTTATTTTAATTATAACTATGCTAATTAGTCACCATTTTGAATATTAATTAGTTCTGAGTGCTTATAAAATTCCAGCAATGTGATTAAGAGACGAGTCTTGTATAGTTTGTGTGCTGTTTTATTGAAAATAAGATAATTCAGAAATGATTAGCAGCTCAACTCTATTAAAAGTCTATTTTGTGGTCACAAGTTCAGTTTATATTTTCCTATATACACAAGTGTCAATTAGTGCAGATTTTCTGTATTGATACAGATTTCGGACTTAAACAAAAAAGATTTTGTTGTTTTTTATTTGTTTTTTTTTAAATAAAAAGGTCATTTGGTGTTACATCTTCAGCACAGCAATTACTACTAATGCAGATGTTTTTCCACATATTGGTGGTGTTTTTTTTTTAGTGGGGGGGGGGGGCTAAATACTGATGTTTTTATTGAAATACGGAAATAAATTGTTAAAAATAAGGATTTGTGGAAAAACAAGTTGGCAGCTATGTATATATATCATGTAAATTATTTGGATGTCAAATTAATTAGAAAAAAAATCATTTAAAAAACCCCTTTTTTCAAAATTGAAGTGCAGACTTGGTTGAGGTATTGTTGAATTGCAATTTTGATGCACTATCTAGTTGAAACTCATGCCCCTTTTCAGGACTTTCCTTCCTATAGGTGTGACCAAAATCTAATGATATCTTGGTCCACAGTCACCTCATGTATTATGTTCCTGCTCACTTTGGCACAATCCACTGCAAACGCGGTATTTGCTACACATGCCTCTATGTAGTTCAGATCCACTCCATTTCATTTCCTAAGCCCACTTTCACTATTGATCATACCTTTACATGTGAATCCTGTAATGTCATTTACGTTATCATATGTAAACGTTGTGACGAGAAGTATATAGGTGAAACCAGCTTACGATTGGGTGACCGCTATTTGTAGGCACCTTCATGCCATAAAACACAGAGAACCTACCCCTGTCGCCATTCATTTCAATGGTGATGGTCATTATGGTGCCCTTGATACCCAGGTAACTACACTCAGATCCCGCATCACGGATAACAGATCTACATACACTCTTGAAAATTGATTTTTTTAAATGTATTTATTTTTGAGTTTGGTACCTTCAAGCCTTTTGTACTTACCTCCGCACATTCATTTGTTTAAATCTGTGTTGGTATGGTCCTTATTGTATTGCTATCCATGTTGTATTAGGTAATAATTTGTTAAATCTGTTATGTCCCGTCTAATTTTCAACAAAACCCGCTTCCATTAATAATATGTTTCCATTATTCTTATTATTGTCACCTTGGACTTTGTATTGTTTACATGTTAATATTGTTAATTAATGTTGTGATAGTGCCTCTGTGGTGGTAACATTGTTGTTAACTGTTTGTTTTGTATATTCTTGAGAAAGACCTAACGGTTCGAAACAGTGAAAATGTCTAAATATTATATTATATTGTCATTTGTATGTTTTCGTGTTTACACCTGATGACGGTAACCCAGATGATCATAACCCCTCAAGAAGGCCTGGCTTAGCCTTAGCGATACGACGATAGACGATAGTCTGTCTTGTTCAAGTGAAACTTTCAAAAACCTGTGTTCTACGTAAGTACTATTGTTGTTATGTTTCACGCAGTATTACCTACCTTTTATTGTTTATCAATAATCTAGCATCGAAATGTATTCGAGTTGTACACAACTGTAACTTTAATAACACGATCACATCAAAATGTCATCACAATGAATCAGAATGTCTAAGTCAACAAGTGGGTTCACTTCCGGTACCAAGGAAGAGAATTATGTGTCAAAATGATGACATCAGAGACAGAGGAAGCATGACCGATCGTCCGATAATAGAAGATATGTTGATGATGATGATTAATTCAATCCCTTCCGCTATGAGCAGGAAGCTCTTGACAGCCCCATAGCCTTCTGGCTAATGCATAGGTTCTTCTCATATGTGGTGCAGTTGTGTAGGTAGAGTGTGTTGTGTATAATTGGAAGCTGTGGTAGCAGGTCTTGTCGGATGACATCTGCGTTAGTGTCTGCAATCTGGTTCGTGTAATGAATTTTATTCTGGTCAGGTGTTTATTAACGGGGGTGGGGGATCTGTTTTTAGTTAAAATGTGAGATTCTGGTTTGCTCTCTGAGTTGTCTCAGAGGGTTCATGTGTTGGGTTTTTGAGCTGACCCTCTGTCATAGCCATTCTTGTCTGTAGTTGTTTCTTATGGTTTGTATGGCCTGTTTGTATGGAGATTTTTGTGGAAAACTGGGGGATCGGAAACACCTCTCTTAGTTTATCAGCCGTTTCGTTTCCAGTGACTCCTCCGGCATGACCAGGTATCCATTGGAGGGTGACTTCTGCGCCATTTGCATTTGATGTGCATAGCTGGTCTATTTGTCTGTTGATATTGCAACCAGGGGATGTTTGTTTTTTTGGTTTGTTCTCCAGGTCCTGGAGTGCTGACTTTGAGTCTAAGAAGATGACCGTGTATCGGGTGGAGTAGTTCCGTTCTCAAAGTCCACAATAATTCGATTCAGAGCTGTCTCGATTGCTATGATCTCTGCTGCGTAGTTAGAGCAGATATGTTCATGGCACCGCATATAATTCGTAGTGCGTTATTTTGGTATTTGTTCAATCTCTGTATGAGGCTTGCGGTTGCTATTGCCTGTACAGGAAGTGTGTAGTCAATTGCTGATCGGACGTATCCAGTATGTAACTGGCGTAGAGCATGCAAATCAGCTTCCAATTTACATGAGGCGATGTGCTTTATGAGCTTTATCCTTGTGGTTGTTTTCTTAATCAGATTTTCTGTGTGGTGATCAATTGTGAGCCTCTGATCAAGTTCGACTCCGAGGTATCTTGGTAATTTTTCATATGCTATTTTTATTCCGCCGAATTGATTTCCATATCTTTTGCTTTGGTGTTAGGCTGAACAAGCTGTAGACTGTTCTCTTCTCTGTTCATTTCGATCTTCCTCAGTTCACAATATGCCGAGATTTTAATAGTCAGATTTTTGTTGATGTTATTAATGATAGTTTTGAGGTATATTTCTTTTGTCCAGATAACCAGGTCATCGGCAAATAGTGCTTTTTGACAGGTGATAATTTCTGGTAGATAATTTATGTGTATGAGGAACAATGTACAGCTTAATGCTGATCCTTGGGACAGTCCTTCTTCCAGAGTTCTGTGTTTTGCGGAGCTACCATTATATGTTGTTTGAATTGTTCTATTAGTCAGTTATATAATTTCACGGATATCCCTATTTTTTCATTTTAATGAATAATCCTATTCTCCAGACACTGTCATATGCTAGTTTGAGGACAATTAAGGTTGCCAATAAGGTTTTCTTTTCTTGATAGGCATCTCATATATCTTGTGTGAGCCGTATCAGCTGGTCAATTGTTTATTTGTTCTTTCTGCAGCCAGACTGATTTGTGTTTATGATCTTGGAACACTCTAACCACCAGTATAGCCTCTTATTGATCATTCTTTCAGCGACCTTGCCCAATTTAGATGTTAAGGATATTGGTCGGTCACTGGTGATTTCGTTTGGATGTATGTCCTTCTTTAGGATTGGTATAATGTTAACTTTTCTCCACGATGTTGGCTGCTTGCCTTATCTCCAAGTCTTATTGATGAGTTCAATGATAGTTGTTAGTTCGTAGTCTGAGAGGTTACTGATCATCTCGTTGGTAATTTTATCAGAGCCCACTACTTTGCCTATCTTGCATTTATTTAAGTCTGACTTTAGCTCGTAGAATGGAAAGTAACTCTCGAAGTCCTCGTAATTCACGGTTTGTTGCCTTTCTAATGTTTTGGTGATGTGCTTCATGGAATTATCGAGATTCTTTATGTGAAGTTTTTTGTTTTTGTGGGTGAAATGTTGTTGAAGGTTTCGGCTTTCTGTGTTTCCATCGTTAGCTTTTCACCGTCGTCTATTATGGGTGTTCAGTTTTTTTTTGTTGCCCTTTTGGTTCCATACAGGTTTTACATGAGCTACCAAGCCTTTCCACCTTGTCTCTGCATATCTAGACTTTCAAATTTGTTCTTCCACGTTTTTCTTTTTGTTTGTTTGCTAAGTAGTTTTACTTTGGCTGTGAGTTTATTATAATTTAGTTTGTTGGCAGGTGTTGGGTGTTTCTTTACCTTTCGTCTTGCTTTTTTCCTATCTTCAACAACAGTTTTCACTTCTAAGCTACAGTAAGGTTTGAACTTTTTTCTGTACCCACGAGGTATAGTTTTAGTTTTAGAGGTGACTGACAGTTTATGTCGTAGGCGACAATTGTCCTTCTCACATCGGTCGTCTGGACGAGTTTTAGTTTAAGATTAGTCTGGTGAGGGAGAGGGGTATTATAGATATTTATTATTGTTAACAGTTTTCCGACCCCCGCCCCCCCCCCATATTGTCACATCTTGTAGGTCTATCTCGTCATTGGTTTCTATATTGGAAACCTCAGCTTGTATGTCATTCCGGGTGAGTGTCATTAGTTCCTGACACTTCTGGTATTTACACACATACGCCGTGTATTCTGTGACAAGAATGGTGGAGATTTTTGGGTAGTAAAGTTTCTTGTGTCAAAGCGACTTGTATTTTCAGATCCCGGAGTAGCTTGGTCAGTTCTCATTGTTTGTTTCTAAATCCTGCGATGTTTAGTTGAAGGATGCTTAATGGGTCTGTGTTGTAGTGAGTTTTCCCGGTAGCATACTTGACACTTCTCTCCCCAGGTGAAGAGGAACAGTGCGGGTCTTGGTAACAGAGATGACGCCCAAGCTCGTATAACATTCACTGTCTTAAAGACATGATTTTGTGTGGGGGTTCTATGGATGCATTTCTGATCCCAGAAGAGAGATGTTGCGGTGTACCAGTGATCCAGGATGGTCACGTCCTACCAGGAACGAACTATTTACGCCTGGGCCCCAAAGTGTATCACTCTTACGTCACATTTGTGGGTCCATCGGCAGTGGTGGCACCTCCGGCACTCTCCACCACGTGCAGGACGGCTACGGGAGGGCAAAAGTGTAATGTCCACTGGCTCGCATCTCTTCATCATCCATTAGGACCGTTTTACAGGAGACAAAAGCAAGGCACTGAGATAAATGATAAGTATAACCCATGAGTCGCGGGGACAAGGACATACACGCATATCATTTAGGTAGGTTGGACATGAATCCGCTTCAGGTAGGATAGATTCATCACAGTTTCATGATCCTTGGTGGGGTCTTGGAATTTGACAGGAACGGTGGTAAGCAAGAAGAGAAGAAATGAAGGAGGGACCCGGGTATACCGCCAGGTGCTCGGTCACCACCATAGCAAGTTTTGTGAAAACAGGGTTATCAACATGAAGGTGTTGCTATGGAGGTAGTTGTGTATAAGTTGCACCTGGATGTGAGAGGTGATGAGTACACATCAACATCCATTACCTGTAGGTGGAACGTCCGGCCCAGAACCTGCATATAGTCCGCCCCATAGAAGACATATGACATAATTAATAAGAATTTCATTCGTTACATTGTTTGATTATTGTCGTGTTGTTCGTTGGTCACTATTTATATACATGGAGTCACATGCAACAAATAGCCAGGGCGACTTTAATGAAAAGAACTTTGGTTACTGCATGTTTTACTGTGAAAGAGGGCATGGAGGCTTTCTAAGGGCTATATTTCTCTAAGTATATAAATAGTGACCAACGAAAACACGACAATAATCAAACAATGTAATGAATGAAGTCCTAGTTAATTATGTACATAAGTTTTCTATATATAGGCGGTCATGAATGAAGGCACTAGTGTCCAGGGCAATCTAACAAAAGGCCTATGCTCTTCACTAGGTCAGGAGGAGGGTATGGGGAAGAGCCACCTGTAATAATGCGATTTGTTTCATCAACTATGTGGCCAATACACATATTTTAAATATTTATAGCATAGGTGAATTAGTTAGTACTCCCCGACGAAGACGGATCTGTCGGGTCAAATGAAACTGCCACACAACTCTTTCAATTTTCTAGACTACATCCTGCTGAAAATTTATTAAGACTATTATCTTGCTGCCTTCTTCTTCTTCTTTCGTTCACTTGAAACATGTCTATATCTGTAATTCTGTCTCCTTAATAAAACTCACTGTCTTTTGTAGTTCATACAGTGTCCCATGGACTTTTGATTCCAGTGTTGTTTCCTCTGGCCAATATGTCTGCCTCAGCGTTTCATGCTCAGAACACTCTTGAAGTATATGTTTGGCACTCTGTGCTGCCTGTCCACATGTACACATGGCCGTGTTGCCAATCTTGAACTTTGTATACATGTGACTGCGGAGTCGGTTGTGTCCTGTTCTGAGATGTAGAATTATAACTTGTTCTGGTCTGTTCATAATATGATAGTCATCTTGTGTTGGTGTTTGTGGCTTTCTTATTGACTTGATCATCTGTTTTTTTCTGATGGTAGGTGATTGATATATCTGGTTGGTCTTCAGCAGCACCTTCCTTAGCCAGTTGGTCTGCTTTTTCATTTCCTGGTATTCCACAGTGAGAGGGTATCCACTGCATGGTTACCCTATACTGGTAAGACAATTCGCTAAGTAGTTTTTTTCAAATCTGTTAGTTTTCCAGACTGGAGAGCTTGAAGCACTGACATTGCATCTGTCAGGAATACCACAGGCTGTAGGTCAGAGTTGGAGTTCAGCAGTTTTTTAGCTGCCACACTAATTGCCTGGATTTCTGCATCATAATTATTGCAGAATTTTCCTGTCAGTGTTCTGATTGTATCTCTAGGCTTGTGTGGATATTCTATATATACACCTGCACCTCCATTCCTCACGGCATTCTGTGCTGACCCATCTGTGTACACTCTGACCCATATATCTTGTGGATATTCCTCATCCAGGAAACTGAGGGTGACTGTCCTTCGCTGCACACTGTTCTGTTCGTCCTCGTTTAGTATTCCTTTCACATGGGTCTGAATGTATATTGGCATTCCATGCCTTTCACTCCACGGGGTTTGTTCTAGTACAGGCCTTAAGGGGCTGTCAACTTCAGGTAGGTCTGTAAATTGTCTGCGGAGTCGTTTAGCTTGATGGATAAAACTGCTTCTTTTCAGTCGTCCCATTGCTAGATTTTGGAATCTTTCCTTCATTGGATGACTTGGCATAAACTGAAACTTTTCTGCCTGAATTAGTACTTTTGTGTCTCTGCGTTCGCCAAGTGTTTGCATTCTTCCCATTTTCTGCATCTCTGCTATGGGTGTTGATTTCATTGCTCCCAACATTATTCTAAGTGCCTGGTTTTGCACTTTATCTAGATCTTGTAATGTGGTGTTTGATGCAGGACACACGCAGCTGAACCATATACCAGATGTGGTCTTATGCCTTGCTGGTAAACTTTACTGAGTATATTCCCACTGGCTCCCCATGTGGTTCCACTTAGTTTTCTCAGGATAGTTTCCTCCTGGCTTTTGTTGTTGCTTTGTTTATGTGCTGCTTCCATGTCAGTTTATCATCAAAAGTAACTCCGAGGTATGTGGGTTGTTTGTCTTCTTTCAAGAGCTCTCCATCTATTTTGATATGACCGGCTTTTTGTTTGGTGAGAGGGTAAAGAGTGTAGCGCTGCACTTATCTGTGTTTATGTTGACGCACCATCTATTAGCCCATAAGGTTAGGTCATCGATAGCTCTTTGTATTTGTTTAGTGGCCACGGTCGCATGTTCTTCCGTGCACCAGATCACCAGGTCGTCAGCATACATTGCCACTTTGATCCCATGTGGTAGTTCAGCAACTAGGTCATTGGTGTAAACCAAGAAAAGTGTGGGTGACAGGACTCCTCCCTGGGGGGACTCCATGACGCAGTAGAACTTTCTTGCTCTTGCGACCATCTAATTGTACCCTGGCTCTTCTATTATGCAGGTATGCTTTTACCCATTTGTACATTCTTGAGCTAACCCTGCAATTTCGCAATTTCTTTAGGAGCCCTTCTTTCCAGACCTTATTAAATGCTTTTCTGAGGTCTATCCATGCTGCTAGTACCAGTTTCTTATTTTGGAAGGCATCCTCAATCTCTTGGGAGAGGTAGGTTGCCTGATCTTCAGTAGAGTAGCACTGTCTGAAACCTGCTTGCTGTGATACCAGAAGGTTTTCACTTTCAAGGTACCACTGCATCCTAAGATTGATAATGCGTTCCATTCTTTTGCATAGACAGCTTGTGAGGATGATGGGCCTGTAGTTGGAGACTGTGTTGCCATCTTTTCCTGATTTGAGGAGTGGTATCATTATTGCTTCTCTCCACGCCTGTGGTACATTACCCGTGGACCAGCTTGTGTTAAAGATCTGCAGTATTTCTCCCTGTACCTTCATCATTTAGTTGTTTTACAAGTTTCCATAATTTCCTAGTATCTCTTTCTAAGTTCAGCGAATCTGTTTTTTCTTTCCAGCTACTCTATCTGGCGTGTAACTTGGCCTTTTGAAATTTAGCCTTTGTTTGCTGATATTTGTTGTGATGTTCTTGGCTAGGTCTGTTCTCAGCCTGCTGTCTAAATGTTTCCATCTCATTTTGCAGCTTTTCCAGTTCATCATTCCAGTATGGTTTGTAGTTTTTGCGTGCCCCCCCCCTGGGTATGGTTTTACTAGCAGCATGTAGTATACATCTATTAAATTCACTCACTGCTCTATTGAGGTCTTTGTCCAAGTTCATGTCCTTAGCTAGAACACTGGTTAAATGCTGGTACATTTTCCAGTCTGCCCTCTTATAGTTCCACCTAGTGAGCGTGCTGCTGTCCTTGGTAAATTCATTGTGGATTTCCAGAAATACTGGTCTGTGGTCACTACCCCCAAGCTGCTTTCCAACGACACGTGTCATATTCCATTCCAGGCCTGGTGAATGGAATGCCAGATCTGGTGTAGAGGTGGTGTGCCATGCTCTCGAGTAGAAGGTTGGTGAGTCTGCTGGCTGGTTAATAAGGATGAGATTATTTTCATCATGCCAGCTCTCACGTTCCTCACCACTCTTGTCGATATGATCGTAGCCCCAGCTCCGAGAGTGGCTGTTGAAGTCACCACACAGCATAAACATCTCTCCAACTATAAACGGGGATCTCCCTAGCGTAGTGGTTGAGTTGTTCGCCTTGTGTTC
The DNA here is from genome assembly GCA_034231615.1 of Meghimatium bilineatum. Taxonomy (NCBI): domain Eukaryota; kingdom Metazoa; phylum Mollusca; class Gastropoda; order Stylommatophora; family Philomycidae; genus Meghimatium; species Meghimatium bilineatum. Next base: position 3,272,039 of record CM067299.1, read on the forward strand.
ACGAGGTCATGAGTTCGAAATCGACCCTTGTCGTCTTGTTTACAAGGTGTTTTTTTTTCGGAGATCCCCGTGTATTATTTCTTGAGGCTATTGAGTTACGTGCTATGAGTGGTACTCTCGGCAGGCGCCGTGTCGCTTCGTTGAGAGTGACGGAGTACATGTGGAAAACCTAGTACAGTGAAGTCAATCCTCTACGACTTTTCAACCATTTCTTCCAACTATACTCGAGCATCTACCTTGTTGATATCAGGGTGTAGGCCTTTGTATGACCAATTAATAATAAAAAAAAATAAGTATTCCTGTCCACAACATATTCTACTGATAGGTTTGAAACACATTTTAGACACACTATCATCAGTTATTGTTAGGGCCTAATAGATAGTAACCAATTAGAATCGAAAGTAAAATAACTTCCGGTATATTTCAGACAATTCTGGTTTCTTACATCGTTAATCTTCAATCTACAACTGATTCCATTTGCATTTCTCATTGACTTTGGGGATTCCATAAATTACGTCAACAATAGGGAGGTAACTGGTCAGAAACAGTTTGACTGTTGTTGCCAGGGGGAACTTTTGACAAAAGTTGACGTCAACAATACTTTTATTTATAATTCACCAAGTAAATTGTTTGAATTCTAATACAAATTCTAAACAAATCATGTAGTTTTCTTACTTTTACTCTAAACAATTGTGTTTGGGTATTGGGATTAATAGTTGTTGACTTAAGCAGGATGGTCATTTCATGCTTGACAAAATGTTGGCATGGGGCGGGTCAAAATTATTAACACATAAGTAACCGCACAATTTATGTACATCCCCTTTCATAATACCATGCAATACAGGGTGTCTAGAAATAACCAACACTATCATGAATAATAAATATATACACAAGTTATGTTTATTAACATGTGTTTGACAAAGTTGGAAAATAACAAAAACACTCGAGAAGAAATTACATTCATTTGAAAATAAATTATTTAGAAACTTGTAAAAATTGGTTAGGAAAAATCACGTCAAACAAGCAAGAAAAGACACCAAACAGCAAAATATTTCTACAACAATAAGAAGAAAACAATGGGCATATCGGACATGTACTTAGACATTAGTATATTGAATATGCAGGCGCCTGTCATTGAATATGCAGGCGCCACTATCACCACCAGTCACACACAGATTGAGAAATTGGAGATAATTCAAAATGAAAAGATGCGGATCATCCTTGGTTGCACAAGGGACACAACCTGTGTTGTTATGAGATTTATCCTAGTTTTCCGAGAATATCTCACATAATTGATATGTGGCATACCCGTGCATACCTCAAGGTGAGTTCTGACACAGACCACCCACTACACAGTGAGCGCCCTCGTGTGAAGGGAAGCAGGCTTAAAAGAGGTAAATCGTTGATGGGTCGTTCCGAGTATACCGTTACACAGATTTGCACCTAAGCAGGCATAACTCCTGGCAAGGAATGGATACTATTCATACGGTATTTCAAGAGGCAGTCAAGACCGTTATTACACTCAATAGAGAGTGCAGGGAACACAGTCTTATGAGCGTGGATGCTGAGGTCAAGACACTCATCTGCGAGTATGTCGACAACACGAATGTTGTGATTTACACGGAGGGGCTGGTCATCCATCACCACCAATGCGCATGGGCCTTTACTGCCAGTTCATACGGAAGAACGGTGCATGAAACCAGTGGATCCTCTACCGCAACAACAAGCAGTCTCACAATGTAAGCCTATTCCCATGCGTGTATACTAAGTGACTCAATGAACATGGTTCAAGAAAGTCAAAACAGGTCATGTACGTAGGGGATGGATTGAGTCATTGAGAGAACTAGAATGGGGGCATCACTACGGAAGCTATCCTTTACCTTTGTCTCCGGAAACACGGGCGTGGAGGGAAACGAACGGACTGACCAATTAGCTAGCCATGTCACCATACCAGATGGTCAGACTATGGACCGAGCGGATATGGTCATTGCTCTTAGTGACCGCATGATCAGAAGATTTTGAGATGAATGAGCATGAGTCCATATCGAGAATGCACGAATTGGGAGTGAAGATGGGCGTGGCCCGTAGAGAACACCTAACAAATATTTCAAACTGCAGTGAACCAACATAGAACCGGAGCCATGATTAGTTATACCCTGAGAGATTTACTGAAGCGAATATATGATCACCTATGGACATATCCAGTGTGCGAGGAGGATAATCAATAAAGTAATACCTAATGTACTTAGAATGAATGAAAACAGACTGCCACTACAATCATTTAAATGGGTACCAGATTGCAAAAGAAAAAGAGGAAGACCAGGTGAAACTCTTCGCAGAAAAACCACCAAAGAGACTGTGGGTCCAAACAACATTCAAGAATTACACACAGTTTCATCCCATCCCTTGAACTTGAGACCTCTTCTTTCTGCCTTATGCACCGTATTCAGCTCTGAATGAGTATAGATATTTTATAAAGCATATATTGACTATTCTTCTGTATTTGAAAACTTAACTTATCTCTATACGAGCACAACTTTAATAATATTTGTATACTTATCTCTATACCAGCACAACTTTAATAATATTTGTATAATCTATTACTATTTTGAGTACATAGCTTTATGCGAACATGACCAGGCTTCTAGATCATAAAAATGTCGCATGAATCACATAAAGAAGTGGCTGCTACTAACAAATATAACCAGAATTTCATGTTTTGAAACAATTCGCACAGACAACAAGCACTTCTATCGATAATTATAATTTGAGCCATAAATCTACTGTATTATTATTATTATTCAGGTGACATATTCTGTCCTTGAATCTACCAGTCATGTGGCTTGAAGAGTGTATGCATGACTTAAGATCAGTTGTCTGTATAGATATGCATAGAGGCATATGCCTTGAATAGGATATCCCAACATTGCTTGGCAGAGACGACACAAAACGTGAAGCACCAGTTGCCAGATGCTAGGCATATGGATATGATTACATTGAAGTAGAACTGGTGAATGGGCTGATTTCAACGGTTTGAGAGGTGGGGGGAGGGGATCAGTTCAGCCTTCTTTCTTTTCTGTGTCTTTCCCAAACTATGTTTTTATCGAATACATCATATTTAGTGTTTCACTATTCCTTCTCTTACCTTGACTTTTCATATTTGATTATGAAAAATATTTGAATATTTGATTATTTTCCGTGCATATTCTTTGTTTGCTGTCTATTCTAAATTGTAATTGCACATGAAATTCTAATATTTTTTGGTCCTCCTTCGTTGCTGTTGACACATATAATTGAGTGACTGAATAAATCTTTAATGTCAAATTGCGAAACGAAAAACATTTACATCAACACGATCACAACTCCATCTTATTTACAAAAATGTATTATCGTGGCTAGCAGCAAAATCTACAGTAAAGGCAATTCATGTGTGAATTCAATGTCGACACAAATACTATATACTTAATTTAAGTACTATAAATATGCAGTTAGCGTTGTTTTCCTACACAGAACGAAAATAGGATAAGAAGACAGTAAGCACTTCGATAGTGGTGACGATGTGCAAGCTTGCGTTGCTTTGACAACGAGATAAATATTTATTTTCAGAAATTATCCTCCAGATAAGAGTTGAGCGTTGAAGAAGATGTGACGAATAAAAACTTGATTTGATAATATCAAGGAACAGTCGGGAGGTAATTTTTCCGCACTCGTCCGTATTACTAAAGATAGGTAAATGAATAATGTACTATAAAAGCATCGATAGAAAACTCTTTATTATTTAAAAAATGTATGTGGATCCGTTTCATTGTATCCTAGTGATAACAATGATTATAGCCTGGCTGCTACCACTCTTTTTGACTATGAAAATAGACCTCTTCTCTTTCTCTACAAATTTAATATTTGATAAACTAAGACCAGCATATACGAAAAAAAAATTTTATGGACACCCTGTATTATTTGTCTAAAATGTCTAAATTTTGGTATTCCTCATTTGACCACCGGAAGAAGTTGTGTGTGATGGCAAGTTTACCGTATTGGCATTTTAAAGGCCAAATTCGACAAATTTGGCCTTTTTCAAGTGTGTTTGATACACGAAAATTGGTATAAATAACCCAAATATCGGAGGATGTTTTCAACAAATAAAACAAGGAGTCAGACAGGGATACGTGCTTTCACCAGACCTGTTCTCTCTATACAGTGAAAACATATTGCGTGCAATAGTAGATATCCCAGGAATATCAGTGGGAGGACATAACATAAATAATTTGAGATATGCGGATGACACTGTTCTGATTGCAAAAAGTGAGGAAGACCTTCAAAAATTAATTAAAGTAGTAGTCACAGAAAGCAAAGAGAAAGGCCTCTTCCTAAATATCAAGAAAACAGAAGTAATGGTTATTTCAAAGAAAGAAAATAACACACCTTGCAAGATCATAGTGAATGATATAGTATTAAAACAGGTCCACCAATTCAAATATCTAGGTACAATTATAACAGCAGATGGAAGAAGTTCAACAGAAATAAGATGCAGAATAGGACAGGCAAAAACAACATTCAGAAAAATGAAAAATATACTGTGTAATATGACCTTGTCATTAGAGGTGAGAAAGAGAGTTCTGCAGTGCTATATAACCCCTATACTAACATATGGGTGCGAGTCTTGGACAATAAACAAACTGGAAAGTGGAGATTGGAGGCAACGGAGATGTTGTTCTACAGAAGAATGCTGAGAATACCATGGACTGCCAGAAAAACTAATGTAGAGGTGTTAAAAGAGTTAAATGCGAAACGGACCTTAATCAACAATATAAGAAAAAGGCAATCTTCTTTTTTTGGCCACTTCATGAGACAGGCAGGTTTAGAGAACATAATCACAACAGGCAAGATTGAAGGCACCAGAGACAGAGGGCGACAACGTGAGAAAATATTAGACAGTTTGACAACCTGGCACGGCAAAGAAACAACAACGACTTTGATACATAATACTGTGGACAGAGAGCTGTGGAGAGCCATGACCGCCTACGCCACCCGGCATGGCACCTGATGATGATGATGATGATCGGAGGATGACCGACAAAAAGGAAGTGCCGCAGTCAATCAATCAAGTGCCATGCCGACTGGCGTAGGCGATCATGTTTCTCCACGACTCTGTCTCTTGTGGTGTCAATAAGCTCGGTTGGTGCGCTTCTACCGTGCCACGGAAAAAACCCATCTATAATAGTAACTTTTCTCTTTGTCGACCTCTATCTCTTCCCCGTTGATCTTTCCAGTGGTTATTAAGTGTTCAAGCTGTGTTCTTCTCAGCACATGCCCTAGAAACCTTGACTGTCTGCCAATAAAAATAAGATATTTGTATTTGTTCTTTTTTTTATTGTTATTTTCTATGTTTTATTATTTTATACTGATAGTTTTCTAGTAACCTATTTACTTTATTTACATTTACCACGAAAATTGGTTTGGCTTTTTGACACTTTGTTTTGCCTTATTCTAAAATTAGTAATGCATAAATAGTTTTGCAGTCTATATTTCTATTGTCTCTTCTCTGCTTATGCTCTGGGCGTCGCATTGGGCTATTGTACGTCTGGTCGCATGATCTGTCTATCTATTTGATAAACCCTTTATTGCCTTTCAGCGTCAGGGGTAGAATAGTTCTCTGGGGATGACACTCGTGTGTGCTGAGTATATTGTGGAATTTTTCACCTTTTTATTTCGGTGGTCCATCGTTTTCGAGGTCAGCTTCTAGGTCTGGTGGTTTGATATGCAATAATATTGTGCCGTGTCAGAATGTTGGTAACTCCTTCAATCCAATTCTTCTTGGTCTTCCTCTGTATCATGCGTTCCATTTTTATGTTGTATGCTCTTGTCGCTGGTCAATTAGGGTTAATTCTCATTAGTCGACCGAACCATTTAAATCTCTGTTTTTCAATATATTTGATCATTGATGTTGTTCCAACAGTTCTTGTAATCTCCTCATTTCTCACATGACTTCTTCTTGTTCTGTTTTCTGCTTTTCTTAGACACCTCGTTTCGCACGTAGTAAGCTTTCTCTCTTGTTCTTTAGCTAGAGTCCATGTCCGACATTGAAAACATAATGTTGAGATGAATATTGAATTTATGATTTGCCTTTTGGTTTCTATTGGGATAGATGTGTCTTTCAAAATTAGTGTTAGTTTATAATTTACGTAGTTGACTTCTTGGATTCTTGTCTTAAACCCTCTGTCCATTCTTCCATTGGCTGTAAAAATGTTCAATAGATATTTAGATTTATGCATTTGTTTCAGTAGTTGATCATTTATTTTTATGTTAATTGTATTTAGTTTTCTGCCTATAGACATAACTTCTGGTTTTTTTATGTGTTGATCTTCATGTTGTGATTGAGGAAGCTTTCGTTGAGTACGGTTATGTGATCTTGCAGCTCTTCGCTTGAACTGTGGGGTATACACTGGTCGTCAGCAAAAAATAGTTCAGTTATGTCATTTGGATGGTAAACGTCTGGTGGTGTTTATACTTATTTGGTAATATTATCCATATAAATGATAAACAATAATGGTAACAAGACACATCCATGTCTAACTCCTGATGTTACTGAAAACCACCTAGTAAGTCATGCATGTGTTCTAACTGCACTTTCACTATCTTTGTATATGTCTCTTACACAGTCTAATAATGTTCATTTTATTCTATACTTTTCTAGAATACTTTTCGTTCTGTATTTATTCGGTCGAAAACTTCGAGGTCCCGGGTTCAATCCACGGGTGGGACATGCTTTTATCTTTCGGAGGTGAATCAAAATCCTGTTATGACTGCTAAACTCACAAAGCTCTTCCAGACAATGTGTAACATAGAAGTGATACTCACAAGACTTTAAGGATGCTTCCATCATACATCTATACAAGAGAAAAGGAAATCGCCTAGCTTGTGATAGCCACCAAGGCATATCTTTGCTCTCTATAGCAGGCACGATACTGTCTAAGGTCTTGTTAAACAGACTGCATGCCCATCTTGAGACAGGTCTCCTCCCAAAGAGCCAATGTGGCTTCCGACAGGGCAGAGGTACTGTTGACATGATATTCACTCCCAGACAACTGCAGGAAATGTGTCGCGAACAGAACATTGGTCTTTGCACCACATTTATCGACATAACTAGGACACTTGACACTGTAAATCGCGAAGGACTATGGAAGATCATGGCCAAAGTTGGATGTTCCGAAAAATTCACCAGCACGGTTCGCCATTTCCATAACGGTATGACAGCCTGTGTGCAAGATGACGGCACACACTCAAATCCGTTTCAAGTAACTAACTGTGTAAAACAGGGTTGCGTCCTGGCTCTGGCGCTCTTCAGCATGGGCTTCTCTGCCATGTAAAAAAATGCCTTCCGGAATAACAGTGCAGGAATTTGTTTTCCCTATCGAGCTGACGGAGGACTATTCAAACTTAGTAGATTGAAGGCCAATCCAAAACTAAGACGGGTATTGTTCGCGGCCTCTTGTTCGCCGACGATTGTGCACTAAACGTTACCAGTCTGAAACACATGCAGGGCAGTATGGATCTCTTTTCTTTTGCCTATGATGCGTTCGGTCTCACCGTCAGCACCGTGAAGACATTAGTAATGTATGAACCAGCACCAGGTGTCCCCTACACATAACCAGATATAACAATAAAGGGACAAAAACTTAATACTGCCAATAAGTTTGTATATATCGGCAGCACCCTATCGTAAGCTGCGACAATTGACGAGGTTCTTGCCCTGCGTATTATTCGGAAGCCTTCTTTCCAACGTCTGGATCAAGCATGGTCTCAGTTTAATAACTTAGTTGGACGTGTATCGCGCAGTGGTTCTACCAACACTGTTTTGTTTTGCTTTATTATGGACTGTCTATGCGACACACGCTCGATAGCTCCTTTATGTGTCCCGTGAGCTTGGCGTGCATACCGTGCTGACTGGGTCTTAACTCCGCTGGACTAGCTACATCGTCCAAGTGCCAGACAAGCGCCTTCTAATGAGATTGTTCTATGGAGAGCTGTGCGATGGTAAACGTTCAAGTGGAGGGCAGAAAAGTCGCTTCAATGATCATCTAAAGATCTCTCTTAAGCACCACAACTACGATCCTAGCTCCTGGGAGACCACATCCCTTGATCGTTCAGCTTGGCGCGCCCAGATCGTTGGATTTTGGAGGGAGAGAACACAGGTGATTTGCGGGCGACGGTGGCGAAGAGACAGTTCCGGAAGCTCTCTGTGCTCCTGCATGCACTGCAATGGGACATTCCTGGCGCGAATCGGATTCACCGGGCATCTACGAACTCACAGGTCCAGGCCAAATTAAACTAATTCAAATGTTTTTTTTTTCTAAATGTCCATCACATTTTATTATTTTTCATGCCATGCTCATCTTGGCTTGCGAAGGAAGAACATCACATGGGAATGCCTTGTCTTGTCATTGATATATTCTGTTGTTTGAAAAAGTTGCTCTCGTATCCTCATTTTTGCTATTGATTTATAGAACTGTCTACTGGACTCTACACACAGTCTGTCTACTGGACTCTACACATAGTCTGTCTACTGGACTCTACACACAGTCTGTCTACTGGACTCTACACACAATCTGTCTACTGGACTCTACACACAATCTGTCTACTGGACTCTACACATAGTCTGTCTACTGGACTCTACACACAATCTGTCTACTGGACTCTACACACAGTCTGTCTACTGGACTCTACACATAGTCTGTCTACTGGACTCTACACACAGTCTGTCTACTGGACTCTACACATAGTCTGTCTACTGGACTCTACACACAGTCTGTCTGCTGGACTCTACACACAGTCTGTCTACTGGACTCTACACACAGTCTGTCTACTGGACTCTACACACAGTCTGTCTGCTGGACTCTACACACAGTCTGTCTACTGGACTCTACACACAGTCTGTCTACTGGACTCTATACACACAGTCTGTCTACTGGACTCTACACATAGTCTGTCTACTGGACTCTACACACAGTCTGCTTATTTTTTCTCCACACATGATCTAAGATTTTTCCTTTTCTTGCTTGATTACTCTTACAGAATCTCATCTTGATAATATGTACCTAATATAGTCGTCTTCTGTTCGTGTACTCAACCAGGTCTTGTATTGTTTCTTCTTAGTTTTCAAAGCTTCTTTAACTTCATTATTCCACCAAGCTATTCTCTTCGGCATCTCCTCCTGTATATCTAGTACCACAGTGTTTTGCTAAGCTTCTAGGATGGTGTTTTTGTATTTTTGCCATGCTCTTTGTATGTTGTCTTATTGTATGAGCATCTCTGTTATTGCTGCCGTTATGTCTGCGTTTATTTTATTTTTTGTGTGTATCTGAGTCAATTAATTTTCTTTTGTCAATTGTTTTCGCCATCTACGAACTATCAGGTACGGACATAATTCTAACTGAATTTTCACAAGTGTATGTAACACATAGTCATCATCACTTGTGATGTACGAACATACAAGTAAATATACATTTTATTAGGGCACATTTTGTTATTTACTAAGTAAACATAACGCTATATATGGATATAAAACTGTAATGTGAATGATTGAATGTTGGACATTCGTTGAGCAGTTAATGGAGATAAAACAACGGGTGTTTGAAAATAACACGGAAACGTTATTGTTTGATGTGGCAAAATGCTTTCATTTGATATTATTACTGTCATCGGTGAAAATAAATTTAAGTTATCAGAGTGTAATTCCAAGAATGAAAAAGTCTTATTCTGAGGTTACATGTTCATTAAGTGGAAGAGGACCCATGTTGTTTAGTATAATTCTGAGTCGATAACTTGCATGTTAGATACTTCATTATAAAGCTCTAGTTGGGTTTACACTCATCATCATTAAGTGCCGTCTCCGCAACAAAGGTTGGCTGCAATGATCCCCAACATCCCCTGTCTCTTGTCTTGGTGGTGCACTCTGCTAAATAAATGTAAATTTAGACATAGTAGATTTAAAAATAGTGTAAATTAGTATGGCCTTATTGACCTCTTCCTGGTACGGTTTAACCTTTTTTCTAGTGTGGTTTGGCTTTTTTATTGAACATAAATCTGGCAATCGTGTGTACTGCTAAAACTGGATGAATCTTGTTGCCGGAAAGACGTTATTGGCCGTCTCTAACTGAAGGCAGTTGTTGCAGCGCTAGATTATTCTTTCGCGATGACTCGTAAGTTAAGATTGATCACATATTTGTGTTTCCTTAACTATTAATTAATCAGCAATATTTCATGTCGAATGTCCCACTCAAGAAAATATAACAATACTTCAAATATGTGGGTTGTGTATGAAATCTAAACTAGAATGTGATAAAAATATCCCATGATTCATGATACTCCATCCTGTGTGTCCTGAAACCACAACACGGACACCGACACAAATGCCGTGTTGTAGGCATTAGCACAAAATTTTCAAAATGGATTTACAGCATTATAAATACCACAGTTAGATAGCCCTTGAAAATTGCAATTGATATATTTGTCAGCATTACTTCTTTCTCAAGTTCCTGGACGCGTGTCAGAAACTCAATAACTACACATCACACTCACTCAGCACTGTCTGATTCTGTGTTGTTTGTAATTTAGTTTGTACCCTTAGACTTAGTAATTTTAGTTTCCTACAAATCTTAGAAAGGCCTACATAGTTGATAATTCAAATCTCATGGAATAATTGAATATATATTTGGCCGTAGGTCACTATTTTTTTATTTTATAAACAACTGAGATTGTAAAATAAAATTTGTAAAACATATTGCTTATGAAAATGACTTATTAGTCTTTTCATGTCGATAACTTACCACATACACACACAAATCTAGACCACTATTACAACACAGAGTTGGGTGGAAGAAGAAACATTGCTGAGCCTTTGAAGATAAGAATGATGATGATGTTCCTCCTTTGCAAGCGAACATGAGCATGACATGAAAAACAATAAAGGGGATGAACAAGTAGAAAAATAAAAAAACATTTGTGAAAAGAAGAATAGTTCACAAATAAGAAGGCTTACAGTAGAATCTCTTTATAGTTTATAGCGCTATCTTTCATAGTACATGTCTCTATGTAACACAACTTTTCAGAATCCCCAATTATATTTGTTCTTTATTGTCTGTTTATACATAAGTTTTACATAAAACCATGGACAGCTAAAAAGACAAACTAAGAAGTATCAAGATCAATAAATGTCAAAGAACGTTTATAGTTACCTCTTGCTAAGTTTTCTAATCTCCACTAAACTACGCTAAACCTATCGTTATATGTGTCTCTTGCTAAGTTTGAGCCCTATCTCCTACCACTTCAAAAATCAAGAAAACAATTGAAGAAATTTGAGAAGAAAATTAATTCATTTGATAATAAATGTTAGAAAACTATTGGTTGGGAAGCATTCATGTCTAACAAGCAAGTACAAGACAACAGCAATATGTTTTTACAACAATAATAAGAAAACTATGGACTTATAGCATACATGTACTTAGAATGATTGAAACCAGACTGCTACTACAAGCATTAATATGGGTACCAGATGGGAAAATAAAAAAGACAAAACTAAAAGAGAATCTTTGCAGAACAACCATCAAAGTGGGTATGACTATGGGTCTCAACAACATACAAGAATTACACACAGTAGCATCACTCGAACTGGAGAGCTCTGGTTTCTGCCCTATGCACTGTATTCAGCTCTGAAGGAACATAGATAGATTGATAGATAGTGGAAGTCCTCAGATAGTGACGAAAAAGTACAGCAGAGCACTCAAAGAAAATACAATATGGAAACAAAATTATTGAAATGTTTATCTTAATTATTTTAGTTTTAATAACAATGAAGAAAAGAACATCCACAAAAAATATGTTTTCTTGCAGAAGGCAAAAGTGAATTCTGGTCCGGATGCCTATATTTGTTTTGTTCTTAACACTTTACTGACCAACTTCGACAATCATCGAAATGAAACTGTTATGATACTTTAGAAATACGACAGCTGTTAGTGATAGTGTTACTAAAAAAAATAGCTTGCCTGGGATAGTACGTTATTCCAAAATGACGGCACCAATAAAATAGTCTATAGACGTTGCTTATAAGTATTAATCATGAAAAATCAGATTTTTTGAAGATGAGATTTCATGATAGTTAGAAAATAATGTAAATCTATGCCTAGCATTATAATGAGTAGGATTTCACTTTTGAAATAACTTTCACATTTATACAGAAAATGCAAACATTCATTACGACACATAGAGTGTTTCAGAACTCTCTCACTAGTTCTATTTGATATGGATTTTAAATCGCTGAATTTGATGTCTAAAATATTTTCTAACACCCATGGTAATGGGAGATAAGTGCGCTCTGGATTTCTGGTCAGTTTAGTGTTACAAGGGAGATAATAAAGTTAATGTATGTGTGTTTCAGGTGGTAACCAGCGAGAGAAAGCCAGGGAAAAGGCTATGAAGAAGCAGAAAGAAATGGAGAAAAAAAAGACATCGGGTTCCAAGGATGGCAACAAAGGAATGTCCCTGGAGGAGAGACGACATCGGTGGGTAAACATTATTTAAAACCTGAAGAATGGCCAATGTTGCAGATAGCAAAAACTAGTGACCTGTATGTATGTCAGAGGTGATGAAGAGGTGTTATGCTGCATTCTGTAGTCGGACATGTAGGCATGGATATCACAGCAAAGCTATAAACAGTGGTGTACGTTCACAGTTATAGTTTCATGTTGTATGTCCCTTTTTCCTCCACCTCTTGTGTGTTTGTTCTCAAACTCCTGCAGGTTAGCAGGATGTAGCCTTGGAGAAAGGAATGTGCTGTATCATGGTTTACAGCTTAGTTGTGATATCTGTACCTTTTGGCCTGACACATCTGACTTTAGCATGGAGTCTATGTCACTTTGACCCCATTTGGGATAAGACAGCCAACTCCACCTGAAACCTCCCTAGTAATTTCTTACAGCATGTATGGGAGGGATGTCTCTATTCTTTGGGTTCCACTAAGACACATGCAGTCCTCTACTCATGGGTTAAATGAAGCACCAAGTCTTTGCTCTGTTTTTTTTTTCTTTTCTTTTTTTTGCCTATCAATATGTGAGATAAATATGTCAGCATTAGTAATAATTACTGAAATTTAACACTAAATGACTTTTTTGGAAAAAAAAATTTTGTTAGATTTTTTTAGTTGGTTGCAAAATCAGTATCGTTACAAAAGTTCCATACTAGTTGACACCTATGTAACGTTTCTCTTCTATCAAAAAATTCCCATTGATGACACAGAGATACAGGTCAGACTTCTAGGTGGTAGGCAATTCCAGTTGTACCATGACTGCAGATGTGTCAACACAGCTGACAGTTGTACCATGACTGCAGATATGTCAACACAGCTGACAGTTGTACCATGGCTGCAGATGTGTCAACACAGCTGACAGTTGTACCATGACTGCAGATGTGTCAACACAGCTGACAGTTGTACCATGGCTGCAGATGTGTCAACACAGCTGACAGTTGTACCATGACTGCAGATGTGTCAACACAGCTGACAGTTGTACTATGGCTGCAGATGTGTCAACACAGTTGACAGTTGTACGATGGCTGCAGATGTTTCAACAAAGCTGACAGTTGTACCATGACATATCAACAAAGCTGACAGTTGTACCATGACATGTCAACAAAGCTGTTGTTGTACCATGACATGTCAACAAAGCAGACAGTTGTACCATGACTGCAGGTGTTTCAACAAAGCTGACAGTTGTGCCGTGACATATCAACAAAGCTGACAGTTGTACCATGACATGTCAACATAGCTGACAGTTGTTCCATGACGTGTCAACAAAACTGACAGTAGTACCATGACATGTCAACAAAGCTGACAGTAGTACCATGACGTGTCAACAAAGCTGACAGTAGTACCATGACATGTCAACAAAACTTACAGAAGAATTGATGAAGTAATGAATCCAGAAGTATTTGCTACACTTATGGCAGAATGTCGTGATCCTGGGATACTCATGTCTTTTAGACAACAAACTTTATACAATCTTTGATCCCCCTCATTTACTCAATTGAGGAGGGCATGTGCTTTTGTTAGAAAAGCTATGTGTTGCATCTACGATGTTGGCAGCTGATGGTACTGTTCCAAAATGACTTGAGACATCAGATTTGATGTGATGGTGGACCAAGAGAAAATATGGTTTCTGCTTATTGCATCTGTAATTTGTATTGTTTCTGCCAAATTATATTCTATTTAACTTGATACATCATTTGTGTTTCAGTGATGCCGAAATCATGCGGCAGAAACAGGAGAAAAAGTTAACTGATGCAGGGACAAGTGGAGGAGCCACTGGTGGAGTTTCAGAGTAACCAATCGCCATAGATGAAGACCACTAAGCCAACAACAGTTTGGAACAAGAGCATCACCTGATATATTTTCATATTCAGACAACTCTTTATTTCTATAATCTGTAAACATACGCCGGCTCAGCCTAGCCTATAGCAGCACATTTGTTCAAAACTGTCAATATATGAAAGGACATGCATGTTTATTCTGTATATACAGTTACCATAGCAACAGCGTCTTCAGAGTTCTGCAGTGGTCTCTTATGTGATAGGTTATGTAGGCTTTCACTATTTGGACACTCACAAATCAAATTTCACCATTTGGACGACACTCACAAATCAAATTTCCTTGGCATGATTTTTAGAGAGTACTAGACATTGATTGATCTTGTAAATGTGACTTATTGTGTCAGTTTTTAAGTTTGCCTCAATCCAGGTGGACTCCTCCCCCGCTCCCCTCTTCTTTTCTCCCTACTCACTCAATTGTTAGTCTATGTGAGACTTGTTGTTATTTTTCTGTTATATTTCTGTTACTGGTAGAAATCACACTTTGTCAGGTGATTTTGTTCAACAAAAAAAAGTATTTCTTATGGTTTGTGACACATAAAACTGCAGCAATTGATGTGTTGAACTTGTGTATGGTTGGGTTAGAAACATGCTATAGATATATATATATATATAAATCTGTCTTTGATATGGAACACAGCTGCTGGTTACATTTTTATCTGCATATAATCACTTCATCTCATCAACGATACAATCATATTTTATGTACAGCTTGCAATTAAAATACAATAATATGTCAAATCTTGTTTTCTTGTTATTGTCTGTAGCTAGCAACTAATCTTATCATCTACTACAGCAGGTAGTGGCTGTTCTATCATCTACTACAGCAGGTAGTGGCTGTTCTATCATCTACTACAGCAGGTAGTGGCTGTTCTATCATCTACTACAGCAGGTAGTGGCTGTTCTATCATCTACTACAGCAGGTAGTGGCTGTTCTATCATCTACTACAGCAGGTAGTGGCTGTTCTATCATCTACTACAGCAAGTAGTGGCTGTTCTATCATCTACTACAGCAGGTAGTGGCTGTTCTATCATCTACTACAGCAGGTAGTGGCTGTTCTATCATCTACTACAGCAGGTAGTGGCTGTTCTATCATCTACTACTTGATGATGATGTCATGCAATACCACCAGCATGCACACTCTTTATTGTATGTTGGAAGTTGTTTATGGTGTGTCTGAAGAAACTCAGCATCTATAAGCTTACATAAGTTGTTTATGGTGTGTTGAAAGTTGTTTATGCTGTGTTGAAAGTTGTTTATGGTGTGTTGAAAGTTGTTTATGCTGTGTTGAAAGTTGTTTATGCTGTGCCTAATGGATCTAGATAATGCAATAAATGACACATCTAGGCTGTGATTTAGGGGAAAAAATATGTAGGACAGCATAATCAATGAGCCACACATGAACTAGCAGCTTCCTTATGTTTCAACTTTGTGATATCTGTTGAAGAAAATAGACACCTATGGGTTTGCCTGGAGTCAGATCTTGGTTGGTCGATCCAGCGGTCTGTGGGCTCATACCCTTTGACCTAATACGATTCTGTGATACATGCAAATGTTTATGAGCTGTTTTGTTCTATGTATCTGGTCATGGAGGGAGAAGCAGTTTTTTATATCATCCAGCGCTGGACATTTTAAAAAAGTGCTGATCGACAATTTCATAAAGATGAGTGCACAGCCAGCACCCTAGAGTGTGTTGTGCTGTATTGCACGGCCAGCACCCTAGAGTGTGTCGTGCCATATTGCACGGCCAGCACCCTAGAGTGTGTGGTGCCGTATTGCACGGCCAGCACCCTAGAGTGTGGTGTGCTGTATTGCACGGCCAGCACCCTAGAGTGTGTCGTGCTGTATTGCACGGCCAGCACCCTAGAGTGTGCTGTGCCGTATTGCACGGCCAGCACCCTAGAGTGTGCCATGCCATATTGCACAGCCAGCACCCTAGAGTGTGTCATGCCGTTTTGCACGGCCAGCACCCTAGAGTGTGTTGTGCTCTATTCTGTTTTGGAATATTGTTACGCTGTGCAAGTTGTGTGAGAAATTGAAAGATAGTCTCACCTTTGCTTCTCATGATATTGATGTTGTCTTTGAGATTTAGGCTGGTCATATATTTGTAGTTTTTTTCTCCCATGTTTTCATCACCCATCTGCTCAGTCATATCAGTTCATCACCGATAATATTGACTATAATTGTATTTCTCATGGTTTCAGAACATGATACAATCTGTGTGAACTATTCTCTTTGTCAATCTTGTACAATATTCTATTTGATTATTCATTCAACATGCTGTCAGAGTAATCAGGGAACTGTCGAAGGGGGAAGAAGCAGAGGAGGGAAAATAAAGGCATGGACAGACAACATCAAGGAATGGACAGGACAAGATATTTCCACACTCATTCGCATCACTGAGGATAGAATTCGCTGGAGGACTATGTGCTGAAGGATGCAATGCGGTACCCCTACGACCCTGAAGGGTTACGGGTTTATTGAGTGAAGAGAATCAAGAAATCAAACAAGAAATGGAAAAAAATCTTGAATCATGTATGGATAAAATCTTAGCAGACTCTCTGTACAGCCCAGCAGTTCTATAAAGCAATAACAAAAATGAGAATACTAGACAAACCTGTCAACCAACAGAATATATAAATGACAAGCAGGGCATACACATATATGAAGAAGTTCAGAGAAAGATGGGAAGAATATTTTAAATAACCCTTGAACATACAAGAAATAAGACATAATAGCACCATTCAAACCAAGATATCACAATGAAGGAGAACCTGAAATCCTGGAACAAGAAATCAGAAGTTACCAAGAACAACCCAAAGAATACATTGGCAGCAATTGATGGGATAACAACCAAAGCAATACAAGACTGGAGAGAGATTTGAGTAACTACGTTAATTCAGAACGACTTGGGAAAAAAGAGTTGTCCCAATAGATTTGCAAAGAGCCATCATAGTACAGTGGACTCCCTCAATAGCGCATTATTTTATAACATATTTCCCTATATAATTAACACTTTTCAAAATCCCCAATTATTTTCTGTTATTACATACATATTTTGTCAGTCCGGACCAAGTTGTTGTAATGGGATTTCGCTGCGCCAATATGGAAGAACATAGGAAGCAAGCAAGATTATGGCACATAAAGAGGTATCTCCCTGCTTACCATGTTGGTAAAATGTTTGCTAAGATTCTTGAAAAATGGATAAGACCTATTGTGGATCCAGTGCTTAGTCCGGAACAGTTAGAAAAGGAAGAGGGTATACAGATGCAATATTTTCTCCAAGAGAAATTATAGTGAAAATATAATCGAATACAAAAACTAAATGAATACAATGGAATCCCATTATAACGAATTGATTGGGATTGATAGAATATGTACATAATAACATAGTTGCCAACTTGTTGAAACATAAACCTGTAAAAAAAAATGAGCTGAAAAACTTTGGAACAGAAGCAGAAAAAAACCTTACAGAATGGCACGGATAGATTGTTGGTCCATCATTTAAAAAAAAAAGTGTTCAGTAAGTGTGACCCATTCTTTTTTTTTAACATACACCTTTATATCTTACGCAACATGCTTAGAGAGTCAGAGTATCAGGTGTGGGTTGGTATTTCAGTTACTGACTGTCATCACTTCTATTTCCATGAGTCAGAGTATCAGGTGTGGGTTGGTATTTCAGTTACTGAGTGTCATCACTTCTATTTCCATGAGTCAGAGTATCAGGTGTGGGTTGGTATTTCAGTTACTGACTGAGTGTCATCACTTCTATTTCCATGAGTCAGAGTATCAGGTGTGGGTTGGTATTTCAGTTACTGACTGAGTGTCATCACTTCTATTTCCATGCTTGATGTTGTAAAGGAATATACAGATGATTTCTCAAACACGATCCGCTCATTCTTGTAAGCAACAAAATCCTCCATTCACATTTATTTATTTCTCTGTTGAGATTGTTTATGATTGTGAATAATGTCCCTGGATGTATTTCATGTTCCTGGTCATGAAGTAGAGCTCATATACCTTAGAGGGAACATCTATCATGTCATATTGTAATGACACAGTTGTCTGTTACAGGTTTATTGTAGATGTTACCATTCACATACTAGCATAGGCAGTTCTGAAGTTTGTTTTAGCTGTTACCATTCACATATGGGGCATTCATTCATTTTTCTTTTGTGCTGAAGTTAGCGCAGAGGTCAGATCTCTCCAATTGTCTATTCAAAGCTATTCTGTGCAGTTCTTGAATAGTATGAATATTGATTGTTTTACTTTCTCTAAGTAATGTTCTTCTGAGTGTTTCTTTTGGTCTACCCCTGGCTCTTTTGCTTGAAGGTATCCATTTATGAGATTGGTGGTGTATTCTGTTGATTTATTTATTCATTTGATTCCTAAATTTGCGTTGGACGTGCTTTTTCTCATAGCCCAGTCAATTATATGGGGTATAGATAGTTGTAAAGTTTGTTGTAGCTGTTACCATTCTCATACGGGGCATAGTAGTTGTGAATTTTGAGTTCACACATCGGGACCAGAAACACAGATCAATCTGGGTTCATCTCTCACTGAGGTGGCTATCAACAGATTTGCATGGTTAGAGGATTAAGGATGCTCGCTGCTATATGCAAATTTGTTGGATATATGCCTGTACTACTGAGAGTCTTTTATCTTCAGTATCATTTCCAAGTTGTAAAGAAAAATGACAAGACACCTCCCTCTGGTGTAGAATTTGTGTCAATACAACCATATTGACACTGAGTCTGTCCTGACACATTACATCTAGACAAGTCTGTCCTGACATATTACATTTACCATGAAATCAGATATGACTAATTTAAACAAAACACACAAGAGAGAAAACGATAGCAGACGATTTGTTGAAGAACATTTGCAATTGTAACAAACAAATGTGTGCAGGTGTTTATATTTCAAATTTATTGTAATCAACAGATACAAATGAGTGCAAAGTAATCCACAGACAAAGCTGCCATGTGATTGTGAGAAAGCAACTATGATTGAGTCTAGATGTATTCAAAAATAAAACTATTTACAATAAAAGCAGGCAATAGCTCTAATGTTTGAAATTGGGAGTGGCGTGGCTCTTAATTTGGCAGCAAGTTTATACACATGATTCGATTGTCTTAGCAAGTCCTTCTATGAGAACAATTACATCAGATTAATTAATTCAGGAGCTCTTAGATCTGAAAATTAATTCAGTTTACCCTTTGAACCCTGACAGCCCAGTTATTAAAATTCTAGGCTCCTGAATAAAGTAAAAATGATGCTTAAAAGAACTGAGAAAATCTATGTAATTATTTGATTTCAGACAAATCTTGATCATCTGTAATGTTCTTACATTTCAATTTAGTTCTGTCATGAAGATTCTTTAGTCATAGACAACTTTCATCATGTTTCCACTGAAAACATTGTCTTGACTTTTGTGAATGGCTTGTCTTGTTTGAAGGCCGCTGATATGAAGTGAAGGTTGCTGACCATGTGTTAAATTTAAATGCAAACACAAAATTGTTATTGCTTGTAGATTTTAGAAACTAGCAGATGTGGAAGTCAACATTTTGCATCTTCTGTGCTGCATGGTTGTTAAGTTGCTCTTCTGTAGTTGCCAATTAGTGATTTTCCATTGAGGAACACACATGATGTTCTGTAGTGGATCTGACCAACCTATGATGTTCTGCAGTGTATCCATGGATCTGACCAACCTATGATGTTCTGCAGTGTATCCGTGGATCTGACCAACCTATGATGTTCTGTAGTGTATCCGTGGATCTGACCAACCTATGATGTTCTGTAGTGTATCCATGGTTCTGACCAACCTATGATGTTCTGTAGTGTATCCGTGGATCTGACCAACCTATGATGTTCTGTAGTGTATCCATGGATCTGACCAACCTATGATGTTCTGTAGTGTATCCGTGGGTCTGATCAACATATGATGTTCTGCAATGTATCCGTTGGTCTGACCGAGCTATGATATTCTTCAGCGTACCTGTGGGTCTGATAAACCTGAATCAAATTTACCTGATAATCTATACAGGATATGCCCCCTCCCTTCCCCTCTTTTCCCTCAAAACATAGAATAGGCCAATACTAAATCTATCTTAAAATGATTCACACATTTCAATACTAAATCTATCTTAAAATGATTCACACATTTCAATACTAAATCTATCTTAAAATGATTCACACATTTCAATACTAAATCTATCTTAAAATGATTCACACATTTCAATACTAAAATGATCTACATTTGATATCACAGGGGAGAATATTCAGATTTGTCATGATGGATGAAAATTATGCGATATCTGTTTCAAAGAGTTTACCTGTAAGAAAGGTATTCACTCATCCATAGAACTGTTCTGCTGGGCTTTACAGACACAAAAAACCACTCATCTAGAACATAAGAATTAGTGAAAGGACATGAGTCCACGGACTACTGGATCAGCAAATCAACCAGAACAAAAAATAGTTCTACCTACTAGCGCTCTATATAACCAAAATTAAATGGCCCATCTTACATTTTTAAATGCTAGTCATGTCTTGTCCTTGATCGACCAGTGAATGAGCATCAATAACATCAGCTCTGGATGACTTAAATGCTAGTTGAGATTACATGAAGCTAACATGTTTAGTAATGTCTAATGTAAATTTCTCATGTGGACATGTTACATGTGATTGTATAAATATTTAAGTAAAATGTGATATACAAGGAATAATCATGACATAAATAAACAAAACAGCATCTCAAGTTATTTCTAGACATAAATACATTACATCATCATAACCACAGAATCTGTTTAAATAAAGCAATATTTGCACACTATAACGCAAGAGTAAGTATGACTAATGGATTCCTTAACTTCAAGACAAGCATATGTCCTTAAAGTAAGAATTTCGGCTTTCTTATTGTCCTTAACTACAAGACAGCATATGTCCTTAAAGTAAGAATTTCTTTAATGAAGTCCTCAATTTCAAGACAGCATCTGTCCTTAAAAGTAATAATTTCTTTAAGTCCTTAACTGCAAGACCAACGTCTATCCTTAAAGTAAGAATTTCGTTAATGAAGTCCTTAACTTCAAGACAAACATCTATTCTAAAAATGAAGATGATTAATGAATTTCATAAAAATAGAACAATTGTCTAACATTGCACAAATCACGAAGTATTTTCACAATTTACAGAGTGTAATCTGGAGCTGATGACTCGGATACTGCAGCAGTAACAGCAATCTTCAAGTGTTAAGACTTCTACCACACCAAGAAATCATACAAATGTTAACATTGAAAGAAACAAAAGCAAGGCTATTAACAGCCTAACATAATAATTTACTGAACATATAAAAACTGTGACCTTTTGATAATGAACATTATAAACTGAGCATTAAATTAAACTGGTAACCATGGCAATGACACAGCTGCATAAATGTTCCTATAGCGTCCAGGCTTAATAAAAGAACAACATAACTTCAAATAGGATATTCATTCTTGAATCAGACCAATCAGAATGGTCTGGTTTGTCCCCTTAGACGCTCTTACAACAACAACAAAAACAGTTGCAATATTTTCCTTTAAATAATAACTGATCTAGACCGAGTTTGAACAAACAATCATACAAGTAAGCAATATTCATGTTTACTTATTTGAACAATCATACAAGTAAGCAATATTCATGTTTACTTATTTGAACAATCATACAAGTAAGCAATATTCATGTTTACTTATTTGAACAATCATACAAGTAAGCAATATTCATGTTTACTTATTTGAACAATCATACAAGTAAGCAATATTCTTGTTTACTTCTTATTTGAACAAAATATTGTATACATTTTGGCTAAGGGTTCAAGTTATGATCTAGCCATTGAATCTAGAAATATCTGCGGTTGTCCACATTTACTTGCTAACATTCTCTTGAAATTCTTCAATGACATTGTCTCTGATTTCTCCAATTCTACTTGGTAGCAGACACATAAGAATGTACTTGATGGACACTTCATGAGATGGTCAATAAAGACAGACATATCTCAGCACACTGTTTACAACTAGTGATTTGTGAAATATCAGCTCACTTATTAGAAGCTTTATTGCTCCAAGGTCTGGTGGTCTGGTACAGTGCACATCTTTGATGGCCAAGGTACCTGGTTTGAATCCAGATGCAGGCAATTGTGTATCCAGACCATTTAGAAAATAATGGCAAACTACTAAACATTTATACTGCCTAGAAAATTACTACAAACAAAAAATGCTGGGTTGATGTCTATGTCCTGACATGTACTACCAACTTATTTTATGGCCCCAAGAAATAGTACTTGTTCATACGAAAATATCAGCTGATCTCTTACAACCTTATGATCCCCCCCCCTAAGGAAATGTAGCCTACTTGTACATCAATGTAAAAAATAATCACATGAAAAATGCACTCTCTAAAACAACATTTCTCTGCTGCTAATTAAAGGTCACACATGATCTGGACATGTACTTATATGAGAAACGCTGACTTCTGCTTGAGAAATAGTGTTAACAGAACACCAATGACTGATTAATATGAATCTTCGAACAGAATAGGGAACACAAAACTGAGCAGGAAACAAAAGTTTGATTCCAAGAGTTTACTTGCCGAATCACAAACTATCTCATCCTATACGAAAAACAAAAATTCTGAAAACAAATGTTCATGTTCATGAGGAGAAGGATGAGATCATGTGATGGAAGTCAAGTCCGTTCTTTGTGTGGGGAAAGGGGTTTTTTTTTTAAATTTTCAGAAATGATTTGATTGGCTGTCAATAACAACTGTTTGTGTCAGTGAATGACGAGAGTGTGTGAGAACTTCATCTCCAGACTTTCTGTAACTGGACAAAATTAACCTTTGAGTGAGTGAACATTATTCAATATTAATACATTACAAGAAAATAATATGTTACAACTACAACAAAACTGCCATCACACAGGCAAAAATTTGAAACGGGGTAATGAAGTTATGTAATCACTGGAGACAGGAACACACACACACATCCATACAAAAATATTAACAAACTCAGTCAATGAATACACACACACATCCATACGAGAATCTAAAGCAACTCAATCAATGCACACACACATATCCATACAAGAATCTAAAGCAATTTGATGAATACTCATCGCATATTTTACTTATATTCACAGCATGATGATTTGGTCCCAATATTTAAGCTATTACAGACAATTTACCATACATCTGACCTATACAACTTGGTCCCAATATATCCCATACATATGACCTCTACAACCTTGGTCCCAATATGTCCCATACATCTGACCCATACAACTTGGTCCCAATATGTCCCATACATATGACCTCTACAACCTTGGTCCCAATATGTCCCATACATCCGACCAGTACAACTTGGTCCCAATATGTCCCATACATCCAACTTGGTCCCAATGTGTAAACCATTAGACTTTATTTGCTATACATACGACCTGTAGAACCTTGGCCCCGACAAGTTCCATAAATCCAACTTGTACAACCTTGGCCCCCGACAAGTTCCATACATCCTAGCACATA
Source organism: Meghimatium bilineatum (assembly GCA_034231615.1). Lineage (NCBI taxonomy): Eukaryota > Metazoa > Mollusca > Gastropoda > Stylommatophora > Philomycidae > Meghimatium > Meghimatium bilineatum. The sequence goes on from CM067299.1 coordinate 3,296,013, forward strand.
CAATCTCATTTCTGAAGATGATTTCATTTATTTAACAATGATGACTGCTGTAAACAGATAATTGATCAATGCTATCAAACATGAACATCCAAACAGATCCGTGTCCATCTTAGTAGAGTCAATTAGCTGAGGTGATACCATCTTTAGACAGACTATTACACCTCACTGGTGTGTTGAAGGTGATTTAAGAGATTAATTCTGCCACAGGTAGACAATTACACCTCACTGGTGTGTTGAAGGTGATTTAAGAGATTAATTCTGCCACAGGTAGACAATTACACCTCACTGGTGTGTTGAAGGTGATTTAAGAGATTAATTCTGCCACAGGTAGACAATTACACCTCACTGGTGTGTTGAAGGTGATTTAAGAGATTAATTCTGCCACAGGTAGACTATTACACCTCACTGGTGTGTTGAAGGTGATTCCAGAGATTAGTTCTGCCACAGGTAGACAATTACACCTCACTGGTGTGTTGAAGGTGATTCCAGAGATTAGTTCTGCCACAGGTAGAATAATTGGACATAGTGAATGTTGGCTGTTTAATATTTTCTGAAAAGAGTTCATGTGACTCATTTAGCATTTCTTTTTGATACAAACCCCTCATGTTTCTGTTACAATGTCAGGATGTTTGGTCCTACACACTTTTTTTTCTAGGAGTTGATCATATTAAAACTGTGAGAACAGATTTAGACACATAAGCACCTATATGATAAAGTCATCTGGTATTATGTTCCAAGATATGTTCTGGAACCAATTTCCTCAGGCAGCGTAGACCTAGGTGTCATTTGTGGTAGAGAAATTCTCAAGTTCTAAGTACCACATCACCTAAGATCTCAGAATATGATAGCTTTGGTGATGTATATTATCACCGCTGATTAAGAGCATCCTCTACAATCTGAAATTCTCAAAGTGAAAGGCAGTTGACTTAAGAGAGGAAAGTCGTGGATGGGACACGCAGAGGATATTATACAGAGTGTGTGCAGATTGGAGGATGTGCTACCTAGTGCGGAATGGAGTTGGGCGCCATTAGATTGTCCGACAGCCATCAAAGTAATAATAACATTTAATAGAGAATGCAAGGAATGGTGTCTGACAGTGGTGGAGTCTGAGGTGTTCGCTCTGATATGTGAGAATTCCAGGGAAGGTGATATGATTATATATACAGATGGGTCAGTTGAAAATCACATCAGGAGTGGCTAGATCTTCACAGCTCAAAGGTGGGGGAAGACCATCAGAGAGGAAAGTGGTGCATCCCCTTACACAACAAGCAGCATGACAATTGTGATGTCGGCAGTAACTAAAGCTTTGAAATGGGTGTGCCCAGACTGTCAGCAAGCATGCTTGTATACTCAGTGACTCGATGAGTTAGATTCTGAAAGTTCAGGAGGGGTACATTCGGGAACAGTGGCTGGATGCAGTGAAGAATTCCGGTGTGCTTCAAGTGAGATTTTTGTGCCAGGACATGCAGGAGTCAGATGAGAAAGCAGATAGGTTGACCACATACGCAGCTACTGCAGTTGTTGGTAGAACAATGGATCAGGCAGACATTTTGAACGCCCTACAGGAAAATGCACAAACAAATGACTATAAGTGACAATGACTCTTGTTCCATGACTAGAATAAGGAAGCTTGGTTTGAAATGTGGTCTTGCTAGAAAGGGGCGGTTTTCATGGGCGAGAAAGAATGATGGTCAATCAGCGGTGTACTGGGACCATCAGTCAACATGTAATGACGGCTACACTCAATGAGAGATCTGAGTACCTATGGACTTGTCCGGAGTGCAGTGACGATGATCCAACAACTAACTAACTCAACACTATATGTGAAAATAAGATTTCTAGCACAGTATGTATATTTCTATTAGTTTATATAGACATTTCTAACAATAGAATCGATCTATTTGCTAAACCCTATTTTGCTTTTCATCGTCAGGGGTAGAATAGTTTTCTGGACATGGCCCTCTTGTGTGCTGAGTATATTGTGGAATTTGTCACCTCTTTTATTTCAGTGGCCCATCTCTTTCATGGTCGGCCTCTAGGTCTGCCGTCACTGTATCTGTGTAGCACAGCTTGCTGTGGTATGGTAGTCTGCTGATGTGTGCAAACCATTTGATCTGTTGGGTCATTTAACATATACCAAGATTGGAGTGGTGCAGGTTCTTTGTCTAATGTCCTCATTCCTCACACTGTCTCTTAGTAATATTCCTAGGATTCTGTCACACGGTTACGTTTGTCTTGTGCTGTTATTGTCCATGTTTGGCATTGGTAACACAGTGTTGGCATAATAATGATTTTGAATAGTGTTATTTTGGTGTTTAAATCTACATTTTTGTTTCTGTAAATTGGTGTCATTTGCCCTAGGGCTTGGTATGCTTTACTACATCTATTGTGTATTTCTATGCTTCTCTTGCCATCTGTTGTTATATTGTTTCCTAAATATGTGAATTGTCACTTGTGTGAGTCTGTTGTTTCCAATATATATATATATATTGGTGTTTCTTTTTGTTCTTCCTATCTTCATTACTTTGTTCTTTTCTATATTTATCTTCATGTTAAAGATTTGGCATGTTTGATGTAATTTGTCTTTGTGGTTGCTCTTCTGATGATGCTGTGTGTTCGTCCATCACAATTAATGATGACCATTTGTTGCAACGTATTTGTTACATCCATAGACTTTGATGATGCTACTAGTGCTTGGTCGTCTGCAAATAGCAATTCGTTTAAGTTATCCTTCAGATTGTTTTCTTTTGTTGTCTTTGCTACTGTGCAGATGTGATCTATGTATGTTATGAAAAATAGGGGGTTGGGTACACATCCCTGTCTAACTTCCTGAGTGAATTTGGAAATTATTGGATGTACCTGTGCTCATTCTAACTGAGCATTGACTATTGGTGTATATGCTCTGACATAGGTTTATTAGATGTTGAGGAACTCCATATTTCTGTAGTGTTATGCATAGTTGTGCTCTATCCACTCTGTCAAAAGCTTTATCTTGGCCTACGAAAGCCAAATATAAGTCTTTTGTTCGAGGGCGAAGATTGTATCTGTACAGCTTTTATTTTTCCAAAAGCCAAATTGTGTGTTATTGAGCTATGGTTCTATGTATGCGTGATCCTTCTCTCTAGTATCTTGCTAAAGATTTTTCGTATGTGGCTTAAGAGTGATATGCCTCTAGACTTTGTGCAGTCCCTCTTACTGCCTTTTTTCTTCCAGATGGAAACAATCACAGATGTATTCCACTCATGTGGCGTATCTTCTGTATCACATTGAACAGTCTGTGTAGCCACTTTATACCTGTAACTGTTAGTATTTTTATTAGTTCTACATGTATGTCACCCATTCCTAGTGCAGTGTTATTTGGTGCATGTTTAACTGCGTCTTCAGTTTCAGGATGTATGGTTCTATGTCTTCTTCTATTGTATTTATTATTGTAGTCGCTTCTCCTTCCTTTAAGTTTAACAGTTGATTGAAGTAGTTTTTCCATCTTTCCATGATTTCTTGGGGCCTATTTAGTATGTTGCTGTGTTCATCGTTGATTATTTCTGTTGGTTCATAGATGTCTTTTTTACTTCTCATGTTTTGTACTTTCTTGTAGAACATCTTTGGCCCGTTTTGTCTATCTGTGTTAAGCATTTCTCCATATTCTTGCCATGAATTAGTTTTTGCAGATTTGATGATTTTCCTGGTGTTAATCTTTGCAGTCTTGTATGTTAAGTAATCTTCATGCATTTTGCTTGTTGCCCATTTCTTGTATTTTTGTTTTTTAACTTTCGTTGCGTTCTTTATCTCTTTTGTCCACCAAGCTGTTATTTTTTGTTTCGTGCCTTTATGGTTTTTATATCCACACATTTTTTGTTTCCTGCTGTTTGTATGATAGAATTTTTGAAATATTTCCATTCTTCTTCTATGTGCTGGGTGTTTTCTGGTAACTTTGTAATTTTTTGTTAACTTCCTGGATATATTTTTCACGTATGTTTAGTTCTTCCAATTTCTGTCTATTTAGTTTCCCTTGGTGCTTTGTGTTTGTTATTTTTTGCTTGACTGCTATTATCACTGCCTTATGTTGGTGTCTGCACAAATGTTAGGTATTACTCGTGCATCTGTTATTTTTCGTCTATTGTTTCTTTTTATGAGTATATGTCTCTCTGGCTCTTGCATTCCAAGCTGTTCCATTTATACCATGTGTACACTTGTACCTGTCTGTATAGAATCAACAAAAGTAAACCATTTCTCTGTTACAACATAAATAGTTTGATACCAAAACATGGCTTCCAATTTGACCCAATCATTGGATATGGGTCTATTGTCTTTCCCCAGGTGGATGATGGTTCATATTATCCACACTTGCTGTTAAATGTAGGGGTGGGAGCCCAGTTTTGGTTCCAAGGTCAGATGTGTCACTTTGGTTGTGTTGATTCCATGTTTATTGAAGGTTATCTTGGAAATGGGTACCAGAATAAAATAAGATGGCAGGGTGATATTAACCATATCCCTATAATACTTGTAATCAAAGAAAAATACTGACTTAGTATTACATTCCTCCATTCATCTTCACTTGGGAAAGCAAATGAAAGGGGTAAAACTAACCTTACATAGAATCTTCCTTAGTTGTTTCCAACAACATTCATGACAATTCATAATATTGCTATTCTTTGTTCCCTTTCTGAGCCCAGTTTACACATATACTTTGTAAGAGTTTGTGTAACAATTATTTCACTTTTGTAAGGAAATATTTTTGTCAAATGTTAAAAGATAAGATATTTGCTCAAGTGGCAGTTCACAAAAATGATGATAAAAAATATCACATTCAAACCAATAACTGGATTATAAACCAGTAACTAGATCAGAAACTAATAACTGGATCACAAACCAGTAACTGGATCACAAACCAATAACTGGATCACATACCAGTAGCTGGATCACAAACCAGTAACTGGATCAGAGAAACTTGAATTGAAAATATGAAGATAATATTTCAAGGTAAACAATACTACAAATGAAAGTTTTGCAGATAAATATATAAGTTATCTCATTGATAAATAAAATATAATTTGGACAAATAAACATTGAATATTGTAGCTCTAAATGGCAATATATGTACATAGCAATCAAAACATCACAACATGATGATGATGAGGGTTAAAGGTCACCCTGATATGCATGAGAACAAATCACTTAAAACTGAAATTGTAATGACACTTTGCTCCTACAAATGGTACCAATTGTAATGACACTTTGCTCCTACAAATGGTACCAATTGTAATGACAATGTGCTAGCTATAAATTGTACCAAATGTACTGACACTTTTCTAGCTACAAATGATGACAACTGTAATGACACTTTACTCTGCTAGCTACAAATTATACCAACTGTTATACTTTACTCCACTAGCTACAAATGATACCAAATGTAATGACACTTTGCTAGCTACAAATGATATCAACTGTAATGATACTTTACTCTGCTTGATACAAATTGTATCAACTGTAATGACACTTTACCCTAGTAGCAACAAATGGTATGAACTGTAATGATACTTTACTCTGCTTGATACAAATTGTATCAACTGTAATGACACTTTACCCTAGTAGCAATAAATGGTATCAACTGTAATGATACCTTACTCTGCTTGATACAAATTGTATCAACTGTAATGATACCTTACTCTGCTTGATACAAATTGTATCAACTGTAATGATACTTTACTCTGCTTGATACAAATTGTATCAACTGTAATGATACCTTACTCTGCTTGATACAAATTGTATCAACTGTAATGATACCTTACTCTGCTTGATACAAATTGTATCAACTGTAATGATACTTTACTCTGCTTGATACAAATTGTATCAACTGTAATGACACTTTACCATAGTAAGCAATAAATGGTATCAACTGTAATGATACCTTACTCTGCTTGATACAAATGATACCAACTGTGTTCTGTTGGTTAGATCACCTCTAGATAGTAAATAGTTGTTTGATATAGTCATAAAACTGAGAATAAAACAAGCAATCTCTGCTGTTTCTCTGCTGTTTCTGATCTCAGAATCTGAACCACTAACAGAATAGCTGTTTACTACTTGTGATAACCATATGCTCCAAGAACATGGAGTACTTACTGGTTGTATAATATTTTACTGTAACTTGTTATTTTCTCACAATTACAACTTGACTGATATGGCACAGCTTGACTAAGACTATTGAGTGATTTATGTCTCGACAGTGTTATCCAGATAATGCTGCTACTGGCATTTTTGGCTTTATTTTTTGCACTTGGAAAACTGATAAGTTGGGTTACTTGTTGAAATAGCTGACAGCACACAAAGCTTTTTTTCATCAAGAGATGGCTACTTATTGAAAAAGCTGACAGCATGTGTAGCTTTTTTTTCACCAAGAGATGGCTACTTATTGAAATAGCTGACAGTACTAAGTTATTGAAATAGCTAGTAGCTTGTGTGGATTTATGTTGTACTAAGAGATGGCTACTTATTGAAATAGCTGACAGCTTGAGTAATTTTTTATTGTAATAAGAGATGGCTACTTATTGCAATATCTGACAGTACTAAAAGATGGCTACTTATTGAAATAGCTGACAGTACTAAAAGATGGCTACTTATTGAAATAGCTGACAGTACTAAGTTATTGAAATAGCTAGTAGCTTGTGTGGATTTATGTTGTACTAAAAGATGGCTACTTATTGAAATAGCTGACAGCTTGAGTGGCTTTTTGTTGTACTAAATCTCGAACAGGTTCTAAGAAATGCAGATTTTCTCTCATCTTGGAGATAAATGGATGTTTGACTGGACTGAAAAAGATAACATAGAATATGCTAGCAAACAACAACAGCATAACCACCAAAGACAGTGCCACAGATTTGACTACCACACCAAGACTTGATTTCCTAGCTGCTTGCTTCACAGGCACAACTAACTGTTTTGTTACTGTCTGCGGAGCTGATGTCAGATCTTTCTCAACGCTTGCCTGAATGATCTCTTCCTTCAAATTTTCAATCTTTTCATCCACACTCGGTTTATCCATCTCTACAGCCACCAACTCCTCTTCCTCCTCTACGTCATATTCCTCCAAGGTTTGGTTGGGCTCATACGGTAGAAACTCATCCAGGCTGGTCTCGAGGACACCAACATGGTCTCTCACAACCTATAGCAGATGAAGCATTTAAGAGAATTCAGAAATATAAATATGACTTCACTGACTACATTATCTTCATGATTACAAGCTACCAATACGCACAACAGAACCTATATCACCATGTCCAGCCCAGGAGATATCACCATGTCCAGCCCAGGAGATATCACCATGTCCAGCCCAGGAGATATCACCATGTCCACCCCAGGAGATATCACCATATCCAGTCCAGGAGATATCACCATGTCCACCCCAGGAGATATCACCATATCCAGTCCAGGAGATATCACCATGTCCAGTCCAGGATATATCACTATATACAGCCCAAGAGATATCACTACGGTATATACAGCCCAGGAAAAATCACTATATACAGCCCAGGAGATATCACCATATACAGCCCAGGAGATATCACTACAGTATATACAGCCCAGGAGATATCACCATGTCCAGTCCAGGAGATATCACCATATACAGCCCAGGAGATATCACTACGGTATATACAGCCCAGGAGATATCACCATGTCAAGCCCAGGAGATATCACCATGTCCAGCCCAAGAGATATCACCATATACAGCCCAGGAGATATCACTATATACAGCCCAGGAGATATCACCATATACAGCCCAGGAGATATCACCATATACAGCCCAGGAGATATCACCATATACAGCCCAGGAGATATCACCATATACAGCCCAGGAGATATCACCATATACAGCCCAGGAGATATCACCATATACAGCCCAGGAGATATCACCATATACAGCCCAGGAGATATCACTACGGTATATACAGCCCAGGAGATATCACCATGTCAAGCCCAGGAGATATCACTACGGTATATACAGCCCAGGAGATATCACCATATACAGCCCAGGAGATATCACTACGGTATATACAGCCCAGGAGATACCACCAACAATGAGTACTAGATCATAGTAACTATTATAACCATTCCCCCCCCCTTTCAAGGAAATAATACTGCAACCATCCCCCCCCCTAAGGAAAAAAGTACTTACTATTTCTTCTTCTTCTTCTTTCGTTCACTTGAAACATGTCTATATCTGTAATTCTGTCTCCTTAATAAAACTCACTGTCTTTTGTAGTTCATACAGTGTCCCATAGAGCTTTGATTCCAGTGTTGTTTCCTCTGGCCAATATGTCGTTTGAAGTTTGTTTGGCCAGTAGCTCTATTCCCTTGCCTCCTGGCTCCTCGAGGCAATTGAGAAGGACTTTCAGTAACTGAGGTTGGGCCCTTTCGAGGTATAGGGTCTGGCACCGTCCCTGCCTGAACGTCCGCCACAGGGCAGGCACCATAACTTTTTATAGATACAGACATGTTTCCATTGTGTTTTGGCATCCTGATTATCTGTGCGCCTTTTGGCTGGATGCCTCCGTCTTCAGCACTCTGCTTACTTGGGCAGGACTATGGGACTGCCCGACCAGTCTTAGTTTCCAGCCCCTGATGGCTGAACTAAGCCCCATTACCACTGCACGGTGCTGGCCTTGATGGGGGTACTTACTATGATCATAGTAAGTAGCGTAACCATCTGCCACTCCAAAGGAAAAAGTACTGGACCATAGTAAGTACGGTAATGTAACTACCTCCCCATTTGAAGGAAAAAGTAATAGATCATAGTAAGTAATGTAACTACCTCCCCATTTGAAGGAAAAAGTAATAGATCATAGTAAGTAATGTAACTACCTCCCTATTTGAAGGAAAAAGGTATAGTCAATGAAAAGCAGTGGGATTCTGAGAGCATTAAGCATAAGAGTATGTTTTGACATCTCAGAACTAAAATTCTGATGTTTCCCAACAATCACAGATCATTCACTTATCTATAATAAGGATCAACAGGAAATAATTCATGAATCTGTTAAGGATGACTGTACCAAATAATTTATGAATCTGTAGTAGTGATGTTTGCACTAAATAAATTGTGATGTTTGCACTAAATAAATTGTGATGTTTGCACTAAATAAATTGTGATGTTTGCACTAAATAAATTGTGATGTTTGCACTAAATAAATTGTGATGTTTGCACTAAATAAATTGTGATGTTTGTAGAGAACTATCATGGGTCTAAAATTTGTTTGTTTTTCGTTCGCTCCATTGTAACCATCACGGATATCCGTGCGATTTCCGCCGGGAGCGTGATTACGTTGTGCCACCGTTATGCGCCTTGTAGGCCTAGCACATCCGATTTCGGCATGCCTTGACAATTCGGGTGGGCTACCCTTAGCCTGTGACAGCCTCTATATCTGTCTCCAGGCACGCGTAGTGGAGACTCTTCGCCCAGACTATTTTCTTGCTCTTAGTCTGACTCAAACGAGGTGTTCCACTGTCTATGAACTTGTCTCGTGTAATTGGACGTGCTGTGCCTGTGCCCATTGGGTACTGAACCGTTTCTCATCCGTGAGCCTGGTTCCTTAAGGGGAAGAACTCAACAGAGGAGTTGGACCCTGGCTCTTTCGCCCTCTTAGCCGAGGTGTCATTCATCGACATCGTGTACCCCTTGTCCAAGTTCGAGTCTCACACCACGCGTTTGAGAGCAAGGCGTTCTCGAGCTGAGCGTCCTTGTCCCAATAGCGCCTGAGCCCATCAGGTACTGAACCCTTTCTCTCTTCAAGTGTATTTCCGGTGTAGGAAAACCTGACAGTAGAGTTGGGCCAGGGCTAAATCGTTGTCCCTTTTGTGCCTGAGCGAATCGAGTACAGAACCCTTTCTCTCTGCAAGTTACTTCCGGTATAGGAAACCTTGACAGTAGAGTTGGGCCAGGACTGCCATCGTTGTCCCTTTCTTGCCTACACCCATCGGGTACAGAACCCTTTCTCTTTGCAAGCATATTTCCGGTTTAGGAGGGCTCGACATTAGAGTTGGGTTAGGTCTTTTGCTTTACCAAACGCCGATGGGTGGGTCTGGGTCTCTGCCTGTTAGGAACTCTGGTAACTAGAAGCCCGTCTCGAGCTGACGGAGCTTGTAGTTCCCTTTCCTAGGGACTTTTCACTTTCTATTTGCAGTTCGCGCTGCCCTCTAGCGCTGTTCTGCCCTTTCATTGTTTCATTGTACTCTGTGTGAAACATGTTTGTCTCTCGCCATGCATTTACCTTTACGTGCATTTTACATTGGCCGCCCCTCCAATGTTCGGACTGGACTGACTAGCTTCACTGTATGTCGACAGTGTTGCTATATGTGGTGATGCTGGTGGTGTCGGAGATATTGTCTGTCTCTCGTGCAGTCAAATCTCTTTCCATCTGCTACCTCCGCATTCTCGGACACGATCCCCAAATGATTTGGCCAGAATCAGCACGAGCTGCTGTATTTCTGTTTCCAGGGTGCACCACGTGGAGGTACATTTGGGATCTTGGTTATCTGCTAACCCTGGGTCCGCCTAGAGCAATGCGTTCCCTTTGCACCCCATGGGTCTAAAATAAGGATGATGGTTGAACAATATGAAATTACCTGGCCATTTTCTTTGAGAGGGCTGCTAGCAAAAATAGGAAGTTGAATTGTTGGACTATCTTCGTGAATTTCAGTAACTGCTGCTGCTGGTGGTGGTGGAGCTGCTACACTAACCTCCACAACTGATTGTTGCATCTTCTCTTCAAATGTCTCTACCTGCGCTAAAGGAGCTTGAACTTTTGGTGCTTGCTCTAGAAGTTGATTATTAGTTTGTGTTACCGAGTCTGCTTCTGCAACACTGATAGGCACATCTACAGCGGCTTCTGTAAGAAAACAAAGATGGTTCTCAGTAACAAACTAAAAATATTTCAGCATTAACCCAATGATACAGACTCACAGGTTAATTCTCAGTAACAACCAACAAATATATGAGCATTAACCCAATGATACAGACTCACAGGTTAATTCTCAGTAACAACCAACAAATATATGAGCATTAACCCAATGATACAGACTCACAGGTTAATTCTCAGTAACAACCAACAAATATATGAGCATTAACCCAATGATACAGACTCACAGGTTATTTTACTTTCTGTAATGTAGAATCTCAACATGATACACAAGTGGAACATTAATCTACATTGACATTTATAACAGTGAAGAACTGGATTCACAATATGTGGCCTCATCGGTGCAAGCAGGGCAGATGAGGCCATTAGCTTTGGTGGCAGCTGGTCTAGGATGCAAGCAGGGCAGATGAGGCCATTAACTTTGGTGGCAGCTGGTCTAGGGTGCGAGCAGGACAGATCAGGCCATTAGCTTTGGTGGCAGCTGGTCTAGGGTGCGAGCAGGACAGATCAGGCCATTAGCTTTGGTGGCAGATGGTCTAGGATGCAAGCAGGGCAGATCGGGCCATTAGCTTTGGTGGCAGCTGGTCTAGGGTGAGAACAGGGCAGATCAGGCCATTAACTATGGTGGCAGCTGGTCTAGGGTGAGAGCAGGGCAGATCATGCCATTAGCATTGGTGGCAGCGGGTCTAGGGTGCGAGCAGGTGGTAGGTAAATACAGTATAACTCTGTTGATTCAGCAGCACTTGCAGCTTACCTTGTTCCAAATATATTGGTGTTAACTTTTCTTGGAGTTAACAATGTGTTAACTTTTCTTGGAGTTAACAATGTGTTAACTTTTCTTGGAGTTAACAATGTGTTAACTTTTCTTGGAGTTAACGAGGCAGGCTGAGAGCAGAATCATGCTGCAGTGGGACATGCATGATCTATATTTTTTAGCCCAGGATTATGCTATGGAGAAGTGTGCTCCATTCCTGGATTTAATGGATCTCAGAATCAAATCAGAAGATGGCAGCTATGGGTTAGAAGTCCTTGCAATACGCTCAGACAAAGGGTACATGGGCTATCTCATATGGTTGGGAGACATTTTCTATATCATTGATCAACTAACGCCTGCCTCAAGCAATAAGGTGTTGATCTGCCACAGTCTGCCTGCTTTATCGGATGCTTGGAGTAAAATACATTGTATCAGGCAATACAATGAACAATGGCCCTCCTCTATGGCAGTGAAACTTCGGCAACCTATATGCACCAGGAGAGACAACTAAACTGCCTTCACATGCGGTGCCTATGTAACATTCTTAAAGTTGGGTGGCAGAATAAAGTCACTAACACTGATGTATGGTAGGACAAAGTCACTAACACTGATGTATTTGACAGAACAGGCAATGTTACAATATTTTCTATACCCAGTCTGTGCAGACTGAGATGGTTGGGACACTCTAGGACATTGGAAGATGGCAAAGTCCCAAAAGACCTACATTTCTGAGAATTAAAGTCTGGAATAATATGTGGGTCCACCTCTACTTCTGTACAAAGACATGTGCAAACGCATATTGCAAGTTGCAGGCATTGATGCGGAATCATGGGAACAGGAAGCCATGGATCTTGTTGCATGGAGGATAAAGATTAGGAATGGTATAAAGATAAACTCAGAAAGTGATAGCAGTTACTACATGGGCGGCACACATAAAGAGACACACAACAGCATGTGATGGCACAAGTGATTCCTTGTACGAGGTGTATTTTGAAAAGTTGACACTGTACTAAGAAATCGTAAAGACGGGCGGGATTGCTGTGTATCGTTTTAAAGATGCACTATTGATCGATAATTCCTGCGTGTATATGGCTCACGCGGTGCTGCATGTGAAAGAGAAATTGGTTGGGAAACTAGTTCAGTTGTGTATAAAGCAGTGTCATGGATAAAATGGAGGCTTGTAGCATAAATAAGTTCCTGCACTTACATGGTAAATCTGTAAAAGAAATTCATGATGAGATGTTTGCTGTTTATAAAGATGTCTGCCCTTCGTATGATACTGTGAAGTGTTGGAAAAAACATTTTCAAATGGGACATGCAAGCATTCAAGATGAGCCAAGGAGCTGCAGGCCGTTCATTGCAGATGGTGCAAGCAACGTTGCAATAGTTGAGGCTCTATTTTTCTCAGACAGGTGCATTACCATTGAGGAAAGCATGGCTGAGTTGTGAATAAGTCATGGAACCATGTTAAAGATTTGCAAGAGCAGCTTAATATGTCAGAGGTGTCCGCCAGGTGGGTTCCCTGCCTTCTCACACCAATCCAAAAGGAGTGTCTAGCAGAAGCATCAACAAAGATGTTGAATATTTGCAATGCTGACGAAGATGATTTTTTTCATAGATTGGTTACTGTGGACGAATTTTGGTGCATCTATATGACCCAAGACAAAAAAAACAGAGTAAACAATGGAAATATTCCTGTTCGCCACCACCAAAGAAGGCAAAGATGGTATTCTCGAAGGCAAACGTTATGCTCACATCTTTTGGGACTGTCACTGGGCAATACTCACTGATTAGCTTCCTCGTGCCACACTATCAACTCAACTTACTATCAAAGCCTTCTTAAGAAATTATGAGAAGAAATTAAGTTCAAAAGACACAGGATGCTGTCCCGAGGTGTTCTTCTGCTTCAGGACAATACGCCAGTTCATGACTCCATTGTCTTTGCCCAGTAGTGCAGGTATGAAATCATGCTCCATCCACCTTACTCACCTGACTTAACACTGAGTGACTTCTTTCTGTTTCCAAACATAAGGATCCGCTTTGTGGGCACAATTTTTCTGACATCCAAAACTTTATTACTGAAGTAGAAATGTGGTTCCAGGCACAGGAACATGTCAGGCATTAGGAAGATTAAGAAGAGATGGGAGAGGTGCATCGCCTTGAGGGGTAAATACATAGAGAAGGACTAAAGTTCACACCAATTTACAAGTAAGTGTTTTGATTCATTCACACTAAAGTGCAAAACTTTTCTACCACTCCTCGTACATACTGTGGAAGACTCTTTATGGCTCAGATTGGTTTTGTGAGTCACATGCATCATCCCCTTGCATCGTAGATTATATTACTTATAGCTCAACAATAATACTATCGTCTGGAAAGACGGAAGAGTACCAGTGCAATACATAAGTGCAAGGTCCCTTCTAGCTAGCTATGAATTACATCATCATATGCTATATTTGTGTATGCTAATGAATCATCAAGGTTTCCTGACTCAAGACACGGGAAAGTTTATATTTCTTTATATAACTACCAAAAAGTCAGAGAAGATATAATGATCAGGTGTGGGCCGCTGTAACACAAATACCAAAGTAATAATAGTGAATAAGTAAATATGTGTAGGTAAAAACAACTGTAATAAAATAAATAAGGATGAAAACGGTTGACGCTTCGACCTTGAATGCACTACATAAGTTATTCAAACTTTAACCCACTGCATAAATTATTCAATTTCTTTCAGTCCTTTGCCAGGCCCCTATATGGACTGTTTTATTAAATTTTTTTACAAGATGTTTTTTTAATTAATTTTATTTCTGCATTCATTTTTCTTATTATTATATGTTCGTTCAGACGAAGACCCTTTCATTAAAACATAACCATTTTCATCCTCATTCATTTGAATATCATTAATGTTTTTATCATCTTTTTATTAGTAGTGTTAGATATTTGTAACATATATTTGATTATTCACATATTTGATTATTCATATATTTGATTATTCATATATTTGATTATTCACATATTTGATTATTCACATATTTGATTATTCACATATTTGATTATTCACTATTATCACTTTTAGATCTATATGCTAGGCATCCTGAATCATCAAGATTTTCTAAGACACACAAGTTTATATCTCTATACTAGGCACCCTGAATCATCAAGATTTTCTAAGACACACAAGTTTATATCTCTATACTAGGCACCCTGAATCATCAAGATTTTCTAAGACACACAAGTTTATATGTCTATACTAGGCACCCTGAGTCATCAGAATGTTCTTGAAAACACAGAAATTTACAATTCTATGTTAGCTAGTTAATGTTCATATAGAAAAGACACAAGTTTATACTCTGTAGAAATCAAACAAATCCTGTTAGAAAGAAGGTTTGCTAGAAATTACAGAGACACAGAAGATCAAGTATCAAGCTGTTAAAAAAATAGAACATGTGACTTGATATATATATATTGAAATATATGTGATATTCACAGCCTACCAGTATATTTCACATTCAAAAATACATTTATTATATAGTCATGCATGTCCTCCACACAATTATCATTGTTAGATATTCACTTGCGATATCAGAAACATTTTCAATTGCGATTTCAGAACTAACTCATGGGAAACATTTTTTTGGAAAGGCACCAGTAGTAACGCTAAATAACATCTGAACTGGGGATCTCCCTAATGTAGTGTTAAGCTGTTCGCCTTGTCTTAAAGAGGTCATGTGTTCGAATCCAACTCATGTAGTCTTGTGTACAAGGTGTATTTTTTCTGAGATATCTGTGGATTATCACTTGAAGCTACAGAGTTGCATGCTATTAGTGGTATTCTCGGCAGGTGGCTGGCCACTTCGTTGAGAGTGGCGGAGTATATATGGGAAACCAAGTACAGTTAAGTCAATCCTTTATGTCTTTTGAACCCTTTGTACATATGAACTGAGTATAGATGTTCCTAGTAGAAATTTATGGCTGTGAAACATGGGCACTTAATAAAGTTGTCACAAAGATAATTTTGTCCTGTAAAATTAGATGCTACAGAAAGATAATCAGAATAGCATAGATAGTTTTTATTAAAATCAAGAAGTGTTAACATTCAATTTTGATGAGGGTTTATTTCTAAACAACACTATAACAAGAACAATGAGGTTCTCTGACCAAAGAAAGAGACATAACAACATAGAAAAATTTGTAATGGATGGCATAGTTACTGGTAGCTGGGGTAAGGGCCTACAGACGGACGAAAGACATTTCAGGGTGTTTAAATATGTCCATGTATGCAGCAGGTCAATTTGTTCAGTCACGAGTTGTTCAGTCATGAATTGTCCAGTCATGAGTTGTTCAGTCATGAGTTGTTGGTTGGTTGGTTGGTTGCTGATCCAGCGGTCCATGGGCTCATGCCCTTTTACCTAATGCCATTAGATGGCATTATATTGCTGGGAAGTCTGTGGATTTTTGGCCCACCCCAGGGCAGAGCCAGAGAATAACTATCACACCTCCAGGAAGGTAGGTTTCAAACTATGTACTGTGCCTAGTCACTGTAGCCAAGATAGGGTTCACTGTGATCATTCCCCGCCACCAATTGACTACTGGTTATGCCGAACTTCTCTATAGCTCCAGGCATGAAACCAAATGTTCAAGTCAAAAGGATTGTCACGTCCTGAGTCACTATGCCTCTATGATGGGCCTCAGCCATAGGAAAAACAGTGCTGTCAGTTTCCTCCTCCTCAGTGCTGCACAGTACATCTCTAACTCCCTCCCAACCACAGAGGGTGCATACATATATTCAGGCAAACATGAAAAACATTTCAACAACAAAACAAAATCATAACTGTATAGATGACATGCCATGAAGCTTCTATAAGAAGATAACTTCAATATAATGGCATGTCATCCACTAAGGTTTTCTGTTGCATGGATGGTATGTCTAGTCATGAGTTGTTCAGTCACGAGTTGTTCAGTCACGAGTTGTTCAGTCATGAGTTGTTCAGTCACGAGTTGTTCAGTCACGAGTTGTTCAGTCATGAGTTGTTCAGTCACGAGTTGTTCAGTCACGAGTTGTTCAGTCACGAGTTGTTCAGTCATGAGTTGTTCAGTCACGAGTTGTTCAGTCACGAGTTGTTCAGTCATGAGTTGTTCAGTCACGAGTTGTTCAGTCACAAGTTGTTCAGTCACGAGTTGTTCAGTCATGAGTTGTTCAGTCACGAGTTGTTCAGTCACGAGTTGTTGAGAGAGAGTCGATAGAAAAGATCATGTTCAGGAAGGAATACATCCCCTGAATCAAACAAGATAAGAGCTACAAATGATGTGTAAACGGACATTAAGTTGTTGAGATGTATTTGGTCAATGTAAACTATTTAGTTAACATTGTAGATGGTCAACAATAGAGTTTGTTAGCAATATAGGTGATCAACAATATAGTTTGTTAACAATATAGATGGTCAACAATATAGTTTGTTAATATAGATGATCAACAAAAATAGAGTTTGTTAACAATATTGCAAAAATGGCAGATTTTTACAGAATAACACCTTCCAGTTCTGATTAAATGGGGACACATTGACAAATAGTAATGATGAAACTGAGTACATATTTCATCAACATTCAGAGATATTTTCTCTGATACTAAACAGATCAACTTATATTGATATCTGATTCTTGATATCAACGTATGCCAGTGACATCAATGATGATAAAATATATTGATATCTGATTCTTGATATCAACGTATGCCAGTGACATCAATGATGATAAAATATATTGATATATATCTGATTCTTGATATCAACGTATGCCAGTGACATCAATGATGATAAAATATATTGATATCTGATTCTTGATATCAACGTATGCCAGTGACATCAATGATGACAACTCAAGTATCACTCGCTGTCGACCGTCATCTTGACCGTCATATTGTTGACCGTCATCTTGAAGAATGTCATCTTTAAACTTGAACTTGTTATCAAACCTGCCATGCAGGAACATATAAATAACTGGTATGTTACTGGAACTATTGACATGCATACCCTTTCCCATCTGTTTGAATATACAAAGTTTGAAAGAAATGCTGGAGCCATGGTTCTGTAAACTAAATAACTCACGCCATCAACCCAAGGTAATATATACCTGTAGTCATCAGTCAAGATAATAGTCATCAGTCAAGATAATAGTCATCAGTCAAGATAATAGTCATCAGTCAAGATAATAGTCATCAGTCAAGATAATAGTCATCAGTCAAGATAATAGTCATCAGTCAAGATAATAGTCATCAGTCAAGATAATATACTTGTATTCATCAGTCAAGATAATAGTCATCAGTCAAGATAATAGTCATCAGTCAAGATAATAGTCATCAGTCAAGATAATAGTCATCAGTCAAGATAATAGTCATCAGTCAAGATAATAGTCATCAGTCAAGATAATAGTCATCAGTCAAGATAATATACTTGTATTCATCAGTCAAGATAATAGTCATCAGTCAAGATAATAGTCATCAGTCAAGATAATATACTTGCACAGTGATTGTATGGTGTTTGAACAATAAATTCATCCACAGATCAATCAACTATCTTTAGCTAGGTTTATATTAATGACAAGTGTATATATATATATATATATTTCTTCTTCTTTCGTTCACTTGAAACATGTCTATATCTGTAATTCTGTCTCCTTAATAAAACTCACTGTCTTTTGTAGTTCATACAGTGTCCCATAGAGCTTTGATTCCAGTGTTGTTTCCTCTGGCCAATATGTCTGCCTCAGCGTTTCATGCTCAGAACACTCTTGAAGTATATGTTTGGCACTCTGTGCTGCCTGTCCACATGTACACATGGCCGTGTTGCCAATCTTGAACTTTGTATACATGTGACTGCGGAGTCGGTTGTGTCCTGTTCTGAGACGTATAATTAAAACTTGTTCTGATCTGTTCATAATGTGACAGTCATCTTGTGTTGGTGTTTGTGGCTTTCTTATTGACTTTATCATCTGTTTTTTCTGATGGTAGGTGATTGGTATATCTGGTTGGTCTTCGGCAGCACCTTCCTTAGCCAGTTGGTCTGCTTTTTCATGTCCTGGTATTCCACAGTGAGAGGGTATCCACTGCATGGTTACCCTATACTGGTAAGACAATTCACTAAGTAGTTTTTTCAAGTCTGTTAGTTTTCCAGACTGGAGAGCTTGAAGCACTGACCTTGCATCTGTCAGGAATACCACAGGCTGTAGGCCAGAGTTGGAGTTCAGCAGTTTTTTAGCTGCCACACTAATTGCCTGGATTTCTGCATCATAATTATTGCAGAATTTTCCTGTCGGTGTTCTGATTGTATCTCTAGGCTTGTGTGGATATTCTATATATACACCTGCACCTCCATTCCTCACAGCATTCTGTGCTGACCCATCTGTGTACACTCTGACCCATATATCTTGTGGATATTCCTCATCCAGGAAACTGAGGGTGACTGTCATTCGCTGCACACTGTTCTGTTCGTCCTCGCTTAGTATTCCTTTCACATGGGTCTGAATGTATATTGGCATTCCATGGCTTTCACTCCACGGGGTTTGTTCTGGTACAGACCTTAAGGGGCTGTCAACTTCAGGTAGGTCTGTAAGTTGTCTACGGAGTCGTTTAGCTTGATGGATAAAGCTGCTCCTTTTCAGTCGCCCCATTGCTAGATTTTGGAATCTTTCCTTCATTGGATGACTTGGCATACACTGAAACTTTTCTGCTTGAATTAGTACTTTTGTGTCTCTGCGTTCGCCAAGTGTTTGCATTCTTCCCATTTTCTGCATCTCTGCTATGGGTGTTGATTTCATTGCTCCCAACATTATTCTAAGTGCCTGGTTTTGCACTTTATCTAGATCTTGTAATGTGGTGTTTGATGCAGGACACCATGCAGCTGAACCATATTCCAGGTGTGGTCTTATGCCTTGCTGGTAAACTTTACTGAGTATATTTCCACTGGCTCCCCATGTGGTTCCACTTAGTTTTCTCAGGATAGCTAGCTTCCTCCTGGCTTTTGTTGTTGCTTTGTTTATGTGCTGCTTCCATGTCAGCTTATCATCAAAAGTAACTCCGAGGTATGTGGGTTGTTTGTCTTCTTTCAAGAGCTCTCCATCTATCTTGGTATGACCAGCTTTTTGTTTTGGTGAGAGGGTAAAGAGTGTAGTGCTGCACTTATCTGTGTTAATGCTGACGCACCATCTATTTGCCCATAAGGTTAGGGCATCGATAGCTCTTTGTATTTATTTAGTGGCCACTGTTGCATGTTCTTCCGTGCACCAGATCACCAGGTCGTCAGCATACATTGCCACTTTGATCCCATGTGGTAGTTCAGCAACTAGGTCATTGATGTAAACCAAGAAAAGTGTGGGTGACAGGACTCCTCCTTGGGGGACTCCATGACGCAGTAGAGCTTTCTTGCTCTTGCGACCATCTAATTGTACCCTGGCTCTTCTATTATGCAGGTATGCTTTTACCCATTTGTACATTCTTGAGCTAACCCTGCAATTTCGCAATTTCTTTAGGAGCCCTTCTTTCCAGACCTTATCAAATGCTTTCCTGAGGTCTATCCATGCTGCTAGTACCAGTTTCTTTTCTTGGAAGGCATCCTCAATCTCTTGGGAGAGGTAGGTTGCCTGATCTTCAGTAGAGTAGCACTGTCTGAAACCTGCTTGCTGTGATACCAGAAGGTTTTCACTTTCAAGGTACCACTGCATCCTAAGAGATTGATAATGCGTTCCATTGTTTTACATAGACAGCTTGTGAGGCTGATGGGCCTGTAGTTGGAGACTGTGTTGCCATCTTTTCCTGATTTGAGGAGTGGTATCATTATTGCTTCTCTCCACGCCTGTGGTACATTACCTGTGGACCAGCTTGTGTTAAAGATCTGCAGTAGCTTTGCTCTTGCTGCAATTCCCAGGTTTCTAATCATTTCATTGGACACTCCATCAGCTCCAGGGGACTTTTTGATTTTCAATTTGGATATTGCATGCTCCAGTTCTCTCATTGTGATTGGTGCCTCCATGACTTCAGGTATAGGTTCACCTTGTCCAATGTTTTGCTGGTTCTCTCGAACCCCCTGTTGTTTGTCTGGGCTGACTTTGACGTTATTGTCTTCTGCAAAGGAATCTGCAAAGTAATCAGCTGCATGTTTACCTGTTAAAATGTTTCTATCTTTATAAAGTGTGGTCCTGGTATTTCTCCCTGTACCTTCATCATTTAGTTGTTTTACAAGTTTCCATAATTTCCTAGTATCTATTTCTAGGTTCAGCGACTCTGTTTTTTCTTTCCAGCTGCTCCGTCTGGCTTGTAACTTGGCTCTTTGAAATTTAGCCTTTGTTTGCTGATATTTGTTGTGATGTTCTTGGCTAGGTCTGTTCTCAGCCTGCTGTCTAGATGTTTCCATCTCATTTTGCAGCTTTTCCAGTTCATCATTCCAGTAGGGTGTGTAGTTTTTGCGTGCCCCCCTGGGAATTCCCCAGCAATCACTATATTGGGTGCCACCTGGAGTAAGAAGAAGAGGGAGACCTAGAGAAACTCTACGAAGAACCATTAATAGAGAAGGCATGTCAATGAACCTAAACAACACGCAACAATTGAAAGACCTGGCAACACAAAGACAGAAATGGAAAGCTATGGTTTCTGCCCTATGCGCCGCCTATGGCCCTGGAGGAACATAACATAACATAACCTGGGTATGGTTTTACTAGCAGCATGTAGTATACATCTATTAAATTCACTCACTGCTCTATTGATGTCTTTGTCCAAGTTCATGTCCTTAGCTAGAACACTGGTTAAATGCTGGTACATTTTCCAGTCTGCCCTTTTATAGTTCCACCTAGTGAGCGTGCTGCTGTCCTTGGTAAATTCATTGTGGATTTCCAGAAATACTGGTCTGTGGTCACTACCTCCAAGCTGCTTTCCAACAACACGTGTGATGTTCCATTCCAAGCCTGGTGAGTGGAATGCCAGGTCTGGTGTAGAGGTGGTGTGCCATGCTCTCGAGTAGAAGGTTGGCGAGTCTGCTGGCTGGTTAATAAGGATGAGATTATTTTCATCCTGCCAACTCTCAAGTTCCTCACCTCTCTTGTCGATATGATCGTAGCCCCAGCTCTGAGAGTGGCTGTTGAAGTCACCACACACCATAAGTCTCTCTTTGTCTGGAATTGTGTCTAGTGCCAATGGTTTATCATTTGGGCAGTAGTAGTTCAGGAGATGGAATTCTGCACTCTCTGTTTTTAGGTGGAGCATCTGGTATTCTGCCCCTTCCATATATACTTCCAGCTGACATGCGCTGATATTGTTTTTAACAAGTGTCAGAATTCCACCTTTTCGCCTGTCCTTTCAGTCAGATCGGTAGCACTGGTAGCCTCTGATTTTGAAGGCTATGTCACTGCTGAGGTGTGTTTCTTGGATACAGCATATGTTAACTTGTTCTTCACTGAGGACATTTTCAAGTTCCAATTTTTTGCTGTATCCATCTCTTTTACTGTTGACACCCTCAGCATTCCAGTGCATTATTTTTATTGGTCGTTTGCTTGTTTGGCCAGTAGCTCTATTCCCTTGCCTCCTCGGGGCAATTGAGAAGGACTTCCAGTAACTGAGGTTGGGCCCTTTCGAGGTATAGGGCCCGGCACCGTCCCTGCCTGAACGTCCGCCACAGGGCAGGCACCATAACTATTTATAGATGTAGACATGTTTCCATTGTGTTTTGTGCGTGGCATCCTGATTATCTGTGCGCCTTTTGGCTGGATGCCTCCGTCTTCAGCACTCTGCTTACTAGGGCAGGACTATGGTCCTGCTCAAGTGGGACTGCCCGACCAGTCTTAGTTTCCAGCCCCTGATGGCTGAACTAAGCCCCATCACCTCTGCACGGTGCTGGTCTCGATGGAGATATATATATATATATATATATATATATATATATATATATATATATATATATATATATATATATATATATATATATATATATATATATATATATATATATATATATATATATATATATATATATATACAGCTGGGTTATACTAATGTCAAGTATATGTAGCTGGATTATATTAATGTCAAGTATCTGTATCTGGGGATAGACCTACACTAATGTCCAGTATCTGTAGCTGGGTTATGTAAGAAATTCATATTTATTCAAGGCAGACTATATATAAATCTACAAGCAGGTGAACAAGAGCTTGCAGAAAGATGATATATAAAACAAACCAGCATCTGTGCCCAACTAAATATAACACAGGTTACCTTCTTTGTTTTTGCCTGTGGCCAGATACACTAAACATCAACAATATGGAATATTAACAAACAAGAAAATCAAGAAGAAATAATGCACAAGTCAGTTCATCAACTATACAAAAATATAAGACAAATTATCTTTGACAATGAAATGACTGAACTAAGTTTGACTGAATCATGACAATATTGGACAAACAAGACAAATTAACTTGCAGACAATTTGGAAAATCTATAAATTTATAGACTTTTAAACTGCAAAGATCTATCACTGTTTTGTAGACTACAGATGGATCAGGGAACGGAAGACTGCATGGCAGACCATGAAACTCGTAGACTACAGGTAGACCATGAAACTCATAGACTACAGGAAGACCCTGAAACTTGTAGACTGCAGTATAGTAAGAGTAGTAGTATCTACTTCCAGATGTAAAAAATTCAATATTTTCTTCCAGATGTACCAGTCCAGTAACTACTTCCAGCTGTACCTAATCAGTATCTACTTCCAGTTCAGTATGTACTTCCAGATGTACCACTCCGGTATCTACATCCAGATATATCACTCTGGTATCTACTTCCAGATGTACCAATCCAATATCTACTTCCAGCTGTACCAGTCCAGTAAATACTTCTAGCTGTACCAGTCCAGTTTCTACTTTCAGATGTACCAGTACAGTCTCCACTTCCAGTTGTTCAGTATGTATTTCCAGCTGTACCAGCTTAGTAACTACTTCCCGCTGTACCAGTCCAGTATTTACTTCCAGCTGTACCTATTTAGTATCTACTTCCAGTTGTACCAGTTCAGTATGTACTTCCAGTTGTACTAGCACAGTATCTACTTCCTATTGTACCAGTCCAGTAACTACTTCCAGCAGTACCAGTCCAATATCTACTTCCAGCTGTACCAATCCAGTATCAACATCCAGATGTATCAATCCAATATCTACTTCCAGCTGTACTAGTCCAGTGTCTACTTCCAGCTGTACCAGTCCAGTATTTACTTCCAGCTGTACCTATTTAGTATCTACTTCCAGTTGTACCAGTTCAGTATGTACTTCCAGTTGTACTAGCACAGTATCTACTTCCTATTGTACCAGTCCAGTAACTACTTCCAGCAGTACCAGTCCAATATCTACTTCCAGCTGTACCAATCCAGTATCAACATCCAGATGTATCAATCCAATATCTACTTCCAGCTGTACTAGTCCAGTGTCTACTTCCAGCTGTACCAGTCCAGTATTTACTTCCAGCTGTACCTATTTAGTATCTACTTCCAGTTGTACCAGTTCAGTATGTACTTCCAGTTGTACCAGCACAGTATCTACTTCCTATTGTACCAGCTCAGTAACTACTTCCAGCAGTACCAGTCCAATATCTACTTCCAGCTGTACCAGTCCAGTATTTACTTCCAGCTGTACCTATTTAGTATCTACTTCCAGTTGTACCAGTTCAGTATGTACTTCCAGTTGTACCAGCACAGTATCTACTTCCTATTGTACCAGCTCAGTAACTACTTCCAGCAGTACCAGTCCAATATCTACTTCCAGCTGTACCAGTCCAGTATTTACTTCCAGCTGTACCTATTTAGTATCTACTTCCAGTTGTACCAGTTCAGTATGTACTTCCAGTTGTACTAGCACAGTATCTACTTCCTATTGTACCAGTCCAGTAACTACTTCCAGCAGTACCAGTCCAATATCTACTTCCAGCTGTACCAATCCAGTATCAACATCCAGATGTATCAATCCAATATCTACTTCCAGCTGTACTAGTCCAGTGTCTACTTCCAGCTGTACCAGTGCAGTGTCTACCTCCAGCTGTAATAACTCAGTAACTACTACCAGCTATACTAGACCAGTATCAACATCCAGATGTATCAATCTAGTATCAACATCCAGATGTATCAATCTAGTATCAACATCCAGATGTATCAATCCAATATCTACTTCCAGCTGTACCAGTCCAGTGTCTACTTCCAGCTGTACCAGTCCAGTATCTACTTCCAGATGTACCAATCCAAATATCTACTTCCAGGTGTACTAGTTCAGTATCTACTTCCAGCTGCATCAGTACTGAATATACTTCCACCTGTACCTGTTTGCATTCTACTTCCAGCTGTACCAATTCAGTATGTACTTCCAGATATACCAATCCAATATCTTCTTCCAGATGTATCACTCCGGTATCTACTTCCAGATGTACCACTCCAGTAACTACTTCCAGCTGTACCAATCCAGTATCTACAAACTGTTTTGTTGTCTAACACAAGAGTTGTATGCTCAAAATGTATATAATGTTATGAAACTTTGTAATGACATTCACACACCAGATATGAGGCACACAGGCATACTACACACTAGTTGATGTGTTCACAAGATGGCGTCCACTGTACTCATGTTTGTATATGAATGGGGGATGAAGATTGTGCTTATTTGAGGTGAATAAGTTTGATCAATTGGATGTGTATAGATAACCACTATAGAAGGAATAACTTACCATTAAACTGTCTTCGATCTAACAGAACATGGGGGAGGGGCAAGAAACAAAAAATATAAGGAAATGGTAGTTACTTCTTAGTAATACATTAGATTAATATGTTTATAATATAAATGGCCTTTCATTCAAAAAAAATCTGGTTTTGGTTGTCTTAAAAAAATTAAGCCTACAGTTAATTTTATGATAAAATTATATTTGAAACAGTAAAAATGCTAAAATTAGGTTATGTGTTTGGTATTTCTTATGCAATCTACCAACAGACATAAGGTTCCACGTTAGGGAGGTTTAACACAATCTACCAACAGACATAAGGTTCCACGTTGGGGAGGTTTAACACAATCTACCAACAGACATAAGGTTCCACGTTGGGGAGATTTAACACAATCTACCAACAGATATAAGGTTCCACATTGGGGAGGTTTAACACAATCTACCAACAGACATAAGGTTCCACGTTGGGGAGGTTTAACACAATCTACCAACAGATATAAGGTTCCACGTTGGGGAGGTTTAACACAATCTACCAACAGACATAAGGTTCCACGTTGGGGAGATTTAACACAATCTACCAACAGACATAATGTTCCACGTTGGGGAGGTTTAACACAATCTACCAACAGACATAAGATTTTATATTGAGGAGGTTTAACACAATCTACCAACAGACATAAGGTTCCACGTTGGGAAGATTTAACACAATCTACCAACAGATATAAGGTTCCACGTTGGGGAGGTTTAACACAATCTACCAACAGACATAAGGTTCCACATTGGGGAGGTTTAACACAATCTACCAACAGACATAAGGTTCCACGTTGGAGGTTTAGTTTAACACAATCTACCAACAGACATAAGATTTTATGTTGAGGAGGTTTAACACAATCTACCAACAGACATAAGGTTCCACGTTAGGGAGGTTTAACACAATCTACCAACAGACATAAGATTTTATGTTGAGGAGGTTTAACACAATCTACCAACAGACATAAGGTTCCACGTTAGGGAGGTTTAACACAATCTACCACCAGACATAAGATTTTATGTTGAGGAGGTTTAACACAATCTACCAACAGACATAAGGTTTTATGTTGGGGAGGTTTAACACAATCTACCAACAGATATAAGGTTCCATGGTGGAATGGTTTAACACAATCTACCAACATACATAAGGCTCCATGTTTGGGAAAGTTTAACACAATCTACCAACAAACAATGTGAAAACATGCATTATTGACAATATAAGAAAAAGACCGTCAACATTTATTGGGCACATAATGAGGATGCATTGAGAATATAGTGACAACAGGAAAGATAGAAAAGAAAAGATCAAAGGGAAGACCTAGAGAAAACATATTGGATAGTTTGACTAAATGGCTTCGATTGACGACACTAACAGAGATGATGACATATATAGGAGATCGATATACATGGAGAGATATGATCATCAACGCCATTTGGCATGGCACTTGATGGCGATGAGATGACCAACAAACATAAAGCTCCATGTTGAGGTTTCCCCGCTGAAGACGGATGTGTCGGGCCATTGGCGCAAATAAAACAGCGACACAAAGCATTTCCATTCTCTGGACTACATCCTGCTAGAAATCTAGTAGGACAATGGTCTTGCTACAAGGGTGAGCCAGCAGGAGTTTGAGAATGAACGATGAAGAATGAAGAAGAAGAGAAGGTTTAACACAATCTACCAACAGACATAAGACTCATATCAGTCAGTCATTTTTCTTTTATATTATTCTTGCATTCATTATAAACACCCCAACCACATCTATATTGCCTCTAATTTCCCACTTTCCAGTTTGTTTATAATGAATGCATGCATTTTCTCTTTTACTAGATGTGTTTCCATTCCAGCGTCATGAAGACGTGGTTTTATGTTTTGGAGACGTGGCTTTAGACAGGCTAAGTCATCTATTTTGTTTATTATTGTGGTGTTTACTGTTATTTGTCTCTTGAAAAAGGTTCCATTTGAGCCGATACGTGGAGAATTGTCCTGTTTAGTTTTATTGTATGTTTTTTTATGTATACTTTTTTATATAGGTATTTTTATTCATAGTCAAGGTAAGTGTTTTTAGTAACCTGTTTAATTCATTTTGCTTTACTATCAGTCAGTCAGTTCCTCTTTTGCCAAGTTTGGCATATAGGGCGGATGTCATAGTTCTCCATGCCTGTCGGTCAGTTGCCAAGGATTGCAGGTCTTGTGCATTTATGCCTGTTGATTTTAATTCATTAATAAATGTTCTTCTGAGCGTTGTTTTTGGTCTTCCCTGTTTTCTTTTCCAGTCTGGTGTCCACATGAAGTCTTGTCGTGGAATTCTGTCTTCCATCATTCTAAGTATGTGGCCGATGTATGTCCAGCGGTGTTTTCTGATGATGTTCGTCACATATTCTTGTTTTGTCTCCTCTCTTAGTATGTCGTTTGATTTGAAGTCTTTCCAATTAGTATTTGTGATTTTTCTGAGGCAACTATTCTCAAAGGCAACAAACTTCTTATCCATTATTGCGGTAGATTTCCAACTTTCACACCCATATGTCAATAATGGAATCCCACTTGCATTGAATAGTCGCAGTTTGATGTGTTTACTTGCGATCTTCGATCTCCAGATGTTTGAGAGTTTGTTAAAGGTGTTGGAGTCGAGATTGATTCAAGTCTTCATTTCTGAGTTGGTATCACTGTCTGCTGTTATCTTGCTTCCCAAATATATGAAATTTGAAACATTGTCTAGTATATTGTCATCTAGTTTAATTGATTCTGTCAGATCTGTAAAGTTCATGATCTCATATAGGGAAGGTTTAACACAATCTACCAACAGACACAAGACTGTGTTAAGAAGGTTTATTGTGTCACTTCAGCAGGTCTACAAGCAGCACAGAAAGTTTAGTGTTTCACTTCAGCAGGTCTCCAGACAGCACAGAAAGTTTAGCACAACACTTTAGCAGATGTACAGACAATACAGAAAGTCTAGTGTGACATTTCAGTAAGTCTCTACAGATAGCACTGATAGTGTACAGGTAGAGTGTCAACTGTTACTGCTGCAGCTGACGTTGGTTCACAGTGCCAATTCTGTAGCAACATAAGCATTATCTTGAAACCAAAGGGTAACAAACAAATGATGTGGCTGGAACATTGAATATCAATCCTTAAGACTTGACACAAAAACAACCCATCTCTGAACTGAATCCTTGCAGACATGACACAAAAACAACCCATCTCTGAACTGAATCCTTGCAGACTTAACACAAAAACAACCCATCTCTGTACTGAGAAAAGTATTGTGTTAGCCAATAAGATTCAAACATTGTCACTGTTCTGCTGGGTTATCTTCCTTATTGATTACTGAGGAACTATGTGATATAATGGTTAACCTGTTCAAACTGTGCTCCAGAGATCGTTGAGTTCAAATATGGATCATTTTAGAGATCCTTGTGTATTATCATTTGAAGCTATAGAGTTACGTGCTGTGAGTGGTACTTTTTGGAGGTATGCTTCATTTAGAGGGTGGAAGTATTGTTGAGGGGAAACCTCAGTACAATGAAGTTAATGTGCTATGTCTTTTCTTTCATATACTGATGACCTACCATAGTTGACTGTGTATATCTAAGTAAAGTTTAATACTGATGACCCACAATAGTTGGATGTGTCTGTGTATATCTAAATTAACCATCTGAAAACCAAATCAAATAAGCAAACACAAAAAGGACAGCTGGAATATCCAGGAAACAGTTTTGTAAAAAAAAACAACCAGAAACAACAAAGGCTGTATGTCAGTAACATTCAAACATTAAAAAAATAAGTACTTCAGTAACATTTACTCAAACATCAACACAAATAAGTACTTCAGTAACATTTACTCAAACATCAACACAAATAAGTACTTCAGTAACATTTACTCAAACATCAACACAAATAAGTACTTCAGTAACATTTACTCAAACATCAACAATATTGTACATATACAAGACAAGCATGGGCAAGAACTACTTCAAACCTAGTTAGTTTAATCTTATAATATAGAAGTTTTGATATAAATCTAGACTTGTACAGTTTGAAAACTAGGCAAGATTTCATTGAAATCTAGACAAGATAAGCTTGAAATATAGACAAGTTTGAAATTTAGACAAGCTTGAAATTTAGACAAGACTTGATTTAAAATCTAAACAAGATATGTTTGAAATTTAGATAAGGATTGTTCAAAATTTGTGTGCATTCTAGACAAGACTTGTATGATAGACTCATTCTGCTTAAGACCATATCTTAGAATTATGTGAAAACATTTCAATCTTTCAATTAAAACAGACCAGACAAAAAACCTGGCCAGGATTACAGCACTGCCAGCTTGCAATGGCATTAATGATAACAAAGATTACATGACGATAAATTATGTCCAATCTTGTCTTCCTCAGTGTCACCCAGCAGCATCAGTTCATCTAGACTTTTGTCTATCCTCCATCTATAGGCACACTGAAGTAAACATCTGTCTTGTGCATTAATTTAAATAAGTGTCATAGATCTTGCTATATTAAAATTTTCAGAACAGTTTTGGTTAAATATCTGAAACAATCTTACTAAACTCACATTATTAAAAGAACACCTTTCACCTCACTACAGAAGGTAATCTTGCACCTATCTACAAAAGAACACTGTGCATATTTCTATAAGAGGACCCCTTGGACCTCACAACTTGAGGACACAACTTACCTTCTCGAAAACTTGCAGAAGCTTGAGAATCCTGGAGTGTGTTGTTCTTGTGACCATGGTTCTTCTTTCCAAAATTGGGCAATGAAGAAGTTCTGTTCAAATATTTACACATAAAGTAAACAATACACTCAACTTTTGTTAAAATATGCGGGCAACAAATTCATTAAACAGACTACATAAACAAGCAATGGGTAATTAGGATATATTATTGACAGATCATCCATGTTGAAGGTTAAGGCATAAATGCTATAATTAAGATAACTGACAGATCATCCAAGTTGAAGGCTAAGCCATAAGTGCTATAATTAGGATAAATAACTGAAGGATCATCTAAGTTGAAAGTTAAGCTATAAGTGTTATAACCTGATTACTCATTTACTTGCACTCCAGCATGCCCTGTCACAAATATGAAAATGATTCTTGTCATCTTAGGCATCTTACCTCCAGCGACTGTTTGCACGACAGTCCATTCTTGATTTTCTCAGCATGATCATTGAATCGCTGAGCAAGCATATGTGAGAGAGTGTCTGATATTTAAACCAAGAAGTAATAAGATATCACAATTAGACTGAACAGAAGCCAGACAATGGCACTTCTACTATCTCAAGAGAAACCAAGAACCACAACAACAAAAACAACAACAAGATTCTCATGCTTCTGCAAGTTTTCTAGATGATAAAATTTAACACAGTCTAGCCCAAAGAACTTGGACAATGTCTGGCACTTCAAAGATCACAAGAAGTTATCAAGTAAAATATAGCACAGTTTAACATATAGAACCTGGATCAACCTCTTGTAGAGAGGATAATGGTATTTCTCTATCATAGAACCTGGATCAACCTCTTGTAGAGAGGATAATGGTATTTCTCTATCATAGAACCTGGATCAACCTCTTGTAGAGAGGATAATGGTATTTCTCTATCATAGAACCTGGATCAACCTCTTGTAGAGAGGATAATGGTATTTCTCTATCATAGAACCTGGATCAACCTCTTGTAGAGAGGATAATGGTATTTCTCTAACATAGAACCTGGATCAACCTCTTGTAGAGAAGATAATGGTATTTCTCTATCATAGAACCTGGATCAACCTCTTGTAGAGAGGATAATGGTATTTCTCTATCATAGAACCTGGATCAACCTCTTGTAGAGAAGATAATGGTATTTCTCTATCCAAACTGAAGTGAAAGGAATTTTTATTAAGAATGAACAGAACTGTGTACAACGTAAGACAGTTAGTCTCCCTCCTGGATGATGAATATCCACATGACAGGGATCAGAGTATACACTAATCTGTCTGCAGAATGTAGTGAAAAATTTATCAGCAGGAATATATATATATATATATATATAGTACCCAAACAATGTGTGTGTCATTTGATATATTCTTTATATAACGTGGTCTTCCTTATGGATTCTCTAAACATTCAGCGATTCTGAGCGAGTTGACATGTCACAGCTAGAGACACCAAACAATGTGAGGGATACAATTAAACTAGCAACTGGGAAATTCTGTCAAAACTGCAACGCAGAATTCCAGACAAAGTAGCAAAAGAAAAAGCTGCTTAGTGCCAAACTTGGCTAACAGCTTGTAATATTCCAAACACAGAAAGATCAAAATGAGGAAAAATCAGAAATCAGAAATCGAAAAGCTCCAGTTAAGAAAACATATCAGAACTGCAAATACTACTGACCAAACTAAGCAAGGAGCATAAAGTAGATATGTAGAGGATACCATTGCACTGTGGAATACCTATAGCCGTCAACTTATTTTTTCATAATTCCATATTTTTTTACACTTTGTATCCATATTTTAATATTATCATCCATATTTTTTTACAATTTGTATCCATATTTTAATATTATCATCCATATTTTAATATTATCATCTATATTTTAATATTATCATCTATATTTTAATATTATCATCCATAATTTAATATTATCATCTACGAGGCGTGTTCAAATGAAAACGGGACTTGTTACACCACACGTGATAGAGCGCACTGATATTGATGACATTTTGCACTAGTAATGAGTATCCAATAATTTACATACGGTCACGTGTTCATCTTCCCAGCATGCATATGTGCTGCAGAAGACTGTTAACAATATGGCGGGTGTGATTCCGAACCCGTCCAAAGTGAATCAGCGTGCTGTGATCCAGTTTCTTTCATTTGAAGGATGTCAAGCAGTAGACATTCATCGGAGAATGAAGGCAGCATATGGTGACAAATGTTTGTCGAGGACCAGAGTGATGGAGTGGGTGCGTATGTTTAAAGACGGAGGTTTCTGCTGGGAAGGTTATGGTGACTGCATTTTTTGACCATGAAGGGCTTTTGTTGACTGATTTTAAGGAACCTGGTGTCAACATCAATGCCGCCCATTATAAAGACACTTTAGACAAGCTGCATAAGGCCATCAAGGCTAAGCGACCAGGCAGACTTTCTCAAGGTGTGATTCTTCTCCACGACAACGCTCGTCCGCACGTCGCAAAAATTGTGCAGGAAACATTGGCAAAGAAGAATTGGGAAGTTCTTCATCACCCAGCCTATAGTCCCGATTTATCCCCGTGTGATTTCCATTTGTTCGGACCGTTGAAGAAAGCACTAAAGGGACAGCGATTCAACAGCGACGCAGACGTGAAGACAGCGGTGACCACATGGTTCAGAGAACAGCCACGCAACTTTTTCTCGGACGGCATTCGACGTCTACCTAAACAGTGGGATGCTTGCCTAAATGCATACGGAGATTTTTTCTGATGAACCCAGGTGCATTCTTATTCACAAGTGGTTGCTTTGTTCAATTCCGTTGAAAATATTAAATTGCGTATGATACTTTTTAAATAAATCCACAAGTCCCGTTTTCATTTGAACACGCCTCGTATATTTTAATATTATCATCTATATTTTAATATTATCATCCATATTTTAATATTATCATCTATATTTTAATATCATCCATATTTAGCACCAAATGACTTATCTTTTTTATTGGAGTTTTTTCGGGGGGGGGGGGGGGGGGGGGGGTCGGTCCATCAAAATGTTCAATGTGTGCGTGTGAGATAAAAATGGCAGTATTAGTAATAATTACAGAAATTTAACACCAAATGACCTTATTTTTTGGGCCAGAAATCTGTATGGAATTTGAATGAATATATGGAAAATCCATATACGTTGACACCTGGGAATACCTGTAAATGAGAAAGCAGATCAGCTGGCTAAGGAGGGAGCTGCAGATCATCAACCAGATGTGCCTATAACTTACCATCAAAAGAAATAGATGATCAAGGAAGTTATAAAAACAAACACTAACACGAGATGACTAACATGAGATGACTAACATGAGATGACTAACACAAGATGACTAACACGAGGTGACTAACAAGAGGTGACTAATACGAGGTGACTAACACGAGGTGACTAACACGAGGTGACTAACACGAGATGACTAACACGAGATGACTAACACGAGATGACTAACAAGAGGTGACTAACATGAGATGACTAACATGAGATGACTAACATTAGATGACTAACATGAGGTGACTAACATGAGATGACTAACATGAGATGACTAACATTAGATGACTAACATGAGATGACTAACATGAGATGACTAACATGAGGTGACTAACATGAGATGACTAACATGAGGTGACTAACATGAGATGACTAACATGAGATGACTAACATGAGGTGACTAAGATGAGGTGACTAACATGAGGTGACTAACATGAGGTGACTAACATGAGATGACTAACATGAGATGACTAAAATGAGATTACTAACATGAGGTGACTAACATGAGATGACTAACATGAGATGACTAACATGAGATGACTAACATAAGGTGACTAACATGAGATGACTAACATTGGATGACTAACATGAGATGACTAACATGAGATGACTAACATGAGATGACTAACATTAGATGACTAACATGAGGTGACTAACATGAGGTGACTAACATGAGATGACTAACATGAGATGACTAACATGAGATGACTAACATGAGGTGACTAACATGAGATGACTAACATGAGATGACTAACATGAGGTGACTAACATGAGATGACTAACATGAGATGACTAACATGAGATGACTAACATGAGATGACTAACATGAGATGACTAACATGAGATGACTAACATGAGATGACTAACACGAGATGACTAACACGAGATGACTAACACGAGGCGACTAACACGAGGCGACTAACACGAGGTGACTAACACGAGGTGACTAACACGAGGTGACTAACACGAGGTGACTAACATGAGGTGACTAACATGAGGTGACTAAGATGAGGTGACTAAGATGAGATGACTAACATGAGATGACTAACATGAGATGACTAACATGAGGTGACTAACATGAGATGACTAACATGAGATGACTAACATGAGGTGACTAACATGAGATGACTAACATGAGATGACTAACATGAGATGACTAACATGAGATGACTAACATGAGATGACTAACATGAGGTGACTAACATGAGGTGACTAACATGAGATGACTAACATGAGGTGACTAACATGAGGTGACTAACATGAGGTGACTAACATGAGGTGACTAACATGAGATGACTAACATGAGGTGACTAACATGAGATGACTAACATGAGGTGACTAAGATGAGATGACTAACATGAGATGACTAACATGAGGTGACTAACATGAGATGACTAACATGAGATGACTAACATGAGGTGACTAACACGAGATGACTAACACGAGGTGACTAACATGAGGTGACTAACACGAGGTGACTAACACGAGGTGACTAACACGAGGTGACTAACATGAGGTGACTAACATGAGGTGACTAACATGAGGTGACTAACATGAGGTGACTAACATGAGATTACTAACATGAGATGACTAACATGAGATGACTAACATGAGATGACTAACATGAGGTGACTAACATGAGATGACTAACATGAGATGACTAACATGAGATGACTAACATGAGATGACTAACATGAGATTACTAACATGAGGTGACTAACATGAGGTGACTAACATGAGGTGACTAACATGAGGTGACTAACATGAGATGACTAACATGAGATTACTAACATGAGGTGACTAACATGAGATGACTAACATGAGGTGACTAACATGAGATGACTAACATGAGATGACTAACATGAGGTGACTAACATGAGATGACTAACATGAGATTACTAACATGAGGTGACTAACATGAGGTGACTAACATGAGATGACTAACATGAGGTGACTACCAAATTATGACAGTCCAAAACAAGTCATTGCACACCTCAATACAGAACACAACTGAATTTGCAGCCACATGCATACAAAGTTCAAAACATCCATGTGGACAGGCACTTCATAGAGCAGAGCATTAACTTCAATAATGTCCTTAATATGAAATGCAGAGACAGATACATTGTCCTAGAGAAACAATAGTGGAAGAAAAATGATACAGACCTCTATACAAACTACAAAACAGTCATGTTTACAGAAGATAGTGTAGATATGAGGATATTCCAGGTAACGTAAGAATATCTAGGATATTGTCTGGCACTTCTAAGATCACAAGGAGTTATTAAATAAAATGTAAAACAGCTTAACTGGCAAGATTGTTAATGACAAGACAACTAAAGTACCTGGCAAAAGGTGGTTCAGCTCTGTGGATGTTACCGCTGGCTTCGTAGACTTCGTTCTGACATCTGCCACTGGATAAGAGGAAATAAAAAAGATTAACCTTTAGCATGATGCATTAAAATTTCTCTCAATATTGAAACACTGAAAACTTGCATAGTTTGACATATAAGACAACATGATTCTTTGTAAAAAACAATACTGCAGGCAACCACCGAAGGTGGAAGAAGCAGAGGAAGACACATAAAAGCATGGACAAACAACATCAAGGACGGGACTAGACACAATTTTTCCTCACTTGTCCGCATCGTTGAAAATAGAAATCGCTGGAGGACTCTGTGTGTTGATGCATCGAATATGATACACTTATGACCCAGACAGGTAAAGATTTTATAGATAGATAGATTAAAATTAAGTAATTTGAATAAAGTTGTGCAATTTTTCCCCACCACAACATTCCTTTTTGACATCATGAATTATTTATGGAGGGTATTTGGAAAATGCAACAACTTTTTGGGTGGTTAGGGGGGTGTTGTATAATTTCTTTTATAGAAATAAAGGAATGGTTACTGAATGTAATGATGTAAGTTTTGTTGGTGTGTAGGTAATATGTGAGAAAATGGTGAAGGCGAAAAATGCACCAACCAAAAAACAACATAAATATAAGTGACTCACCTATTCTTGTACGATATAGGCGTACTAATGCAGGATATAATACCCACTAAATTCCTATGCCTATTCTATTTATGTTGTCATTTCATAACTAAACTAACATGTTCATATTATTGTGTGTACAAACGAATGAAGTACATCCATCTTACTAACTTTATCAGCTAGGTAGGCCTAATGATCCTACAACTTCTGAAAAGTTGCAAAGCCAGAGATGATTTTAACCTGAAGGGGCACTATCAACTAATCCACAATATTTTTTGTCAACAGACACACTTGACAAAGAACTGCTGCCCCAATCTGCAACTATCTGAAGCTGAGAAACAATATCTGCATCTGTAAAACCAAGAAACTCTTCGTCATCGGAATCAGAAAAATATTCCCCAAAAAAGAATATCATTTCAAATAATTGTGATGGTTGTAGATATAACTGAAAAATATTCAGTAATAATCTAAAACATGACTTCCTGCTTAGAAAAGCAACACAAGCGGAATTTAAATTATGTCTAATTCCAATTTCTGTGTTACCCAGATGAATGATGTTAGTTTACAAACTTGATTTCCTTGTTAAAAGAGTGCATAGCAATGGGTGACTTACGTCGCTAACAGCAGCTTAAAATGTATCAAGACTAGCGACTAGTTGCAGACAACGCAATAAAGATTAATGATAACAGTAGGGGCGATATATGTGACTATGTACAGGAGTCAGCTTGTTCATGTTATGTGTAGTGTAATAAGTGTGACTAGTGAACAAACATCACATCACTTTGTGCACACATGCTGGTGCCAAGTCTCTTTCATCAGATAGGGAAGTATATACACACTGATAATTGAAGGCCAAACAACTGTAGGCGGATTTTGGTATTTCCATGACTTTCTAGCTACTCTCTGCTGTTGGGCTGCAGGATTTCTCCTCTTTTCTTAAAATGCTATGCTCTTTTTGACTGTAGAGTGTCATGTAGATCTATTATGTGCAAGTTCTTCTCATGTATCTTGGTCTATTTCAAACACTATTAGTGAGGTCTTTAACGAGTCCTTGTAGCGTTTCTTTTGGCCACCTTGAGATCATTTACCCTTTCCAGCTCACCATAGAGAAGTATCTTTGGCAATCAATGGTCTGGCATACGTACCAAATGACCTGCCCAATGAATCTGTGTCTGCATCAGGATCGTGTCAATGCTGGGGACACCAGATCTATCAAAGACAGTGGTATCTGGAATCTTGTCTTGCCATCTGATGTTCATAACTTTTCTAAGACATGTTGTGTGAAAGTGATTGAGTTTCATCACATGACGTCTGTACACAGTCCATGTTTCGCTAGCGTATAACAGCACTGGAAGTACCACTGCTCTGTAGTCTTTCAGCATAGTCTGTAGGTTAATGCCATTTCTACACCACACATTTGCGTCCAATCTGCCGAAAGTGCTGCTTGCCTTGGCGATCCTTGTATACACTTCATCATTTACGTTGGCATTTTGTGATAACGTACTACCTAGGTATGTGATCTATTCACAACTTTCAGTGCTACACCATTTACCTTTATGCGATATATGATCTTTCATCCAACATAGCAGAGAATGTGATGCTAAATAGGGTATGTGCTAATACACATCCCTACACATTATAATACACAATACACATTATAGAGCATGCTGTTGCATTTGTGGGTCTCATAATGGCTCACTAGACAAACCACCCATGCAACAGAAAACCTTAGTAGATGACATGCCTTTATATTGAGATTATCTTCTTATAGAAGATTCATGGCATGTCATCTATACAATCCCGTAGTCGTAACCTTCGATAACAGTTACCATGTTGTTCCAACACGCAGACGCTGTGTTTGAACTAGTTATGAGCACGACGCGGGTGGGCGGAACAACAAAGAAACCTGTCGCAAGGGCCAGAGTTGTGCCCTGATGTCGACATCTGTTTCAGTGGCATTAGACTCGATACACAATCAAGTCGAATGGCTGCTGGAACAGAGGGCATAGCACTTATGGGAATGCCCCACTGATGCGAGTCCAGTTTCTAATCAAGAATCAGGAACACATCCCTGTTTTACTCCATTTGCGAAAGGAAACATTTCAGATAACTCTCCATCATCCTGAACTCTAGCTTGCATTCCATTATGCAATTGCTGCACCATTTTGAAAAATTTTTGTGGGCATCCATTTTTGCCCACATATACTATGTCCATGTATACATTGAACAGGTCGGGTGACAGTAGACAAACCTTATCTAAGCCATTTTTAATATGTTGAAAAACTCTTTGGTTATCAATTATTGTGGCTACCTTTTGTTGCCAATATATATTCATTATTTTTTCCTCACATCTGCATTGGTGAAGATAGAAATCGCTGGAGTACTCTTTTGTGTTGATGCACCCCTACAACCCTGATTGGTTACAGGTTTATAGATAGATAGATTCCTTATTATTCTTTGATCTTTACCATCAATGTTTAAATTCTTCAATATTCTAATTATTTCTTTATGTCTCACCTTATCAAATGCCTTAGTATTGTCAATGAAGCACAAATACAGATCTCTGTTTACTTTTGTCATTCTTTCTTTTAATATTCTCAAGATTTATATGGCGTTGTTTGTGCCTATGTCTTCTACAAATCCACATTGCTCATCTCTAATTTCTGTTATGATTTTACTTCTTATTTTCCTCATGACATTTCACACTAAAATGTTTGTTACATGACTTTGTCCACAATCTGTTGCACAAAATTGCTTACATGAAAGTAGATGTATGAAGATAGATTTGAAGAGATTATATTCACTGTTGTAGATGTGTTGATTAACATACCTGAATCTAAATTTCGATCCTCGAGAAAACAGATTTCCACCTGATCTGACCTTTGGTGCTGCATTTGATGATGTCAATCTGGTGAAAATAAACAAACAACTCAAGACTCCCCACATACCCAGTATATGCACAAAGAGTTGTGACCAAATTCTAATATAATAAAACATGTACAATCTAGAAAGTTATTATAAAATCTACTGATGGTCGCTGGTTAGTACACACACGGCGAAGAACAGGAGCACTAGTCAACCCAACTAAAGCATCACTAACTTTGTTCTCTCTGAATAATCATATTGACAACACCAACTATGGAATTGTGTATAGAGGTCATTAAGATAAACACATGCAATGAAGTATATGAACATGTGCTTTCCTTCGAGTTAGTCCAGACATAAATTATCTTCAGAACAGAGAAAGAGAATTTTAAAAAAGTAGCAAGTCTTAAAAGAAGAAAATCTTGGATACATCAGGCGGAGGATATTATCCAACATGTATGTCCACCAGATGGCATAGATCCTGCTGCATAATGGGAGAAAGTGCCATTAGAACTATGAAATGTCTTTTCAGTACACATCAATCTTGACAAAAGCACATCAGCTACAGAATCCCTTGGTGGTGAAAGCAGAAGTTCAGGCCTTAATTTGTCTGAGCGAGACATATTAATTTATACAATTGGTTCTGTTGCTCAGAATGTGCCCAGCTCATGGGCATATTTGTGGCACAAGTTGGAAAGAGAATTCTGAGAGAAGACAGCTGTGACAACAGGTGGCATGAATATGGAGATCATGACAATAACCATGGCAATGACAGTGATTGGAATCTCAAACCTACACTCATGTATGCTTTCTCAGCAATTCAATGAGCATGCTACAAGAATTGAGAATGTCTGGGCATGCAGACAGTGGTTGGTCATTCAAGAGGTCTAATCTGACAAGAACGAATGACAAATTTGTGCTTGGACATGCCGGTATATGAAGAAATAAACATGCAGACAGGCTTGCTGGTACAGCGATCATGGAGATTGGACAAGCAATGGACCGAGCCGATGTTCTGAATATTCTTACATGCAGACAGGCCTGCTAGTACAGCGATCATGGGGACTGAAGAAGCAATGAATCAAGCCAATGTTCTGAATACTCTTGAGGAACATGAGCAACCGATACTTGTAAATCTGCAACCATCAGCAGACTACAAGAACTTCATGCCAAGAGTGGTATGGCTAATTGTTTAACCAACACTGAGTAGCTGTGTTCAGTCACTTTACACGAGGGGTATCTTGAGGAGGTGCAGTCACTACATTCTGAGGGGTATCTTGAGATGGAGGTGAAGTCACTACATGCTGAGGGGTATCTTGTGGAGTAGGTGAAGTCGCTACATGCTGAGGGGTATCTTGAGGAGGAGGTGAAGTCACTACATGCTGAGAGGTATCTTGAGGAGTAAGTGAAGTCGCTACATACTGAGTGGTATTTTGAAGAGGAGGAGGCAAAGTCGCTACATGCTGAGGGGTATCTTGAGATGGAGGTGAAGTTGCTACATGCTGAGGGGTATCTTGAGGCGAAGTCACTACATGTTGAGGGGTATCTTGAGGAGGAGGAGGCAAAGTCGCTACATGCTGATGGGTATCTTGAGGAGGAGGCAAAGTCGCTACATGCTTAGGGGTATCTTGAGGAGGAGGCAAAGTTGCTACATGCTGAGGGGTATCTTGTGGAGTAGGTGAAGTCGCTACATGCTGAGGGGTATCTTGAGGAGGAGGTGAAGTCACTACATGCTGAGAGGTATCTTGAGGAGTAAGTGAAGTCGCTACATACTGAGTGGTATTTTGAAGAGGAGGAGGCAAAGTCGCTACATGCTGAGGGGTATCTTGAGATGGAGGTGAAGTTGCTACATGCTGAGGGGTATCTTGAGGCGAAGTCACTACATGTTGAGGGGTATCTTGAGGAGGAGGAGGCAAAGTCGCTACATGCTGATGGGTATCTTGAGGAGGAGGCAAAGTCGCTACATGCTTAGGGGTATCTTGAGGAGGAGGCAAAGTTGCTACATGCTGAGGGGTATCTTGAGGAGGAGGTGAAGTCGCTACATGCTGAGAAGTATCTTGAGGAGGAGGTGAAGTCACTACATGCTGAGGGGTATCTTGAGGAGGAGGAGATCCAAGCATTTATGGACGATGGCTCAATGTGCAGTGGGGATGATTTTTCTATGAACTAACAAACAAACAAACCAATATGGTAACAGTTGAAATCTACTGATGGTCATCAGTTGGTACTTACGTGAAGAAGAGCTGCTGTTCCACAGTGCACCTCCACAAGTACTTGGCTGCTGGAGCTGTCTGACATTTGTATCCAATAGCCTGGTGTTTCTGGTGACAAATGTTCACATACAACACTCCGTACACAAAAACAACAATTACATTGTAGATATTATGTATTACTCAACACCCGGTAGACATTACATATAACTAACCATCTTGTAGATATTACAAATAGCTGAACATATTGTAGACATTACAAATAGCTGAACATATTGTAGACATTACATATAACTGAACATTTCTATAGATATTACGTATAACTGAACATCTCATAGATATTACATATAACTGAACATATTGTTATTACATATAACTGAACATGTTGATACTATGTACAACTGTATATTTTACTAAAAATTTTTTATAACTGAACATCCCATAGATATTACATATAACTAAACATCTTGTGGATATTATGTACAACTGAATATATTGTAGATATTACAATATTATTGATATTATGTACAACTGAATATATTGTAGATATTACAATATTATTGGTATTATGTACAACTGAATATATTGTAGATATTACGTATAACTGAACATATTGTAGATATTACTTATAACTGAACATATTGTAGATATTACGTATAACTGAACATATTGTAGATAGTACGTATAACTGAACATAGTGTAGATACTACGTATAACTGAACATATTGTAGATATTACGTATAACTGAACATATTGTAGATATTACGTATAACTGAACATATTGTAGATATTACATATAACTGAACATATTGTAGATATTATGTATAACTGAACATATTGTAGATATTACACTTGTATTATTATTGGTCGCCTTCTGCGCTCACCCTCTGATATGATAACCAGCACGAAATCAAGCTCTATCCACTGGGGAGTGTGAAATACATTGTTCTACTGTTTGATTTCTGCCATATAGGCCTAACACATCTGTTTTCAGCATATTATAAGTTGTGATATAAGAAGCAGTATAAGCTACACTCCATGGTTATAGTTGATGGGACTGGCAAGAACGAATTTATCTATTAACATAGGCAAATGAAAAACATATATCATAGATGCTGACTATATTGTTGATACTATCTTTAACTCAATACGGTATATTGTAGATATATTATCTATAACTGAATGTATTGTAGATATTATACTATCTATAACTGAATACATTGTAAATATTATTTTATCTATAACAATATATTGTAGATACTATCTATAATTGAATGAATAAATAGCCTTTTGCTACTTTCATACGGTTATTAAGCAAAAAGAAAAAAACAAGCCAATGAGAATTTTCTCTCAGGAATGGATGGAACACTTTCTAAGCGATCATTTCACAGCAACATAAAATTTTTGTTTGAATCTTTCTCTTTTATCTTCCATATCTTTTATCATACTATCCTAAACAACACTGCCCTTCCCCCCCCCCCCCCATGCAGATTGTGCCTCCAGACAGCCAGAGTTTCTGTCATTATTCCAGTTTTTGGGGTCTATGGAGAAATCTTTAATTGAGGACAT
This sequence comes from Meghimatium bilineatum, assembly GCA_034231615.1. Classification (NCBI taxonomy): domain Eukaryota; kingdom Metazoa; phylum Mollusca; class Gastropoda; order Stylommatophora; family Philomycidae; genus Meghimatium; species Meghimatium bilineatum. Next base: position 3,339,071 of record CM067299.1, read on the forward strand.
ACAGATGTCTTTGTACCTCAGCATTAGTCCGCAGCAGAGTCTCTGGCCTTCAGGCAGTACTCTGAATAGTACTTATTTTAGAATGCAGCAGTATGGCATTCTGCAGACGTGACCAGGCTATTGCAATCTATTTCTACTAAGTAAAAATGGCAGATAGTAGCTGAGTGCAGCATAACACTTCTATATTTGTGGTTTTATCATGTCATTTAATGTTTAAGATTTTGTTGGACATCTTAGGTGAAAGGTGTTTAGTCTCCTTTTGTATTTGGTGTAGGCACAGTCTATGTTTCAAATACATAGTATAGTATATTCAGCTTGCATGTTTGATAAATCTGTAGCTTTGTATTCAATTTTATCTTTCAGTTTTTTTACAAGAACGTTTTTCAAATATGGCAGGCACTATCCCTATGTGTGTATTTATTTCATTATTTAGGGAAAGGATTGATGTAATTGTGGATCCTAGGAAACAAATATATTCAACTTGTTTTATACGATTGCTATTTCATGTTATGCTTTGTTGGTACTGCAGATCCGCAACACATTGCCTGTTTTTGTGATGCTTATTGTTATAGAGAACAACTCACAGGCCATAGCCATGTTGTCATTTTGTGACTGCAAAGTGGACTCACTGTGCACCAATAGTGCAGCATCACCTGTGAAGAGAAGTTCTCTGAGGAGTGGAGTAGCATCGCCAGTGAGGAGAAGTTCTCTGAGGAGTAGCATCGCCAGTGAAGAGAAGTTCTCTGAGGAGTATTTCTGTTGTTATCTTTGCTCTGAGATGTGCTAAATTCAAGAATGATCCATGCAGTGGGTGCTGATGTAAACGTCACCAGATGCGTCAGGAAGAGAATGTTTCAGGAAGTGCTGCGAAGGATATTCCAAAAAGGGCGGGGATTAAAACACACCCATTTTACTCCAGTCTTTACTGCAAAACTGTCAGATGTATTGCCCTTGAAAGGTATATTTGTACGCATGCCTTCATGAAAGGAAATGATCAAGCCAGTAATTTCTGTGAAAACCGGTAGATTTTAGAATTTTATATAAAACTAATCTGCTAACAGTGTCAAATGTCTTTGTTAGATTCACATAAGCCATAAGTAGTAGCTTCCCCTGTTATGACATTTTTCCTGTAGTTGACGAAGGTGATAAATTCAAGGTGAATAAGGTGTAGTTGAATAAGGTGAATATGCGAAACGGACCTTAATCAACAATATAAGAAAAAGGCAATCTTCTTTTTTTGGCCACTTCATGAGACAGGCAGGTTTAGAGAACATAATCACAACAGGCAAGATTGAAGGCACCAGAGGGCGACAACGTGAGAAAATATTAGACAGTTTGACAACCTGGCACGGCAAAGAAACAACAATGACTTTGATACATAATACTGTGGACAGAGAGCTGTGGAGAGCCATGACCGCCTACACCACCCGGCATGGCACCTGATGATGATGATGACGAAGGTGACAATCATGTCGGAGTAGACCTATTTGCTCCAAAACCACACTTTGGCTCTGGCAGGACACGTTCAGCAAGTAGTTTATAGTCATTTTAGAATACGCACAAAAGCCTTGATGGTGAAGCTGCTAAGAAGGGAGATGCCTTTGTAGATGTTGCAGTCACAATTTTTCTTGCAGTTTGGATGAGACATTTGATGCAAACATTTCTTGTATGATACAACTGGAGAAGAGATTTGATGCAAACATTTCTTGTATGATACAACTGGAGAAGAGATTTGATGCAAACATTTCTTGTATGATACAACTGGAGAAGAGATTTGATGCAAACATTTCTTGTATGATAAAACAAGGAGAGATTTGATGCAAATATTTCTTGTATGATACAACTGGAGAAGAGATTTGATGCAAATATTTCTCAGATTTCAATATCAACATTTATTCTAAACGAGAATCATTTTGATTTTACTTGTCCATGTTGATGATATCAACAAATATTATATCAGATTTTCTGTCAACAAATTATGGAGTCGACTCCTGTAGTTTTATCAGCAAACAGAAATGTTTATCTTCTGATTGTCTGTCAACATATCTGTCTACCGTTGGCCCATAAACACATATTTCGGTTTTCTCTGGGTTAGTCAACAAACATCTCTATCTCATGTTGATTTGTTTGTCCAACAATAATATGTCTGCCAGCATGAATTATGAAAGCTCAATGCAGATATCATGTCATTGTTTATAGATTTCACTAATAACTACAAACCAATAGTGACACCTTTGACCTGGAAGACTGCGCATGCATAATGAAGCAGACTTTCTCAACAAGATCTTTTCAGAGATCCTCTTTAGGTTTATCAATTTTGATACAAAATTATTCTCTAGTTATTTGGTCATTTTCACAACTGGGACTTAATTGTGATTGCAAGCGTATGCTATTGGTAAGAATTTATTTCGTGGTTCCTATACTTAATGAAAGGACATGTTGGATTTATATTAATTATTGTGCACTTCATGAAATCACAAATACAGGATATTGACGGTTGCTGCTTCTGTAATCTGTACAAGCTACACCTTTCTGGCTCCATCTATACAAGTTACGTATTTCTGACCCCTTCTATACAAGCTAAGCCTTCCTGAATCCATCTATACAAGCTGACTCCATCTACATAAACTATATCTTTCTGACTGTCTATACAAGCTACATTTTTGTGACTCCTATACAAGCTACATCTTCCAGACTCCATCTAAATAAGCTACTGCTCCCTGACTCAATCTATACAAACTACATCCTCTTGACTCCACCTATACCAGCTAAGTCTTCCTGACTCCATCTATACCAGCTAAGTCTTCCTGTCTCCATCTATACCAGCTAAGTCTTCCTGACTCCATCTGAACAAGCTACATCTTCCAGACTCCATCAAAACAATCTAAATCTTCCTGACTCCATCTAAACAAGCCGAATTTTCCTGACTCATTCATCTATATAAGCTACTTCTTATTGACTCCTTTATCTAGATAAGTTACATTAGTACAATTGAAATTGCCTACTCATCAGCTGATCAAAGAAATGAATTGACAGCTATTAATTATCATTTGGATGTATCCGTTAGCAATGGTTCACTGTTGCATGAAAAGGGTGCATTTCCATATCCAGGCGTAAGTTTTGCCATTACCAAAACCATACCACCAATCATTACTACAAGAAAGGACTAGTTTAGACTTAATATTTCTGAGAACTGTGGTCACAACTTTATGTTACATTAAAAGTTTGTTGACTAAAAGAACCAAATATTTCTGAGTGTATTATTTTATGAATATATTTCACTCTGTTAAAGGCATAACTATTTTGTCTGAGCGCTGACACATTCTATTTTTACATATTCTCAGTCTTGTGGTAGTCATATGGGTTTACAACAAATAGATATGTGACCAACGGAATGATTAAAAATTGGTAGCGTTACAGCCTATTCAGGACATAGACATTAACCCAGTATTATTTGGCTGTAGTGATTTCTAGGCATTATAAATATGTTCAGTATTTATGTGTTCTGTACCACACGGTCACAGAGCTGGGCATTGGAGGGGGGGGGGGGTTATGAAACATAATTTTTTTCTTCTATTGGAAGGATAGAAAAAAATAATTGCTATTTCACACTAAAATAATGATATAGTGAATGATTGAAAGTATCAAACAACTTGGGGATCAATCATAGAATTATATTCAACAAATTTTTACTATAGTTTGTATGACAACGTAAAGATAGTGGACAATCAAAATGTATGCTGTACACAGAGCTCTAGAATTTTATGTGCACAGGTAAACAGGTTTGGTAGAAAGAGTCATTTAAAGTCCATGAAATGTACCACAATCACAAATTTGTATGGTCTATTGCATTATTAGAACCAGTGAAAACTATGTAAATTCAAATACAACATTTGAGAAAAACACATTGGACTATGGAGTAGTCTGTACAACAATAGACCTGTCAAATACAACATTTGAGAAAATATGGAGTAGTCTGTACAACAATAGACCTGTCAAATACAACATTTGAGAAAATATGGAGTAGTCTGTACAACAATAGACCTGTCAAATACAACATTTGAGAAAATATGGAGTAGTCTGTACAACAATAGACCTGTCAAATACAACATTTGAGAAAATATGGAGTAGTCTGTACAACAATAGACCTGTCAAATACAACATTTGAGAAAATATGGAGTATGTACAACAATAGACCTGTCAAATACAACATTTGAGAAAATATGGCGTAGTCTGTACAACAATCTATCTATTTATTGTCTTTATCTATTGTCATTTCCACTTGTTCCGTTAAGCATCGTTGAGGGGGGGGAGAGATTCAGAGTTTTTTTTTGGTCTTTGGTCATTTCAGTTGCATTGGCCACAGTAAACCCGTGTCTATTGTATTGAATTTCTTTGATTGTCTCTGCCCATCTAGTTCTTGGTCTTCCTCATGTCTTGTATCTCAGTCTTCTACTGATGTATGCACAAAGGGTTGGTTGCGCAGGTTCCATTTTCATGACGTGACCAAACCATCTGGTTTGCTGCCTCTTGATGTAGTCTTGACATCTTTCCTGATATCTTCATTTCTCCTGTAGTCTCTTCTCATAACATTCATACCTTTCCTCAAACATCTTATCTCTCTGTTGAGTTTGCCATCCTCCGTAAATATGCTTCCTAAGTATTTAAACTCTGGGACTTGCTTTAGTTTTGTACCACTGACAGAAACAATAGATTTGTCAAATACAACATTTGAGAAAATACGGAGTAGTCTATACAACAAAAGAACTGTCAAATACAACATTTGAGAAAATATGGAGTAGTCTATACAACAATAGACCTGTCAAATACAGCACTGCAGAAAATGTGGAGTAGACTGCACAACAATAGACCTGTCAAATACATTTGAGAAAATATGGAGTAGCCTGTACAACAATAGACTTATCAAATACAACATTACAGAAAATGTGGAGTAAACTGTACAACAATAGAACTGCCAAATACGACGTTACATAAAATGTGGATTAGTATGTACAACAACAGACCTGTCAAATACATTTGATAATATATGGTGACAACCTAAGTTACAGAGATAATTTTAAAGAAAGAAGTGACAATTGACAACAATTTAAGAGATAAGAGATTATGATACAGTAGAAATAAGTGACAATTGACAACAATTTAAGAGATAAGAGATTATGATACAGTAGAGAGAAGTGACAATTGACAACAATTTAAGAGATAGAGATTATGATACAGTAGAGAGAAGTGACAATTGACAACAATTTAAGAGATAAGAGATTATGATACAGTAGAGAGAAGTGACAATTGACAACAACCTCAGTTAAAAGGATTATAAAGTGACAATTGACAACAACCTCAGTTATAGAGATCATGATATAGTAGAGAGAATTGACAACAACCTAAGAGGTAAGAGATCATGAGAAAAGTGAGAAGAAAAACAACAAGAAAAATAATAACATAAAGGAAAGGAATTATGAGTTAAATGAGCCTGTATAAGAAATAATAATTTTCCCACTGAGAATACTCAAACTAATCATGCTAAAGTCATCAACAAAAGGAAAGAGTCAGACGTATCAGCTTGTCAATGTAACGGCCAACCATAAAACTCCAATCTTTCCACCACCAGAATAACTGATTGCCACCTATGTATTCCAGGAAAGTATGTGAGAATATACAGTATAATTTAATAACTATACACTATAATTTACATTTGATTTCCGGATGCATGAAAACACCTGAAATGATAGTCATCATAGGATATCATCAGCGTTTCAAACTTAATATGTATTCTTTCAGAAATTTCTAACTTAGCATTCAAATTCTAAGTCATTTTCAAACTTGACACGCAATCTCTCAGATATTTTAAAACTTGACATGCAATCTTTCTGACATTTTCAAACTTGACATGCAATCTTTCTGACATTTTCAAACTTGACATGCAATCTTTCAGACATTTTCAAACTTGACATGCAATCTTTCAGAAATTTTCAAACTTGCCATGCAATCTTTCAGACATTTTTCAAGATTGACATTAAATCTTTCAGACATTTTAATACTTGATATTAATTCTTTCAGAAATTTTCAAACGTGATATTCAATCTTTCAGACATTTTCGAGTGTTTACATTCCTCACTAGATTGGAAGTCCAAAAACAAGTCAGATAGGATGCATCCTCTTAACCACGCCTGTTTATATATACGTAGAAAACATCATGCAAAAATGTACAAGAAACCCACATCATGAACAGTTTCAATCCCTTAATATCAGAAATCATGAGATTACAGAAATTAGGTATGGAGGTGACACTGCCATAATATCAACAAGCCCCCCCCCCCCCTTCCACAGATCTTAGAACACATGATTATGTCAGCTAGACATCATGAAGAGGTCCAAAATCTTTTCCTCAATGCAAAAAAGATAAAAATGATGCATATAAATAGAAATGAACTCACACCTGCAATAATCATTGACAAAGAACAACTAGAAAATGTCAGCAACTTTTAATATCCTAGGTTAACCATCAGAGGAGATTGTTCAACAAAGATCAGAAAGAGATTTTCAATAATCCTACAGAAAACATCACATGAAAAAACTATGGCAACAGGCAAACAAAAAAGTTACTACTATGAAGAAGCTATATTATTCCAGTGGCAACATATGGTTGTGAGACTTGGACAATGACATCCACAGTGGAAAAGAAAGTACCTGATAGCATTTGAAATGAAATGCTATATGAAGATCTTAAGATTATAATGGACAGAAAGATGATTCAACACAGATGTTTGTAAAGATATGAACATTCACAAAGAATGGTTCCTCAAAACCAACAAAAACTTGAGGCATGCATACTTCTTACAAGTATTTTGAATTTTTATGACCTTGACTCACACCTGGTACTCAGCCCTCATCTGCGGCTCCCAGTAGTTATCAGCATATGGCCACACCCTGGTAACAGCTTTAACAGGCTGGCCAAACCAGGTGAGAGTAACAATGGGGCCCTGGTCCGAAGGTAATTATTGGATATGTCTGCCCTAGAATGTGAAACCTCGATATGACTGACAGCACGGATGAAACATCTGATCTTCAACAGACTGGAAGACACTTGTATGCAGTGTTGTGGAACGCAAAGGGATTTCTGAGACACGTAGAATACTCTGGTCATCCACTGCATCCTGCTACATCACCAGTCATCTTGATCTATCTTGCCGTTGGAACATGACTGAATCAGCAAGAGAGTGTGTGGTCGAGAAATGTCGCAACTCTTCCACACTTTAAACAAAGTTAATCACTAGTCATAATTCAACTATCATCATTCATTGGTCCATATGAAAGATCATCATTTGCCAAAAAAGCTGCAATATGGAGAACTTCATACTGGCTCTTACAAGGCTGGAGGCCAGAAGAAGCATTTTAAAGACATTCTTGAGACATCACTGATTCACATCAACAAAGGCACAAATTCATAGGAAAGTTTTCACCATATAGATTCGATTGGCGTCGCAGAATCGAGTGGTACCGAAGCTGCAGAGAGCCTCAGATAAAATGCTGCAAAACAAAAGCATGCTAGATGAAAGACAGCTGCTCAATGTCCCACAGACACCTCCCACACATATTCAGAGTGTGGTAGAAAACTTCTGGCATGCATAGAAATTATTAATGACAGCCAGACCCAATGCAGACATCATAATCTTCATTGTCATCCGAGTTGTGCTGAATGATCATCATTGACTGTAACGTACGAACAACACAGACATTTAACACATACCCACACAGAAAGAGAGAGAGTTGGAGGTCTCAACAAGATACGTGCAACAGTTGTGCTCACAATTCTATTGGTGCAAATAATCACAATGCAAGCTATTAACTCTTGCATGCAAAATAATGAGTTTCTTAACAAAATAACAATATTCTTGTCTTGAGTTGACAAGCTCTAAGTTTATATAACTTTAGAATGTTAATTCCTAAAACTGGATGGAGAATTAACCAGTAAACTGTAGTTTTTGTTTCACTAAAAACCTTACAAAATTAATTGAATATTTTCTTTCTGAAACATGCATACTTTTCAAGTTAGAAACTGTCAACGTGGAACAATTATTTTTTCAAAATCTGAATTAGTGGAATGAATCAAAATAAGCCAGAAAAAATCATAACAGAATAATAGTTTGTGTCAGATAACAAGTAAAGAAAGCAGAAAATGATGAACTGTGTTTCAATCTTACCACTGTGTATAAGAACCTGTGACAAGCAAGTAAAGAGAAATCATCATTTAGATAGGAAATATGCCATGTTAATTCTTCTTCTTTATTGTTCATTCTCAAACTCCCACTGCATATCTATTGTAGCAGGACCATGGTCCTATTAGATTTCCAGAAGGATGTAGTCCAGAGAATGGAAATGTGTTGTGTCATCATTTTATTTGCACCAATGGCCTGACACATCCGTCTTCGGCAGAGTCATGTTAATTAGATTCTGTGTAAAGAGAAATCATCAATTTGATAGGAAATATGCCATTGTAATTAGAATCTGCAATGCCAGTGAAGAGAAATCATCAATTTGATAGGAAATGTGCCTTGTTATTTAGATACTACAACAAGTAGGTGAAGAGAAATCATCAATTTGATAGGAAATGTGCCTTGTTATTTAGATACTACAACAAGTCGGTGAAGAGAAATCATCAATTTAGATAGGAAATATGCCTTGTTATTTAGATACTACAATAAGTCGGTGAAGAGAAATCATCAATTTGATAGGAAATGTGCCTTGTTATTTAGATACTACAACAATTAGGTGAAGAGAAATCATCAATTTGATAGGAAATGTGCCTTGTTATTTAGATACTACAACAAGTCGGTGAAGAGAAATCATCAATTTGATAGGAAATGTGCCTTGTTATTTAGATACTACAACAATTAGGTGAAGAGAAATCATCAATTTGATAGGAAATGTGCCTTGTTATTTAGATACTACAACAAGTCGGTGAAGAGAAATCATCAATTTGATAGGAAATGTGCCTTGTTATTTAGATACTACAACAAGTCGGTGAAGAGAAATCATCAATTTGATAGGAAATGTGCCTTGTTATTTAGATACTACAACAAGTCGGTGAAGAGAAATCATCAATTTAGATAGTAAATGTAGAAATAAAAAACAATTAAATCCCAGCAATACCCAATAAAAATGGTGGTTGAAACAACAGGAAACAAACAATATGAAAGTGCTGAACTCTAGGATACCACAATAATGAACATAATCAAGAAAACAATCTCAGAGACTGGGTATCTCTTTATTATGATTGTGAATGGCTGCACATGTCTCTCCTTGGTTGAAATGCAGATGAGAAAGAATTGATCAAATAATCAATTTGCATTTGGAAGCACAATACAACAAGAGAGTTATACATAGATCATGTGACAATAATATTTTAGGTCAATTATTCGGCAGTTAATGTCTTAAAGACATCTTAGTCTTAGAACTGTCTTATAAATGATTATTGTTATTATATGGCTGCAAGTACTGCAGATTTACTTCAAGATTTGTGTGCTTGGTTGCTAGCAGCAGAATGTCTGCATATAGGTAACTGTGTGCATGTAAACAGTGTTGCTGAATGTTTCTAACAGTACATGTATGTGTTGAAGCTTCAGATAGCTTGAAGCTTCCAGAAAGACAACACAATAGGAAAGTTGGTCAGTACCTCTTTAAAGAAATAAAACACTGATTGTTGGTCAATTATTGCTCTACTTCTAAACTAGAATGTCTTATCACTGCCGCTGTATGTTTGACCACTTCTAAACAAGACTGCAGAAGAACATGTGCTAAATATAAAAATATATGGAGAGAAAATACAACAAGAAGAACATTATCAATATCTCAGACACACAATCACAAATGATGGCAGATGTGAAACACAAGTTAAAAGGAGAATATGAATGGCTAAAATCACTTTCAGTGACATGAGGAAAATATTAACATCTAAACAAATTACAAACAAGCTAAATATGGGAATTATAAAATGCTACATCTATTCTATATAAATGTATGGCTCAGAAATATGGACAATAAACAAACAATTTGATGATAGAATTGATGCCTTTGAGATGTGGGTATATAAAAGAATAGGGAGAACATCATGGAAAGAGAAGAAAACAAAGAGGTTCTAACAACACTTAATATAAAGAAAGAATTACCAAGGAAAATAAAGATCAAACAAATAAAATATCTTGGACATATTAAAAGACATGAAACCTTGTTGAAGACCTTACTTGAGGGTAAAGACATAGGGAGAGAAGCAAGAGGTAGATAGAGATACAAGCGGGAGAGTAACATCATGAGGTGGACATGTTACAGTCTAGATACAAGCGGGAGAGTAACATCATGAGGTGGACATGTTACAGTCTAACAGAGTGAACCACCAAGAAAGGAGATGGAATGTTGGAGGATGCTGCGGCCAACCTGCGTTGCGGAGACGGGACTTAATGATGATGATGAAACTAGGTTGTCATATCATTACAACTGTTTAATTACTAAACTAGATATCACTGCAGCTGTATTTTTAACTACTAAAACAGATTATCTTATCACTGCAGCTGTATGTTTGACTAATAAAATAGATTTGTCTTAACACTGCAGCTGTATTTACTACTTCTACTATACTAAACTAGATTGTATTACCACTGCAGCTGTATTTACTACTTCTACTATACTAAACTAGATTGTATTAACACTGCAGCTGTATGTTTATATGAGTTTACAGCCTACTATTCCAGTTAACATTAGAGATGAGGTTTACAAAACTGAGACATGATATATGTTACAGAGACCCTACCAAATACTATCTGTGTGGCTTGAGTGTATACCAGACTACAGACTCCTATTTCTACCTGACAGACTGCTTATAGAACATCTAGAAGTGGATGAACAGCTGTTATTGCTTACCTTTTTAGGATTAGATGAATCTGCATCCTGAAATACAGATTGAAAAAATGTTTCAGAGTCGAACAATGATTGTTTGTGTGTCACGGACACCAAGAATATTAAGTACAATAAGAACATAGTCAGATGAATAATGTCAACAAGAAGAAACAGTGAGTTTTATTGTTATAGCGAGCCCCAGGAATTACGAGCAATTGGCTCTTACTTCCTATGTGCAATGGGATGGTGTCTCCAGAGTTTCATTTCATAACCAGAAGACTAACTCTCAGCTAGACTAACTCAGCTAAACTAACTCTCAGCTAGACTAACTATCAGCAAGACTAACTCTCAGCAAGACTAACTTTCAGCAAGACTAACTCTCAGCTAGACTAACTCTCAGCAAGACTAACTCTCAGCAAGACTAACTCTCAGCTAGACTAACTCTCAGCAAGACTAACTCTCAGCTAGACTCTCAGCTAGACTAACTCTCAGCTAGACTAACTCTCAGCTGTGTACAATGCTTTGAAAAAACACTCTATCCAGAGGGGAAACATTCTAGGAGTTTTGTGTGGCTTTTCTGCAACATGTTGAAGTCATGAGCTTCAGCTTCAATGCCAAGCATCGCTCCATCAGGTGCCCATGAAAACCCAATTCTAGATCATGTTCACTGGTATGGTTGGAGCTGCCAGCTATACATTCCCTGCCATCCAAGGATGCTCTCCAATTTTGCAGGGCTAAAATGTTTCCCTGATTCTGGGCTCTCCCAGGGAATAGTCACTTCCTGCACAGAGTTGCTTGTAACCACACCCCCATGTGCCATCTGTTCATAGCTGGGGCAACATGAACACATTAGCAGCTATGACCATGTTCAGGATTAGAGCCTTTTTGAATCTACCAGCACGATGTGCAATACTGGGTTCTCTGAATGTTGCAGCACAACAGAAAACATAGTTGTACAGATCTGACTATGTGGGGCTTCCATAAGAGGAAAATCTCACGATATTGGTATGGCATGGACTGAGAGTTTAATGTTGCATAATGGTTGGTCTGTTAGGTCAATAGTGACACCTTCAGACCGTCCACATGTGGGAAACAGAAAGTTAGAATATAGAAGAATTTCTTGGTACAGCTTGACTTGTCAGGCACACTAAAAAATTATCTCTTGAAATTCTAACTCAAATGCATACAACAGCTTTTGTAATATGTTGACAAAACTACACATGCATAGTTGGTAATCATTATTTCTCATTGTCATTCAGATGACAACACTACACATGCATAGTTGGTAATCATTATTTCTCATTGTCATTCAGATGACAACACTAAACATGTATAGTTGGTAATCATTATTTCTCATTGTCATTCAGATGACAACACTAAACATGTATAGTTGGTAATCATTATTTCTCATTGTCATTCAGATGACAACACTAAACATGTATAGTTGGTAATCACTATTTCTCATTGTCATTCAGATGACAACACTAAACATGTATAGTTGGTAATCATTATTTCTCATTGTCATTCAGATGACAACACTAAACATGTATAGTTGGTAATCATTATTTCTCATTGTCATTCAGATGACAACACTAAACATGTATAGTTGGTAATCATTATTTCTCATTGTCATTCAGATGACAACACTAAACATGTATAGTTGGTAATCACTATTTCTCATTGTCATTCAGATGACAACACTAAACATGTATAGTTGGTAATCATTATTTCTCATTGTCATTCAGATGACAACACTAAACATGTATAGTTGGTAATCATTATTTCTCATTGTCATTCAGATGACAACACTAAACATGTATAGTTGGTAGCTTAATCTATTTAGAACATAATGATTTACCAAGCATTTTAGGGCAGTAGTGATTTTCTTGGCAATTTTTTACATTCAGTGGGTTATCATTGCTTTCATAACTAACTGAATGCACAAATGCATGCCACAGAAATTAAACTTTGTAGATTTGTTGCCTGAAACACATTCAGTATTTTTTTTCCGTAGAGAGCAGGACTTACAATCATCAAACTCATAAGCTTTTAGTGTCGTTGGGGTGCAACTCTGGAAACATCAACACAACAATTCTACCACATCTCTCTGTTCTCAGTTCCTTGTTTAAGTATGAAGAATGGACTTACACATGTCCATCAAAATGTTATCAATGATGGTCAGTCATTACTGCATCATAGACAATCATGAAGTTGATTTAAAACTGACACATGGTAAAATGCCTTTCATAAATAGACTTTTATTTACAACTGCAATGTGTAAAACCTTCATGATCATGTGTGTCAGTTGTACTACAGCTTCACACTCATTTACATACACTCATTTACATACACTAACTTACTGATGGCTGTGACTAACAAAATAACTGACTGATTAACACACAAATAATTAACTAATACACTAGTCGGCTGAGTCTATGACTGACCCACCCACCAACCAATCAACTACTGACCTCTGAATTGCTGTAGTTTATTATAAACATTTTCCCTTCATAAGCAACTCTTTTTATCTGGTTCCTGTACAGAGATTGATTGAGAAATATAGCTTCAAACATGAGCAACTCTGACCAACTTAATTTTGATAGTTTATGTATACAAGTAGTTAGAAATTTGATACAATAAAGTTGATGCAATCAAGTGGTGAGAGAGTTGATGTAATCAAGTGGTGAGAGAGTTTATGCAATCAAGTGGTGAGAGAGTTTATGCAATAAAGTGGTGAGAGAGTTGATGCAATCAAGTGGTGAGAGAGTTTATGCAATAAAGTGGTGAGAGAGTTGATGCAATCATGTGGTGAGAGAGTTGATGTAATAAAGTGGAGAGAGTTGATGTAATCAAGTGCTGAGAGAGCTGATGTAATCAATTGGAGAGAGCTGATGCAATAAAGTTGTGAGAGAGTTGATGTAAGAACATCTTTGTTTGTTTTCTTCTCTTTCCATGATGTTCTCCCTATTCTTCTATATATCCACCTCGGGCATCAATTTTGTCTTCTAATTGTTCGTTTATTGTTCATGTTTCTGAGCCATACATTAATATAGAGTAGATGTAGCATTTTATAATTCTCTTTTTTAACTTTGTAATTTGTTGAGGTGTTAATATTTTCCTCATATCATTTAAAGTACTTTTAGCCATTTCTATTCTCCTTTTAACTTCACATCTGCCATCATTTGTGATTGTGTCCAAGATATTGATACTGTTTTACTTGTTGTAGTTTCTCTCCATGTATGTTTATCTCTTGTTCTTCTGTGTCTTTGCTGATTATCACAGTTTTTGTTTTTTGGAACTTTATATCCAGTCCATATTCTTTACTTGATCTATTCATTTTTGTAGTTCATATTCACTTTCTGCTAAAAGAACAGTGTCATCTGCATATCTCTGGTTGTTTATTATTTTCCCATTGAGCTTGAGTCCCGGCATTTCTTCTATATGTTTTAAGATATTCTCTGTGTAAATATTAAATGGGTTGGGTGATAAAATACATCCGTCTTACCCCTCTTCTTATCTCTATGTATGGTTAGTAGCTTTTTTCACACCTTATTTATGCAGTTTGTTCCTTATATATATATATATTTCTAATCAGTCTGATGTCTTTTCCATGTTTGCTGTTAGAAATATTTTTGCTGTTAGAAATATGTTTACTGTTAAAAATTATATTTCTATTTCTTTGATCATGATCTCCCATAGATAGCTAATATTTGTATAAATCTATGGATAAAAATGTGTGGGTGTTACCACTACTACTGACCACTTGAAGATCTCCCATAGATAGCTAATATTTGTATAAATCTATTGATAAAAATGTGTGGGTGTTACCACTACTACTGACCACTTGAAGATCTCCCATAGATAGCTAATATTTGTATAAATCTATTGATAAAAATGTGTGGGTGTTACCACTACTACTGACCACTTGAAGAGTTGAGTACGTCTGTTTCCACGAAATGTCATAACACCCAAATACGTCACCCCTAGGTACAAGAGTTCTGAGTTCTGATCCTGTCAACAGAAGATATTAACATCATCATAATTACAAATACAGAAACTCGAAGCAGGAATGTTATACTCTAGAAATATAATTGAAATAGATAGAATCTGTATCTATACACTCAGGGACCCACATTGTCCCAATCCCTTTTCTCTTGTTTAAAGAGTCAGCAACATACCTTCGATCACACTCATAAATTATACTAGTAGAATATAGAATTTCCTGTACTGGAAATTTCTGTGTCTTGGCATGTGTATATATTTAGATGTGTGTGGTTTTGTGTGTTGATGCATGTGTATGCAGAGTTTTGTGTGTTGGCTTGTATATACAGAAGTGCTCTGCTGTTTATTTTCAATGATGTACAGTGAATTAATCAATCAAAAGCAGAATAAGTTTGATCACACAATTGATCAAACTACCAACCAAATATAAGTTATTTCATGTCCCTGCTAGCATTGTTAAGTTATTTCATGTCCCTGCTAGCATTGTTAAGTTATTTCATGTCCCTGCTAGCATTGTTAAGTTATTTCATGTCCCTGCTAGCATTGTTACGTTATTTCATGTCCCTGCTAGCATTGTTAAGTTATTTCATGTCCCTGCTAGCATTGTTACGTTATTTCATGTCCCTGCTAGCATTGTTAAGTTATTTCATGTCCCTGCTAGCATTGTTAAGTTATTTCATGTCCCTGCTAGCATTGTTAAGTTATTTCATGTCCCTGCTAGCATTGTTAAGTTACTTCATGTCCTGGATATGTCTGCTGCATTTATGTTTGACAATTTCTTCTGTGCCTCACATGTTAGTGCAGTATTCCAAGTAATGACAGATGGAATATGTAGACCTATATGTAAGTGTAAAATTGCAAAGGCAACATTTCATAAGATGAAGACCATCCTATGTAATAAATATATTACTGTCAATTCAGGGAGAGAGAAGTTATATAGAACCAACTCTCATGTATATAAGTGAATCTTGAACACTCAGCAGAACAGTGAAAAATTATACTGAGGCAACAGAGACATGGTATTATAGAAGAACATTAAGAAGGCCCTGGACAGATAAAAAAAATAGTAATGAAGATATCTTGAAAAACTTGAAAGAAGTTAATTCAAAAAGAGAGCTGCTTATCCACATCTGAAGGAGACAGTCCATATTTTTGGACACATCATGAGCAGAGGAAAGCTGGAATATGACGACAACAGGCAAATTGAAGAGCATGAGAGAAGATGCTTGACAACATAGCATTGTGGCATGGGAGAACATTGGTATAGCATTGTGGCATGGGAGAACATTGGTATAGCATTGTGGCATGGAAGAACATTGGTATTGGAAATAATTGATAGTATATGAAATATAGGACTGTGGAAATACTTGATAACCAATCCCACACATCATAGACTATAAGATGTATACAAGTACTTACTCTGACTTGGTGGGGATCCACACCATATGTGTCTAAACTGGCAGCTTTCTTTAGAAAGTTGGCCTCACATTCAGATGGAACTTGACCACTAAATTTAAGTTGGACAAAAAAGAAATATGCACTGTTATATGTGATATAAACCATTCATTGTAACACTGAATATAAACTCATTACTTACATTAAATATAAACCATACATTGCTACATTGAATCTAAACCATTCATTACTATATATAAACTATTCATTACTACATTTAATATCAACCATTCATTGCTACATTGAATACAAACTATTCATTGCTATATTGAATATAAACCATTCATTGCCACACTGAACATACACCATTCACTGCTACATTGAATATAAATCATTCATTGCTACATTTAATATGAACTATTGATTGCTACACTGAACATAAACTATTCATTGCTATATTGAATATAAACCACTCATTGCTACACTGAATATAAACCATTAATTACAGATCCATCAGTGTACATAATCACATCCCCCTCTTTGGTATTCTCACTTAAAGCCTGCACTTCTTTCTCCACAGCTGTGGGACACCATTCTCTGCATTCCCTGCTAAGTGATATTACTACTCTCAAACAAGTTTCGAAATCTGTGGGTAGACCTATCCATTCCGCACCTACTGCCACATCCTGTAATCTGCACACGCTTTGTATGACATCCTCAGCACGTCCCATCCACGACCTTCCTCTCGAGTCTGCTGCCTTTAACTTTCTGTATTTCGGAATGCAACTTTCTGTAGTTTGCAGTGCTTGGGCCTTTACAGCTCAGTGCGCAGGTAAAACGATCAAGGAGGAAAATGGTGCCTTTGCGGTCACTACGAGTAGTATGACCATGGAGACTATGGCGGTGAGCAAGGCATTTGAGTGGCTACGCACACAGAAGGTAACGCAGGTCTGCATCTTGAGTGACTCTATGTGTATGATTAAGAAGGTACAAGCGGGTCTCGTTCGCGAACAGTGGATTGAGGCCTTGAGAAAGGCGAGCTTGAAAGTGGTTACATTTAATTTTGTGCCGGGACATGTGGGCGTTCAAGGCAATGAAAGAGCGGATCAACTGGCATCGTCCGCGATTGTGGCACAGGGCGATGGGACAATGGATCGCGCTGACGTTTTGAACTCCTTAAGAGATATAACACGCGAGAGTGAGACTAATGTGGATGATGATTCCTTTTCAATGGCTAGGAATAAAGATCAG
The DNA here is from genome assembly GCA_034231615.1 of Meghimatium bilineatum. Lineage (NCBI taxonomy): Eukaryota > Metazoa > Mollusca > Gastropoda > Stylommatophora > Philomycidae > Meghimatium > Meghimatium bilineatum. The sequence goes on from CM067299.1 coordinate 3,356,630, forward strand.
GGATTGAAATGCCGTGTTGCTAGAGGTGAACTTCTTCGAGGGCGCAGAAGAATGATGGTCAACCAGCATAGGACCGGTACTGTCAGCAGAAGTGTGATGGCAGATACACTCAAGGAGAGATCGGAGCAACTATGGATGTGTCCAGTTTACAGTGATGATGATCCGACGACTAACTAACCAACTAACTAACTAAACCATTAATTACGACATTCAATATAAACTACTCAATGCTACACTGAACAAAAACCATTCACTACTATATATAAACCATTCATTGCTACATTGAATATAAACCACTCACTGCCACATTGTATATCAACTATTCATTGCTATACTGAACATAAACCATTCATTGTTACATTGAATATAAACAATTCATTACTATATATAAATCATTCATTGCAACATTGAATATAAACCATCCATTATGACATTCAATATAAACCATTCATTGCTACACTGAATATAAACCATTCATTACGACATTCAATATAAACCACTCATTGCTACATTGAATATAAACCATTCATTGCTACATTTAATATAAATCATTCATTGCTACATTTAATATAAATCATTCATTGCTACATTGAATATAAACCATTATTTGCTACACTGAATTTGAATATATCAGTGAGACTTGTATGTGATATGTCCCTTTCTAACTGTTAACACTAGCCACTCTCTAAGTCTCTTGGTCGTGTACAAACTGTCCTGTTACCTCCAATTTTATATTTAGATTTGGCCCTCAATATGCTGCATACTCTGAAATTGTGGGTAGTTGTCTTTTTTCTTTTCTTGTCATTCTAATGTTATTCCTTAAAACACATTATGTCTAATTTTGTCTTAAAATGTTCGCTTGCATTTTGTCATAATTTTATGTTGACTAAAAATGTTCCACGGAAAAATGATAGCATGGCAAATACCCGTTGCGAACTAACGAATTATCTTTTTTGGGGTTTCTAATGTAATGTGTGCAATTTTGAAACATTATAAGGAGAATTCCACACATTAAATGATGGTGTAATCGTGTGATAAAATTATCAGCCACATATTAGGTCTTAGAGGTAGGATTAGGGGTTTAGAGTTAAGTATTAAGGTTAGGGTTGTTTCTTACTAAACATTTCCTGGTCAATATTTTGCAATGTCACCATTTTCACCACAAATGACTTAAAAAGCACTTGTGTGGGTCTGCAATCTGGAGCCCAACTTTAACCATAACACCTAACTCAAACACTAAACTAACCGTACCGCAAGACGGAACACATGCAGTGGACAATGTTATCCCACAATGATGGAACACATGCAGCTGACAATGTTATCCCACAAGACGGAACACATGCAGCAGACAATGTTATCCCACAATGACGTCATCATTTATTGTGAGAAACTCAGCTTGAATAATGTTCAGAATTTTTTGGGGGGAAAAATGTTTGCAATTTTTTCCATTTGTTTATGTTTGAATAGTGTGTACAACTACCAAATGCTGTGACAACGATTTCCGCTAAAAAAAAATTTCCGACAAGACACTGGCGGTTGGTCTGCAATCATTCTGCCATGTTTGCTTGCATTTTGTTATGTTTTTATGTTGACTAAAAATGTTTGCTTGCATTTTGTTATGTCCTTCAGAAACTAGTCTTCCTCTACATGCAAGTTTTGAGAGAAGTCAGCTGAACATTTCTTTAATATTTCATTTCCCTGCAGGAAAATATGTTAAGAAAATTTTCTCCTCTAAATGTTCTCTCATCCCTTTGCTTGTCATGATTCCCTGCCATCCTCTCAACTCATCCCTTTGCTTGTCATGATTCCCTGCCATCCTCTCAACTCATCCCTTTGCTTGTCATGATTCCCTGCCATCCTCTCAACTCCGGCATCTGTGCAGTAGGGTGAAGGACTTTCTCAAGAAAACCTATGCGATGATGGATTTCTTCCGCTGTTGTCTATACCCTGACAAGGACCATGTGTCTGCTCTGTTTCAAGTATGCAGCCTCTCTATCCAGACACCCTCCAGAACATCTGAATGTTCTCCTCCTCCATGGACACCTAGTTCTTCTTCAGTTGGATCCCAAGATGGGTGATATGTTCTGAGTCCCTCTTTGTGGTTGATTACAGACATGACAAGAACCTCATTGATATATTTATCCAGAGTCATCTCAAGCCTGAGGTTCATAATCATTTTTGGTACCCTCAGCTGCAAACATAGTAAATGCTACACCTGTGCCTATGTCATCCATTCCTGGTCTGTCACATCCCCAAAGTCACTTTTACCATTGAAGTTTCATGTGTCCTGCAATGCCATCACAAGCATTGCACGATGACTTACATAGCTGAAACTGGAATGAGACTCACAGACTGGTTCTTCTGTTGCTGATCACTTCAATGACACTAGACATCGAGGTAGCAATGATATTAATGTGACAACCATTGAATTGCACTTCTCTGATGACCGGACTCGACACACATTCAAAATAGTTATATATATCAATTTGGCATGACTGAGCCATTTGGAATAAATACCTGTCAGTTCTATGGATGATATTCTGTTGTTGCATCTTTTTTGTTTGTTTCATCAATATTTCAGTGTGTTTTGTCTATTTTCTGTTTGTTTCACCTCTGACTTCTAGTTTTTTCCTCTGACTTCTAGTTTTTACTCTTACAGGATATATCCATATTTAGTTCTGCAATGTGAACATCAACAGTGCCGTTCTTACTTGTCATATTATGTTGTGAATGTGTTCTTGATAAAGGCCTTTTGATCAAAATGTGATTTGTATGTGTTATGTGTTTTTCTAGGTGTGGCATAGAAATGACATTAACCTACAGACTAAGCTGAAAGTTTACAGAGCAGTGGTACTTCCAGTGCTGTTATACGCTAGCAAAACATGGACTGTATATAGACGTCATGTGAGGAAACTCAATCACTTTCACACAACTTGTCTCAGAACAGTCATGAACATCAGATGGCAAGACAAGATTCCATATACAACTTTCCTTGACAGAGCTGGTATCCCAGCATTGACACTATCCTGATGCAGACACAGATTCGTTGGCAGGTCATTTGTTCCATATGCCAGACCAACGCCTGCCAAAGATACTTCTCTATGGTGAGCTGGAGAAGGGTACAGAATCTCAAGGTGGCCAAAAGGAGAGCTACAATGACTCATTAAAGACCTCACTGAAAGCCTTTGAAATAGACCAAGACACATGGGGAAAACTTGCACAAAATAGATCTACATGGTGCTCTACAGTCAAAATGGAGTAAATAATTTAATGTCCAAAATGTGACCAAAATCGTAAACCATGAAAAGACCACAGTATAAAGAAATAATACTGTGGAATCCAGTTATGAGAATGGAGGGTCTAGTGAAACATTGCTAAAAGGAAAATTACACAAACTTTAATAACGGAAAGATGCAAGATCATTTCTCCATTTGTCCCATCTTAATGGTATCCACATAAAGTACAACATCAGGATAACACAGTGGCACATTTGCCCAGCGGCGAAGCCAGCCTCATAAAACCTGTGACCACTAGGTACCCCAGTGTTCTGACACATCTGATTCATTCAGAGCCTCTCAGCAACAAAGGTTAGCTACAAATTAAGCATCAGCCATTACTGTAAATTCAAAGAATTGCCAATGAACAAATCAGGTCAACTTTTAGCTTGCCTTTTAGAAATGCCATCAAATCCTATAGTGGAATAAAAAAGGTGTGAAGACATTCCTGTAATGATAACTAGACATAGAAGATGTGTTTGACTGTTATTTTATTGCATGGCAGATATGGACCCTGATGTTCCCTTGACAGAAGATAACATTTGTGAACTGTTTCAGAATTTAGATAGTCTCATGTCAGAGAGAGACTGTGTAACTGTTTCTATAACTACTGAGATAGTTCCTAATAAGAAAAAAATTAGCTGCTTATATGTCCACCAAGATTGCCATGTGTATGAGACTTTTACATACAGCAATTTAGTGGATGTCCTTCTTTGCCTAAATATATCACTTTATCTTGACTAATGACTAAAACACACAATATTACAACAGGCAATGCAATATTTTGTAGAACTGCTTACACCAAAGCTTTGTGAGCTGACATGATCCTCTCCTCATGTCTGATGGTCTGTTTGGATAACATCTTGAAGTTAGCCACATAGCCTACAGGATGATCCTGAGGGTCATAGTCACCTAGTTCTGCTGCTCAGTACAACAGGAAAAGTACAAGTTAGAAACATCAAACTTTCACATGATACTTCCATCTCACATCAAACCTACTCACTACATACATTACCTAGTACATCTTCCCACACATCAAACCTACTCACTACATACATTACCTAGAACAGGGGTGGGCAAACTACGGCACGCGGGTCGCATGCGGCCCGCTATTTAATATTATGCGGCCCTCAAACACATTTTTAAATAAACGAACAATCGGCACAAATGATTTTTTCCCATTAATATTACGCAGAAATCCATTGGAATTTTAATTCGACTGTCTTATATATTAAATATACACTATTTTTTTCCCAATTTAACATCATTTAAATAGTAATTTTGATAGAATTGTAACCGGGAATTGTAAACAAAAATATACATAATATTATATGCGGCCCTCCAATAGCTTTACAATTTTCAATGTGGCCCTCTGGACAAAAAGTTTGCCCACCCGTGACCTAGAACATCTTCCCACACATCAAACCTACTCACTACATACATTACCTAGTACATCATCCCACACATCAAACCTACTCACTACATACATTACCAAACTCATCCTCCCACACATCAAACCTACTCACTACATACATTACCTAGTACATCCTCCCACACATCAAACCTACACACTACATACATTACCTAGTACATCTTCCCACACATCAAACCTACTCACTACATACATTACCTAGTACATCTTCCCACACATCAAACCTACACACTACATACATTACCTAGTACATCTTCCCACACATCAAACCTACACACTACATACATTACCTAGTACATCTTCCCACACATCAAACCTACACACTACATACATTACCTAGTACATCTTCCCACACATCAAACCTACACACTACATACATTACCTAGTACATCTTCCCACACATCAAACCTACACACTACATACATTACCTAGTACATCCTCCCACACATCAAACCTACACACTACATACATTACTTAGTCCATCTGTTTGCTGATGATGTTCATCTTTCGCATTAATTTTATAATCCTATGCAGTGTTCTATTCGCAACTTATAATTGTATAATCCTGTGCAGTGTTCCACTATTCACAACTTATAATACTTGCACTAATTTCACAATTCTAGACTGGATGGTCAAAATCTGGGGAGTTTCCCAAGTGCTTGGGTCAATCATGCATTGCTTGAGAGATGTCTTCAAGTAGTCCATGGCCTCCACTTGAATACTTATCTACACACAGTTGACCACTGAACAGTCTCCTTGGAAGACACTCATCTGATATGCCGACTTCCATCATCATCATCTGCTAAGCTACAACATTCATATGATTAACCCTTTTTTCCAATCATCTTCTGCTAAACTATAACATTCATACGATTAACCCTGTTCTATCTTGCTCCCCAGTCTCTACACTAATAAGGAATACACTTGTTGCAGTAACTTTTATTCCTGCATGATTTCCTGTTAAGAAATGCAGGATAGCTTTTAATTGGCAGTGGAAATAAGAATATTTTTTTTCATAGCAGTTGCCTCAACTAGCTCAGGAAGGATTATTTAAATTCAAGTTCTGAAAGATACAAATCCAGTCCCAAGGCTTGAAATCCAGTCTCAAGACTGGATGTTTTATTTTTCAGAACAACTGGTCCGAAATGTGTCTTCATTTTTATAAAGAACCCAAGACCTAAAGAAACTAGTTACAGTAAGTTACAACAACAAGTAGCAGCTGTTGCATAAGGTAGTCGGTACTAACACTGTATGACGTATGCTGCCAGTTGGATGGACTCCTCATGAGAACAGAGCAGACGTCCATGGTGAAGGTCTCTACGAAGCTGCAAGAACAAGTAATACCTGAAGAAATAAATACAGAAAGCAAATATTTGTATGAATACTGTTCAGTCATCTTGATACCAAGATACAAGTAACTAGATGTACTTGAACACACATATCAACACGATACCCCACACACAACTAACACATAAGTGGATCTCATCCACTTGCTAAGTGACCTCAACATCGGCACATGTGGATCTCCATTGATATAGAACAAGTGTTCATGTCCAGACAAATAGCTATGAAATTTGTATCCGTGACATCTAAAGTCACAACTATAGCACCAAGATTGACAGATGGATCTCCATTGTCGCTCATGCTTTTTAATGTCTTCATTAACAAAACTTTCCAAGTACATGTGACTGGGCCAGTTAGAACCATCACTTACGAGGGGTGGTCAAATAGTTTTGCACATTAGTGGGAAGGAATCAAGACTTTTGGTGCATTCTATATATTCACTCCTCAAGTGTGATGCACTTCTCCCATATCCTCTTCACCTTCCGAATGCCGTGATTGTAGAACACCTCCACCTGGGCCTGGAACTGTGTCTTCACTTCAGTAATCAAGTCCTGGATGTCAGAAAAATGATGTCCATGAAGCAGAATTCTTCATGTTTGAAAACAGGAAGATGATGCTTACAAACATGAAGTGGCTGAAGATGATGCTTACAAACAAGACAACTTGCCATAGGAAGAAGTGCAATAGGTAAAGCTTGAAACGATGTGATAAAGTTTTGCTAATTGTACGAAACACACATAGGCGCACACACACACACATATTGACGTTTCAACCAAAAAACCTTTATCAAGGATCACAAACACATATAAATAAAAAACAGCAAGTAGGGACAGCACAACTTGCGTTCACATGTCTAGTAAGTTGGCAGAAGTGATAGAATTTTCTATTCAAAGAACCCACAGCCAACAAATGATGTTGATATTGAGCATAAACTTCCTTAGATGGTTGATGGGCTGGTGTGATGAGCATTTAATGGAATGTCTGCAGTGCTGATTTACTGGTTTATAATAGAAAAGGAAGAAACTAACATGGCTCGACTTGTACAAGCACATATCTCAACATATTACTGCACACACATACAGCTGTTGTATATCTATAAACCTGTAACCCGTCACAGTTGTATGGGTGCCACATTAAATGCTTCAGCATACAGAGTCCTCCTGCAATTTCAATTTTCAACGATGCGGAAGAGTGAGGAAAAGTCTTGTCCTGTCCATTCCTCGATGTTGTCTATCCATGTCTTTATTTGCCCTCCTCTGCTTCTCCCCCCCCCCCTTCGACAGTTTCCCTGAGTATTGTTTTTTTTTACAAGAAATCATATCTGAATACATGTCCAAGTCATGCAAGTTTTCATTGTTTACATGCAGTAAATAGATACAGTATACAAGACGTCAAAGTGCTGGCCATCAAACATACAAACAAATAAAAGAGATGTGATATCACACTGACCTTGTAATCTCTTCATGTAGTTTCATGGGATCTTCAGGATAGAACTTGACACGGAAACACAGAACCATCTTACTCAGACCTGACAGGGTAATAAATTATTTGTTATATATAACACTGTTTTTTTATATTAAATAATTGTTAACATCTTTCCACTGTATACTTATTTATAAAATGATTGTTAACACCCTTCCACTGTTAATTGATTTACATGCTGATTGTTAATATCCTCCCACTGTTTACTTATTTACACGCTGATTGTTAACACCCTTCCACTGTTAATTGATTTACATGCTGATTGTTAATATCCTTCCACTGTTAACTTATTTACACGCTGATTGTTAGCATCCTTCCTCAGTTTACATTCAAATTAAAGCAACTCAAAAAAATTCACGTCCAGCATTGGCAGAAAAGGGTTTTGCTATTTTCTCTTTCTGGATGCTATGATTTTCAATTGCAGTGATACTGTTATTTAGCTTTTTGAATTATATTATCAAAATGTTTTGCAAAAGAAAGACTTCTATTCATTTTACTATTCTATTTTATACTATTCTAATAGAGTTCTATTCTATTTTATTATAGAATTATCATATGATTCTAAGGTATTTCATAGTCTGCTCCCTGTCAATGTTAATGGCCATGCAGGTGAAAGTTGACAGTGTGTCTATAGATCTTCTTGTTTAAAGAGAACCAGACAATCTGTGCCTTGAGAACAACCCACGAGAACACTAATATAATACCCACATGAAACTTGTTAATTTCAACCGTGTTTGATATTGATCACGAGCTAATGTTTACTTCAGAAATCAATAGAAGACAAACTCTCCTCTTCGAATCTTTATACCTTGACATTAACACATGTCATGTTTTTGTTTACATTTGAATGGTTGCTTTGCGGCCTTGCATTGTCTCATGGTGGTGTGGTGGTGAACATGGATGTCTCATGGTGGTGTGGGAGCCTTCCTTGCATTGTCTCATGGTGATGAACATGGATGTTTCATGGTGATGAACATGGATGTTTCATGGTGGTATACCTTGGATTGTCTCATTGTGATGTGAGGATTTGCCTTCGATTGTCTGATGGGGGTGTTGGGGTCTGTTTTGTCTCATGGTGGTGTGAGAATCTGCCTTTGTCTAATGGAGGTGTGAGGATCTGCCTTCGATTGTCTCATCGTGGTGTGAGAATCTGCCTTTGTCTAATGGAGGTGTGAGGATCTGCCTTTGTCTCATGGTGGTGTGATGATCTGCCTTAGATTGTCTTTGGGGTGTTGGGGTCTGTTTTTGTCTCATGGTGGTGTGAGAATCTGCCTTTGTCTAATGGAGGTGTGAGGATCTGCCTTTGTCTCACGGTGGTGTGAGGATCTGCCTTGGATTGTCTCATCGTGGTGTGATGATCTGCTTTAGATTGTCATGAGGGGTGTTGGGGTCTGTTTTGTCTCATGGTGGTGTGAGAATCTGCCTTTGTCTAATGGAGGTGTAAGGATCTGCCTTGGATTGTCTTATGATGGTGTCAGCCTTGGATTGTCTCATGGTTATGTGGAAGCCTTAGATTGTCTTATGATGGTGTCAGCCTTGGATTGTCTCATGGTTGTGTGGAAGCCTGCCTTGGATTGTCTCATGGTGGAGTGGGGGCCTTATTTGTAGTGTCTCAAAGTGTTATGGTAGCATTTTTTGGAGTGCCTCATGATGGTGTGGTGCTTGTCTGGGATTGTATCTCCACATTTATGTTATAATTCTAGAATAACCAAGATTGTTGAATGGAGCAGTACATTAAAATAAATTGTGTTGAGGTGTGTAGGTGGAATGACTCACTTGAATTATCTGTGGACTTGTGTACCATAAATGTGGTAGGTATGTAAAATATTTACTTATTCTGCAAGTTTTGACAATTGTTCTAATGCAGATTTCTCACAGTGTCAAGGGGGCAGCATGGGTGTGACACAGCCTCATGGAGGCAATAGATCTTGGAGAAAACACACTGAACCAATTAAATAGAACAAATAAATGAGACCACTTGTTACTTGTATAATAAGACAAGATGTGTAATTCTGGTGAATTCTCAGATATTAATTAAGCACTTATCTAAAACCTGGTCTCAACTAGTATAATTCGAACCTGTCACAATTCTGATGGAAACAGGAAGCTTTTTAACTGTTTTTAAATAAAAGAAAATGATCTAAAACTCCTCAGTAACAGCAACTGTTGCCTTATAGATCCAGTAAAACCTGGAAATTCACTTTGTAAATTAAATGTATCTCCAACAAGATAGAGTTCTTGCTTTCAAAGTATGTTTGATATTGTTTTTCTTGCAAAAAATGTATACTATCTGAGTACTTTGTTGTTTTTTTAAAAATTAATCCGACAGTCTGGGAGAAAGTTTTTGTACATCATATTGCTGTTTTAATCATTTCTGTCCTCAACCATAACAGAAGCAACTGCAAAATATAAGTGTCATTAGAACAGTGCTGAATATCTTAAAAATGGATTCATTACTTCTCACAATAAACAATCACCATTTTTATTGATGTAAAAAAAGAAAAATCCATTTTGAATGGTTTTGGACATGTATGCTGACATCATTTTATATTTTAAAAATGACACTTTAGGGAACAGTCGAAGGTGGAAGAAGCAGAGGTGAACAAAGAAAATTATGAATAGACAACATCTAAGACTAAACAGGATAAGATTATTCCTTAATCTCCTACATCGTTGAAAATAAAAATCGCTGGAATTTGTGTGTTGATGCATCCAATGTGGTACCCCTACAGCTCCGTGGTACCCCTACAGCTCCGATGGGTTATGGGTTTATAGATAGAGATAGATGAAGCCAGAGAGGTTAAGTGCTATTTTTAAGAAGGCTCACTCTTATTCAGAATCACGAGTAAGGAATAGAAAAAAATATGGAATTGTGGTGGACTGCGGGGGTGAAAGGTTGTGGGTGGGTTTGTCTATGCAAAAGGTGGTGTTGGCAGGAACACGGTTCTAACACACAAGATGAATGTAAGTGCAAACATATGGATTACATGAAAAGAAATTATCAAGTGATAGCTATACTGAGAAGGATAATACATGAACAGTGAGTGTCAAGTGATAGTTATACTGTTAGAAGGAGAATACATGAACAGTGAGTGTCAAGTGATCGTTATACTGTTAGTAGGATAATACATGAACAGGAATTGTCAAGTGATCGTTATACTGTTAGTAGGATAATACATGAACAGGAATTGTCAAGTGATAGTTATACTGTTAGTAGGAGAATACATGCACACAGTCAGGTGTGGATTATTATCTGGATCATGGATGTGGATTATTATCTGGATCATGGATGTGGATTATTATATGTATCATGGATATGGATTATTATCTGGATCATGGATGTAGTTTAATATCGATCAAATTTATTATTTTACTGCTAAACATTAACATTGCATTTTCTCCAACTACTGCACAACCTGCCATAACTGTAGAATTAACAATCATAGAACCAAGTTGGTGTGATAGATGTAATTGGAACACAGAACTAATTTTATACTCACTACTGGCCAACATTATGTTCTGCCCAAACTTCATCGTTTATTGGTGCAAATAGTTATATCAAAATAAACCTAATCATGACCAAATCTCCACAACAGCTGGCCAGATCAAGGAGAAAGTAATAACAACCCCATTATTGCTATACCCATATCATGTACATCTGTGACTGCTCAATCAATAAATTTGACTCGTAAGAACGTGAACATACATTTTCTTCTTCCTATTTCCCCTCAATATTTTTATTCACTCTTAAAATGGAGGTGTCACATAAAATCTGCGTTTATTATCTAACTAATGCCTGATCATGTGTCCCTGAGTCTGAAAGGGGAGCAGAGAAAAGCAAAACTATTTATCTTTCATGCATGTCATAAAAGGTGACTAAGAAGGTTTTGGGGAAAATTTGGCTGTCCCATCTCATAGTGTTTTCAAGTGACCCAGAAGCCATGCTGAAGTCAGTTGTGACAGGCAGAAAGGAGCAGCTAAAATTTAAATGACACATCGTACATTGTTTCACTGACTACATTCTGCTAATCTGCAGGAGTTTGAGAACAAACAGAGAAGAAGAAGCAATCCCGGATTACTATCAAGGTGTATTCCAGAGAATACTTTGCGTTGAGGACTTTCTACCTGAAATCTAATTAACATGCCTTCCTGAGTTGCTTTGACCTACGGTAGTTCAGAGAATGGAATGCATTGTGTTGCCGTTTTATTTGTGCCAATGACCTGATACATCCGTCTTCGGGGGAAGGTGGATGCACAAGATCATGACAAGATACTCTACCGTGACCTCCAAAAATACTATATGACCTCTCAGCAGAAAGTAAACATGACCTAGAAGACTCATTTTGTAAATTATTTTGTTGGTTGACTTTGGCTTTTTTTGGCAGGTGACTCCAGGTATATAAATAGTGACCAACGAAAAACACAACAATAATTTAAAAAATGCCAGGAATGAAGAAGTGTTAACTTTCTGCTGAGAATTATATACTGGGGTCAGGTTATGACTCTTCTATCTTTTAATTACCTTTCAGCTGCTTGTAGACAGTCTTAAGTGGGTCAAGCCAGTGCTGGGGAGGAAATATGTCCTGATACATTTAGTGAAAACAAAACTTTCATCGCAATACAAAACAAAAACAGGGCAAGCAGATATGTGATGAGATGACAGGCCAAAGCAACTTTCAGAAATAATTCAATTACACATAGACACATTTTGTGACAAGAGCAATATGCCAACAACATGTTGACTGATCAAACAGGTAACATCACAGCACAAGGAGGTTTACTAAAACTAGTACAGACAGTTCTATATATATAACATATATATATATATATATATATCAGAATAGAAGTGTAACTCAGGATAGAGGCTAGAACAGGTCAGGAATTCTATAAACTAAGATATTTCATATTGAATATATATTTATATATATTATTTATGCATGTATACATTCACTCATTAACATCAGACTAGAAATGTAACTCAGGATAGAGACTAGAACAGGTCAGGAATTCTAGAAACTAAGATATTTCATGCTGGATATATATTTATATCCTCTTGTCTAGTGAGATGAGTCCAAAAAATGTTCTCTTGTGTCACATAACTCTTGTGTGAAATATTAGAAAGTTCTAAATTCTCAAATAATTTGTGTGAAATATTAGAAAGTTCTAAATTCTCAAATAATTTGTGTGAAATATTAGAAAGTTCTAAATTCTCAAATAATTTGTGTGAAATATTAGAAAGTTCTAAATTCTCAAATAATTTGTGTGAAATATTAGAAAGTTCTAAATTCTCAAATAATTTGTGTGAAATATTAGAAATTTATAGTCTCACATTTTAAAAAAAAATGGGTAGCATATAATATACAGGATGCAGCCATCAACCCAGTATTCTTTGGCTGTAGTGATTTTCTTGGCAGTAATTTGCCATTGCTTTCTGAACGGTCCTGAATTGACTCTGTACCTTTGCCATAACAGATGTGCTCTATACCACGCTGCTACAGAACCTCACATAACTCTTGTGACATATTATAAATATTTAATTTCCCCACAAAAATCTTGCGAAATAAAGTTAAAATTCAAAAATAATTTAACAAAATGTGAAAGATTAGAAATATCTACAGTTAAATTGTTGATCAGATAAACCTAATGATGACGACAACCAATGTACATACCCGTTGATTGTCTATGTCTACATAGCGTAGACCAAAATAGTCCTTCTCCACCAGATTCAACTTTTCACAAACCCGATCAAACAGCCAGTGCCCTAATGTGTCTTTCTGTAACAAAGAACGCATTTCATATACTAGCTGTGCATCATATAATTCAATAACCGGAATGTTAGAAAGTTATGACAATCCAGAGCGGGTCAAGTAACACAAAAAAGACAGTAATATTAACAAATATTGGTATGGATGTCTTAACATTTTGTTACATGTTCTATTTCTGTTTTGGTTATGTGTTAGTTCCTTGCAGGAATTCATAAAAGAACAAATGTTCAATTTCTCACATATATTTCTCTTTCTCTCATACCTGTCCCATCATATGTCTCTCATATATATATATATATATACACATATATAAATACAGAAATAAATTGTTAAAAATATGGATTTATGAAAAAATAAATATTTTCAATCAAAATATCTGTATTTATCAACTAATTTTTAAAAAAACTTTTTGTCATTTTTTCTTCCTCTCAGCATCAGTGTGTGAGATAAAAATATCCGCATCAATAATAATTACTAGGAAATTTAACACCAAGCGACCTTTTTTTTTAATAAAGAAATATATTTTAAAAAATTTTTTGGGGGGGGGGGGGGTGTTGAGGGGTCCCAAATCTGTACTAATACGGAACACTCATACTAGTTGACACCTATGAATATATATATTATGTATGTATATATATGTATTATATTCTACTTGAAAATTATTTTATATCGTTGATAGAGAGAGACAGAGTGAGAAAATATTAGATGGTCTGACATCTTGGCATGGCAAGACGTCCATATCGATCCTCATTAGAGATACTGGATGTAGAGAATTGTGGAGATCCATGATGGCCTATGCAAGTTGACACGGCACCTGAAGCTTATTTTGATCCTACCCAATAGTTCTTTATTTGCATTCATTCTCAAACTCCTGAAGATTAGCAGGACATAGTCCAAAGAGCAGGATGTGTTGTGTCATGGTTTACAGTTTAGCTGTGATATCTGCACCTTTCTGCATGACACATGCGACTCCAGCATGGCTGCTGGGTCACTTTGACACTATATGAGATGGGACAGCCACTCCACCCCAAAATCTTCTTATGCACCTCTTATGACATGCATGATAGTTTAACTGTGTTGCTACTCTTTGCTCCACTTTCTGGCCCAAGCAACACAAAGGCAGAGGATAGTTCTAGGTGTCTCCTACACCAAATGCTACATTAGAGTTTAAGACCAAAAACTTCACATTACAAACAAATTTGTGTATTTCTGCAACACTCTATCCGAGATGACAACAATTGAGAATATCTTCAAGAGTAATTGCATTTTATCGCTTCTGATAACTTGCTTATTGCACATGTCTGCAGTTGTTTTCATGATTTCATTGCAATTGCCTAAGTTCCTCTGACCAATTTGTGCCTTATAATGAGCCAGTAGTGCTGCACCCTTATTCTCATCTGTCTTCTGCCATACTAGTCTGTGCTTTGGAAATTGGGGATGGTTATACGCTTCCTTGGGTCATTCATTGATTTATGCAGGCGCAGAACAGTTTTAGTGACTTTTCGTTTGCAATCTCATGACAAAAGTCTTTCCATTTTCTTTCCTTTGCAGATACATACCGGTAACTAACAATGGAATAATAATGTCCTACTAACAATTGAACTTGTTATGCAATCATTGTGTTTTTAATATATTTTCTTTTGCTCGCCTGGAATGTGCATAAATATCTGGTTATGTTATATATTTTCGGTTGTTCGCCTGAAATGTGCATAAATATCTGGTTATGTTATATATTTTCATTTGTTCGCCTGGAATGTGCATAAATATCTGGTTATGTTATATATTTTCGTTTGTTCGCCTGGAATGTGCTTATATCTGAAGTTATTTGATATATAATATAGTTGGTTTTCTTGATGAATATAAAAGTGATGGAGTTCTGAACTTGTTGACATTTAGTAGTTTCAAATTCACAGAAAGATATGATTCTATCCAAAGGAGGAAAATAATTCTGGAGGCAAAGAGTTAATGAAGTGGTATCATATTACAAGGTTAATAATATAATTATGCAATGAATTTCATTATATTCTGGAGAGAACATGGTGCAGATTACTTCATTTAACTACCAATTTATATGTTAAACAGGTGACTGTGCATCAACTTAACCAATGTGTGTTTAGATTTTCCTGTTCAAGTGTTAGTCTATTTCACAACATGAGAGCAGGAGATGGTATCAAACAGGAACAATAAGAGGTAACTTATGCTACAAGACAAGGGTGACCTATGACCTACATGAGAGATCATAACACAATAAATGTGTGTAGAAAATCCTGTTGCTGATAAAAATGTAGATATCTTAAACAATGGATGGAATATATAACAGACAAAGGTAGTCCACATAGAATATTAAGTCCTACATGTGGAAGGTGTAAAAGGTGGTCCACATAGAAAATTAAAAATTAAGTCCTACAGGCAGGAGGTGTAACAGGTAAAGATAGTCTATATAAAATATTACGTTGAATGAATGGGAGTGCAGGTGCGAGGTGTACTCTATTTCCCAGAAACAACATTCATCGCTACAGGTGTATTCTATTTCACAGTAACAACACTCATCACTGCAGGTGTTCCTCTTAGGGAGTAACGGGTCAATGATTACTGTAGTAATAAAAGGTAGCTTCTTAATAAATGTCGCCATGATGTGTGCACGGTCAATTTTAATTTTACCATCACAAGATAAAAATCCATGCCCCAGTCTGATGACTGTAAGACCTGCGTTTTAAACAAATGGCCATGCACTTCACAAGCAGACAGTACTAAAAATGAAATGTATCTTTGAGAGACAATTCTCGCCTGTTTATCATCAATTTCTGGATGCATAATCTATAAGAGAAGCCATTTCTTCTTCAGTTTTCTTTCTCAAACTCCCGCTGAAGCTTTCATGTAGCAAGGACAACATGCCTTTTAGATTTTCAATGGGACGTAATCATATCTGTGTGACATATCATTTACAGAACATTGTCCTCACTGCCACTCTGTTCTATGCGAGCTGTCCAGCATCTTACAGTGTCATGTTCAGAAGATCTTCGATATCCTGTGTCCATCGTAGACTTGGTCTGCCTCTTGTCCTCTTTCCTAAACTTGTCTATCTCTGATTAATCTTTCAAAGCCACTGTGTCGTTGTATACATCCAAAATAGTGTGATGAAGTCCAGAGGACAGAAATGTATTATATCACCATTCAATTTGCATCATTATCCCACCCAGCACATCAAATTCGGCAGTGTAGAGCTATCAATGCTCTATCCATGAGTTGTTGAACTGAGATCTATACTAATCAAACAATACAATGTAGATAGAATAAAGTTGCAAGAAATCAACAACAAACAAACAAAATGTTTGTCGTGAGTAATCACAGCAAGTCAAATGTGAGATATTGAATGACCTAGATTTCTTGTACACATTCCAATCACACAATTGGGAACTGCTTCACAGAACACAATATAGACAGACATCTGTTGCAAACACAATCAAGAAGATCAACAGAGGGACAAAGAATGGAACAATATCGATCTTCCTTTCCTTATATATATTATATTATATATATTGGAGAAAACATAAGGAAAGGAATGCAAATAGTTATCACTACTCATGTCGGAGGACTCATTTATATATATATATATATATATATATATATATATATATATATATATATATATATATATATATATATATATATATATATATATATATTATATATATAATGTACAATATAATATATATACACATATAAAATGAGTCCTCTGACACTGGAGATAACTACTTGCATTCTTAACCTCACACAGTTGGTGGCCAATGTTGAACAATGTTTTCACACTGTCACCAGGGAATGCTTTCAGTATATTGTGTTGGTTATGTCAATCTGTCTCTTCTGTATGACATCTGCTCGTTTTTGACTCATACATTTCCCACCCCATCTTTTCTGAATAGATAACTAGCCAGTAGTTGGTTGATTGCTGATCCAGTGGTCTGTCCCTTTCACCTAATGCCATTGTGTGATATATGCATGTGTTTGTGAGCTGATGTTTTTTTCCATGTATCTGGCCTTGGAGGGAGAAGCATTTTCCTGATGTCATCCAGTGCTGAACATTCAAAAATGTTGTCGTCAACAGTTTCATAGGGATGCACAGCCGGCACCCTGGAGTGTGTTGTGGTTGTATTCTGTTCGGGTGATTGTTAAGCTGTACATGCTGTATGCAGTCAAAAGATGATACTCTGGTCTTTCCTTCCCAGAAGGTTGATGTTGTCTTTAGGATTTGGGATGGTCATATATTTATAGATTTTCCTCCCATTGTTTCCCATCTGTACATGCAACACTCTTTGTTCAAAGATTTCAACATCATTTTAACTGTGTGCATGGTTGTTTGTGTATACGTCTGTTCTTGTTGTGCTCCCATCTTTGCTAGTCTGTCTGCATTGTCATTGCCAGGTGTGTTTGAGAGGCAAGGAAACCTCTGCATAACAATGCTGACTTCATAAGATGTGAGCAGCTGGTTGGTGATATATTTCAACTAGCTCAGGCTTACAATGTCCATCACATTCTAGTGTTTGAAGAGCGAACATAGAATCTGTAAAAATCACAATGTGTTGGATTTGTGATGGAAAGGCTTCAAATATGGTCTTCAGGTGGTACAAGCAAACCTCTAGTGTTGTTATTTCGACTTCATAGTTAGAACATATCTCCCCACAGGCATCAAACAACTCATCAGATGTTTTGTCTGGATATTCTATATAGACACCATAACCTGCTTTGATGGTGGCTTTGAAAGCAGACCCATCAGTATAGACATGAATCCATTGTTCTGGGTAGGTGTCTATTGTTTTCTGTGTTGCTTTCATAAGACTTACTGGGTGAGAACTTATTGTTGCATTATCTCTTGTGTCTTGATTTCTGGCAATTTAAAATGTGTGGTGGTAAACATTTTTCTACATCTTTTTGTTTGTCTCTTAATGGAGGTGATAGATGTCTTTTTATAGTTTTCTACAAGTTGTTTATCTTAGTGGTCTTTGTTCATTCTTTTGCTTCTTTCATAAGCCCCCATATCTCTCTGTATTTCAAGGGGTTCTACATGTGTGTGTATTTTGCATGCAGCTGTGGGTGTAGATCTCAATAATCCACTAATAAGGTGTAGGGCATTGTTCTGCACTCTATCTAGAGATTCTACAATTGTCTTGGAACATGTTGTCAGGAGTGCACTGTTATATTCTAACGCAGAATGTATGTAGCCAAGATATAGTCCTCTGAGGATTCTTGATTAGAAACTAGTTTCACTGCATGTGGGGCACTCGCATAAGTGCTCTGTCCCCCATTCCTGTGTATGTAGAATCAGATTCCCGGTCACGTGTTGATTTAGTGATCTTCAGGGCCTTCCAAAACAATTACCTCTGAGGGTATCCTGTCTGATCCCCAATGTGTGCCAGTAGTTTTGACTCATCTCATACAATATAACTCCCCTGCCCTTCTCTGAATGGATAACTAGCCAGCAGTTAAATCTTGTGTTGCTTCTCCCCATGAATAATTGTGATGACTTTTATGACAGAGATTGTATCTTCTTTTAATGCTTGTTCTATCCATCTAGTGAACGATTACTATTGTTGATCCCATCTTTGATAACATATACATGATCTGCCCCCATCTCATGTGTATTTTTCCAGATAGTGTCAATACTAGAGACATCATCTCTGTCCATGACTGTTGTACTGGAATCATAATTGTTAGGAAGTGAGGAACCGTACGGAACCATGGAGAACAATGGGGAATGATGGGAACAGTAGGGAACGATAGGGAATGGAGACCAGTAGGGAATTATGGGAACAGCAGGGAAATGGTTAAAAACAGTAGGGAACTGAATTTAATTTTTTAATCAAAATAGATCACACGGCAAAGAAAACTAACTTGTATGTGTTCATGTTTCCTCATATGTGCTGTGTCCCTCTCAACATACTCAGCATAATATTGTTGAGAATACCACTTCCCTACATGACTCAAGTCATACACTCATTACCTTCACTACATAACTCAAGTCACACTCATTACCTTCACTACATGACTCAAGTCAAACTCATTACCTTCACTAAATGACTCAAGTCACACTCATTACCTTCACTACATGACTCAAGTCACACTCATTACCTTCACTACATGACTCAAGTCACACTCATTACCTTCACTACATGACTCAAGTCACACTCATTACCTTCACTACATGACTCAAGTCACACTCATTACCTTCACTACATGACTCAAGTCACACTCATTACCTTCACTACATGACTCAAGTCACACTGATTACCTTTCCTACATGACTTAAATTATACATTCCCTATATCACTCATCATACACCCATTATCATCCCTACATTACTATCATATACTCATTACCTTCTGTACATTACTCATGTCATACATTCATTATTTTTCTTACAAGACTAAAGTCATACACTCATTACATTCTGTACATGACACAACACACAATCCCTTATTACCTTCCCTACATCACTCAAATCACACATTTCCTATATCACTCAGATCAAACATCTCATATATCACTCGACATACAATCATTACCTTCCCTACATGATTCAAGTCATACAATCATTACCTTCCCTACATGATTCAAGTCATACAATCATTACCTTCCCTACATGATTCAAGTCATACATTCATTACCTACCCTAAAGCACTCACACCATCCACTCATTACATTCTCTACGTGACTATAGTCAAACACTCACCCACTAAATACTTTCCCTACATCTATGTAATTTACACTCACACTTACAAACTGCCTAAGTAGCGCACACAATTGTATTGAAGACATTTCTTTAGTTATTGATTGATCTAATCAATTTCTTCATCCGTGATTCACTCAAACACATTTCCCATCCCCTGCATCCCCCCCCCAACAATATCAAGGCGGTACATGCATGAAAACATTGTTTCATACTTTCACAACCAGGCACAAGCAATGTATTTCGAGCAGACATTGAATCATGGGAAATATCCATGCAACTATCACCCTTACAGATGTACTTTTCAAATTGTTACACGGCATAACATGAGTGTTCTTTGTTGAGATAACACTACACCAGTGGTTCCCAACATGTGTAATATAGGACACTGTCCACTTCATGACCTGATTATGTGTTTGTGCACAATTGTGTGCATTCACGTAATTTTATTTGTATTCACTGAGATTCAGATTTGAAAACAGAATGTGATGTTTGGTTCACATGAGTATTTTTTTAAGTTGCCTGTAGATTATCATTCAATCTACAGAGTAAGTACTCCAAGAAATAATATCAGTACACAACCAAGCAAGAAATAGAGAATTCTAGAAGTCCAATAATACAACAACTGATAACATTTAGCAATATATATCATGAGGGATATGTGTATCATGAGGGATATATGTATCATGAGAGCTGTGTGTATCATGAGGGGTATATGTCTCATGAGAGCAATATGTATCATGAGAGCTATATGTATCATGAGAGCTATATGTAATCTGAGAGCTATATGTAACCATGAGAGCTATATGTATCCTGAGATCTACATGTAATCTGAGATCTATATGTATCATGAGATATATGTATCATGAGAGCTATGTGTCATGAGAGCTATATGTAATCTGAGAGATATATGTATAATGAGAGCTATATGTAATCTGAGAGATATATGTATAATGAGAGCTATATGTAATTTGAGAGCTATATTTATCATGAGAGCTATATTTATCATGAGAGCTATATGTATCATGATATCTATATGTATGCAGTGAGCTACATCCATCCTCTGAGCTATAGTATCATGAGAACTATATCATTGTGAAAGACATATAAATGCAGATAATGATATCCATCCTCAGATCTATATCTATCCTCAGAGCTTTATATATAATGAAAGCTATATGTATCCTGAGAATTATATATATCATGAGAACTATATGTATCCTGAGAGCTATATGTATCCCGAGAGAGATATTCATCCTGAGTTATGTCCATTTTCAGAGCTACATATATTATGAAAACTATATGTATCCAGAGAGTTATATCAATCCTGAGAGCTGTACATATCCAGCTAGCTATATCTATCATGAGAACAATAAATATAACATGAAAGCTATATGTATCATGAGAGCTATATGAATTTTAAAAGCTAAATGAACGCTGAGAGTTAAATTAATTATGCAAGCTTTATCTCAGTGACTCGATGAGCATAACTGAGAAAGTTCAGGTGGGGTACATTAGGGAACAGTGGCTAGATGCAGTGAAGAATTCCTGTGTGTGTAAAGTGACTTTTATGTTTGTGCCAGGACATGTGGAAGTCTGGGGTAATGAGAGAGCAGATAGGTTGGCAGCACATGCAGCTACTACAGTTCTCGGTGGAGTAATAGATCTGGAAGACATTTTGAGCACCCTACAGGAAAATGCAAGAACAAATGACTATAAGTGACGATGACTCTTATTCCATGACTAGAATAAGGGAGCTTGGTTGAAATGTGGTGTTGCTAGAAAGGAGTGGTTTCGTTGGTGAGAAAAAATGATGGACAATAAATTGTGTACTGGGACCATCAGTCAACGTGTAATGGCGGCTACACTCAAGGAGAGACATGAGCACCTATGGCCTTGTCCGGAGTTCAGTGACAATCCAACAACTAACTAAGAGCTACCGGTATATAAATTCTGAGAGTTAAATAAATTCTTAAAGCTATATTTCTTCTTCATCAATGTTCATTCTCAAACCACAGCTGGATATCTCTTATAGCAGGACCAAACTCTACCAGGTTTCCAGCACGATGTAGTCCAGAGAATGGAAATGTGTTATCATTTTATTTGCACCAATGGCCCAACATATCTGTCTTTGGCAGTAAGAGCTATATGAATGATAATAGCTTTATATGAACAAAATCCTAAAGACAACATCAACGTCCTGGGAATAAAGACCAGAGTATTATTTTCTGACCTCGCACACAACATATACAGCGTAAGAACCACAACACACTCCAGGGTGCCAGTTGTGCACACATCCCTATGAAACTGTTGACCATCACCTTGTGGAATGTCCATTGCTGGATAACATCAGGAAAATGTTTCGCCCCCAAGGCCAGATAAATGAAACACATTATATGGAACAAAACAACAACTCACAAACACATGCATATATCACACAATTGCATTGGGTCAACGGGCATGAGCCAATGGACCACTGGATCAGCAACCAACCAACCTTTATATGAATGTTAAGAGTTATATGAATGTTGAGGATTAGATGATATAACTATGAATGTCATCATTTTAACACAATTTTATATGATCTGTCATAACTGTATGCCATACTATTTTGAGTATGTTATACTGTATTTTATACAACTATAAATGTGTGTGTTTATTTTGTTGCCAAAGATTAAAATATGCACAATTTATATTCTAACACTATTCCTTAGCTACAAATATGCTAAAAAAACAAACCACTATTAAATCTTGGGTTGACCAGCTTAAGAAATTGTTCAATGTAAGTGAGCCACAATATGAAGTCATGGTCAACTCTAGCAGAAAGGGTAACTTATCATATCTAAAACTATAAGAAAAAATGAACAAGTGTGCAACTCTGGACATTTTGTGACCTGACATTTCATTATCACACTTCACAAGAGTTTGCAGGAATGTGTGCTATAAGAAACAGACATTGCAAAAAAATAGTGTTACTTGATAAAGCAATCAGTTTCTGTTTCTTGATGAGAATGCAAGATGACAGCTTCTTGGCTAGTGAGTGGCAACTTTGTCACCCAACAGAGCGTAACAGACATGACAGCTTTAAGTACAGGAATCTCAATTGATTGGGTTATTGCTGCACTGAAGCGTACCTTAAGACACCATTCATTGATCTAGTTGGAGTGCAGTAATGATGGTTCAGTGCTCAACATAATAATACTTCCCACCAAATTAATTGGAATAACATATTAAAGTCATCAACAGTCAGTGTAAAACTTTAACAGTTTTCTTAGAATAGCATGGACATTAAGATAACATAGAAGAATCATTTGGCAACTGATGAGAATATTGTTCTCGTTCAGACTTAAAACTGCTTGTTTAAAAAAAGTTTGAAAATAATTGCATTCTCCAATAAAAATGTAATGATTATTTTTTACATTCTCTGATTTTAAAAATCACAAATTCAATCTTTATACCAACATTGCATTATCAATGTCAGACATGGACACATTAAACAACAAAAGAGAAAGCTTACAACATGTGAAATGAGATGTCCAATAAAGGTAGCAAACAAAACACAAAGAAATCATGTGAGGAATGAAGAGATTACACGAACTGTTGGAACAACATCTGTGGTCAAATATATTGAAAGACACTGAAATGGTTTGGCCACTTGATGAACAATTTTTGGTCAAAAACATATAACATGAGAATAAAAACAGCAAGATACAGAGGAATACCAAGAAGAAGATGGATTGAAGGAGTTACAAACATTCTCATCTGAGATATCACAATATTACTACATATCAAGCAATCAAATGTGTCATAGCCCGAAAACTGATCATTATTCAATTCTATGATGACTAACAGCAGAAGTACCAAAATAGAATCCAATAAAAAGAAGTCAAAAAGTAATGGCAATTGAAATAGACCTAAGGCCTATTCACAGAATTCAAATAGCACACTGTTTACATTTTTAACCAGGCGACATCATGGATTTCGGTGTATCACCAATGAAATTAATGGTTGCCATGACGTCACATCCTGACAATCACTGAGTTCAACACTAGACACAGACGAACTTATGCATAATGTTTCTTTTTCAATTTACATATTTTTAAAGATTTCCCTATGATTTGTACTGAGCGCTCATTATTTCTGCCCGTTACACATGGAGCGAGGTGCGTGCACACACTAGAAATATTATTTCTAATCCTAACTGTACTCTATGTACTTAACTTTAAGCTTGCCAAATCCCACAACAAAGGTTAGGTAATACCTCGAAACTAGAACAAAGGTCACAGTGAAGACCTATACTTTACTTGCGCCGGTCGCAAATTAAGTAGCATATGATATCTCCTCTTATTGACGGAGGCACTAGCTGAGACAATGAGTGTCATACACTTAGTTGACTTTGACCTACTCAATAATTTAATGTGTACACAGTACAGTCAACAACAAACTGACTGACAGAGATACTAGATTAATATTCAATCATTGGTGATCCCTAGTGATCACTGTGTAGTACTGTAAGATGCTACCTGCGTGCACGAACGTTGGACTCTGCGCCGGCTACGATTTGTCCTACTCATTAGTAACAACATCAATCTATATTACTGTTTTCCTACGTTATACAAAGCAATTCTCATTCTGCTAGACCTAGAGTAGATCTGAAGATTCTACTTACCTTAAAAGTCAGCTGAATCGATTCACTGTCGTCTAAAAATCGAATGCTACACTTAAACTCTGTGAGCGAATCACCTTTATTCTTCTTACGTAGAATAGACATGTTGGTTGCGTTTAGCCGACCATTAATGTCAACGATGAGTTTGGCTGTTATCACACGAGTCTATCTCCAGTCTTCAGTATCAACTAGGGCACCAGAGTATCAACAACACTGGTCTCGTCATGCAAAGTGTACAAGATGGCGCTCCTTGGTCACGTGACAAGAAAGGACCTGATAAGTAAGAATTCAGTCAATGCTAAACACTTGTTAATGTAGGCAGTACTTAGTACGTCGAACAAAGTGAACTTTCATTGCCTAAACAAAACTTACAATTTTATCCAAATTAAGTTTGTTTAGTATGTGACCCTTTAGAAATCGCTAACAGAGTTACGCTCCTACCAGTGTAAAATGTTATTTTTGTGTTGGTTCAAAGGTCATAGGTTATATTTATTTTTTACTGCGAATTGTGTCACACATGAGGCCGCACAACCTGGGACAAGTCCAGCGTATTGGTGTCAAACTTGTTTTGGGTGATTTGTTATCTCTAATTCATATATATCAGACATATTCTTAAATATACCATCTTAACGACTCAGCTAACATGGTGGTCTTTGTCATCATGGGTGTTTGTGGTAGTGGAAAGTAAGTTATTTCTGCCATAAGTTCCTTCTTTAATAAATAAAAGCATATAATTATTAATAATAATATATTAAAAAAGCAATGGCTTACCTGACCAGATAACCACAATTGCAACAGAAAACCTATGTACATAACGTGCCTGTATATTGTTAATGGGGATTTCTTCCTGGGGAAGCTTAGTAGTGCGTTCCATTATCATTAGAATTATGATTTTCTCTTTGTTTTTATGCTTTGGTATTGGTATATGATAATCACTATAATAGAAATGAAGTAGGCCTTATTATAGGCCCTATGCTTATGCAAAAATTATAAACAATGTACTATCTCAGCGATCTGTTGTTGAGATGAACTTTGAAGTCAGGGATGCACTGCGCAAGGGAGTGAGATAGCAACACTGTTTTCCTATCACTGATGACCATTGTAAGGGCACACTGACTCGGGAAGTGCGTTTTACATGGATCATTGGTTACATGACTGGAGCCATAGATGGTCGGCATAACAAGGCAAAAGCTGGCGGTAACAAGCACAGTGATGACAGTGAGCCCTATTTTGCTGCAATAGCTGGGAGCTGCGCATAAACATAAAACTCTATTCTGGGCATAGTTATCACTCAATATATTGAAGTACCCAGTTTTGAAGATTTCAGTACAATTTCAACAAAATTTCAATGTTCTTCTTTTCTCTGTCCATGAGATCTTTCTGTAGCACTTCATTTCAAATGAATTTATTCTTCTGAATATTCCATATGTTATAGGCTTAATTGCCCGTGTGTTGCTGGGGCCAGAAAGGGGAGAAAAGAATAGCAACACTGTTTACCTTCCACGCATGTCGTAAAAGGAGGCTATGGGATGGAGTTGGCTGTCCCATCCCATATAGGGTCAGTGACCCAAAGCCATGCTGAAGTCGGATGTGTCAGGCCGAAAGGCGCAGATATTGCAGCAATGCTGTAAACCATGACACAACGCATTCCGGACTACATCCTGCTAATCTGCAGGAGTTTGAGAACAAATGCAGAAGAAGAAGAAGATAGGCTTAATAATTATATGAGATATTCAGATATATATATTAAATAATTAATTTATACAATTTTCGGATTTTAAAGTATGACTCGTAAAAATTTCCGTGATGAGTGAGAATTGTTACACATAGTTGTCAACTAGTTGAGACTATAATCTGTACAAAAAATTCTAGAATACCATACACAACCATGGAAAACCATAAATAATGTAGATGGCCACGTACAAAGAGGAAGATGGTTATTTTTAAAAAAAGGTACTCCTGGCTTTTTAAAAATTGTTTTGGCTACGTCAATCACCAGCAGCCTGCTCAAATTAATTCATGTTCTGTTTTGAGAGGGGGGTGGGGTGTGAATACCCCCTCCTATCTGCAGCCTTGTCGCCGGGGCATTAGGCAGTTTATTTTTTTTTAAACCCTATTATTGTATATTTGTGGGGCACTTCCACCGTGTCTGTGGAAGTTTAGTAGTTTGTGCAGGTTTATCCCTTACATGTTGCTCAGTGTAAATGAACACCAAGATTCACAAACTCCTTTAGCAGATGTTTTTGTTACATACAATAAATACACAAATATGATTTAGGCCCTAATAGAAAAAAAAACAGGTTGTATGACGATGTCGATGATTCAGGATGTAGCCATCAACCCAACCTTTTTTGGCTGTAGTGATTTTCTAGACTAGGAATATATTCTTTTCAAAGGATATGGACTGGATATAAATATTTTTTTTAAACCATGATCATCAGCAAAGACACAGAAGAGCTAACCATAAACATACATGGAGAGAAACTACAACAAGTAGAACATTATCAATATCTTGGACACATAGTCACAAATGATGGCAGATGTGAAACAGAAGTTAAAAGGAGAATAGGAAAGGCTAAATGTACCTTCAATGACATGAGGAAAATAGTAACATCTAAGCAAATTACAAACAAGTTAAAAATGAGAAGTATAAAATGCTACATCTATTCTATATTAATGAGTATGGATCAGAAACATGGACACTAAATAAACAATGAGAAGACATAATTGATGTCTTTGAGATGTAGGCATGTAGAAGAATAGGGAGAACATCATGGAAGGAGAAGAAAACAAACAAAGAGGTTTTAAAAACACATGTTATGAAAAAAGAATTACTAAGAGAAATAAATATCAGGCAAATAAAATATTTTGGACACATTAAAAGACATGACACCTTACTTGAAGGTAAAATCAAAGGGAAGCAAGCAAGAGATAGGCAGAGATACAAGTGGGAGAGAGAGTAACATCACAAGATGGACAGGTTACAGTCTAGCAGTGTGCATCACAAAAACAAGAGACAGGGGATGTTGCAGCCAGCCTATGTCATGGAGGTGGCACTTGATGACGATGATTATTATTTTCTAAGCAATTATAAATACGTTCAATAATTTGCCTTTGTTTTTTAACGCCTTCCCCCCCCCCCTTTTGCCTGTTGCTGGGATCAAACTTGGTACCTCAGCTGTCACAGACATATGTGCCACAGAGCCAGAACTAATATTGTTTAATAAAGGATAATATATATTTCATTACAGTCTAATATATAAAAAATATAATATTTCCATATGCTGTACAAAGCCCAAAAGCGTGATACTTTATTACCAGCATCATATAACAGAACAAACACAATGTGAATGATATATTTGTTTTCTGTATTTTCCAGTAGCAGAATTTCTGCATCTCTATCATCTTTATGCCATGCAAATTATTATAAAAGTATTACGCAAAGTTAAGTCTAAAGATCGGGTTTGTGCCTACATATTTTATTATTTAACTTTATGCCTACACTACACTACCTAGGAGGCACACAAAAATTTACAATATAAACTTATAAATGATGTTATAGGCCCACACACAGATACATGTGTACTGTAGTAGACGTATCAGATGAGATATACTCTGTCAATGCACGTGGACAAAAATTCCCTAAGTTCGGTATAAAGACAACTTCCTCAGCACAGAGAAGTACTTGTTTCCAACAACACTACACCCCAAGATGAGCAACAAATTTTAAAACCCACAAAAACCACTGTTGTCAAAAATATTACATATAAACTGCATAAATTACTGTTGGCACTAAAATATATGCAAAAAAATCAGTATCTCCACTAAATATTGTAAAAAGCAAACAAAATGTACAGAACTGCAGAAATTCGCGTAAAAACCTGCAAATGCTCATGTAAGCACATACAGCTGTAAATCTTGGGGATAAAACATACAAAATACAGCTAGTTACAGGAAATGTACATCTATGGTTGCATATCGTTCTATTATGTAGCTTTTAGAATGATGCCAGTTATTAAAAAATCTGGAAGAATCAATGAAGAAAATTAAAACTAAGCGAGGGGAAAGTAGGCCTAACTCAAAATTACAATGCAACAAACAAAAACAATTTGCAATAATTTAATTTAAACTTTATTTTTAAGGAATTTGACACAAAAAAACCCAGTTTTTTAAAAAGAAAATAACCCAATATCCCCCAGGAGTGGTAACACTGTTTCTAGGTGGTGTGACAGAAATTTCCTGAATAGATAGAAAATCCAAATTTTCCAACAAAATAATGCCATTGCAAAACACATCTGAATGCAGTGTACCTTTTGGGTCACTTTGACCTATGAAGTGGAACACCAATTCCACCCCAAACCTCCATAGTCACATTTTTCAACATGCAAGGAAGGTAAGTGTTGATAATTTTTCCTTTCAAGCAGGAGAGCACATTGTCATTCGAACTGTTTGTGTTATTTCTAATTTTTCGCAATATTCTTTACTTGTTAAGAAAAATGTAAGCCTACCATCTTGTGTTTTTATTTCTACATCCCGACAAAGATGGATGTGTCGGGCCAAGGACACAATGCATTCCATTCTCTAGACTACATCTTGCTGGAAATCTAGTAGTCCTGCTACAAAAGAGATCCAGCAGGAGTTTGAGAATGAACGCTGAAGAAGAAGAAAATTTCTACATAGTGGTTGTCCATAAATGTATGTGAAGTTTTTTTGCCACTTTTTTACTACCTACCACCAACCCCCACTCCTTTGCTGAATTATGTCCAAAAAATACACCCCCATAAAACAAGTTTTTTGCATAAAAAGTGAGAAAAAATAACTGCCGGGTATATGAGTTTTTCATATTTTTGGAAAATAAAATGTAACACTCATATTGTAAAAAATATTCTAACAATTATAGGCCCTACCAAACACATAAAAAAAATATTCTAACAATTATAGGCCCTACCAAAAACATAAAAATGCTTCCATCATCTTTTGTTTAAAACACCCACCTCCCATATGCAATAATTTAGTAAATGTTTAAAACACCCACCTCCCATATGCAATAATTTAGTAAATGTTTAAAACACCCACCTCCCATATGCAATAATTTAGTAAATGCTTAAAACACCCACCTCCCATATGCAATAATTTAGTAAATGTTTAAAACACCCACCTCCCATATGCAATAATTTAGTAAATGTTTAAAACACCCACCTCCCATATGCAATAATTTAGTAAATGTTTAAAACACCCACCTCCCATATGCAATAATTTAGTAAATGACATACTGCTGTGAATCTGTGCACCAATATGTAAGTAGGGTCTAAATATAGCACACAATTATAAACATTGTTAAAAATCTAAGTTTTTATCAAAAAAATATAAATCAAAATAGAGACAGACAAACACAGGATAGGAACCACACAGTCAAGCTGATTCATCCATGTGGGAGCTGACAGATCAGGAATACAATAAAAATATGGGAAGAGGCAAAAATGATAGCAATGTCTGTGGTTACATGTAGAGAAAGCACAATAGAATAGGAAAATAGAAAATAGAAAGCAAATTAAAACAAGGATTGTAATAACCTTGTCAATAACTATCAAAAATGTTTAGTCCCTCTCCCCTCCCCTAATTGTTGACATAATGAACAGCCCCCATACCACATGTTGAGAGTTGGTGAAGAATATCAACAGTTCAAATGATTATATTTCAGGACAACTGTTGCCCAAGCCTTGGCAAAGAAGGTAATGTTGACATTTTATTCAGTGTCTTTGTAATCTTGTTTCTTCATCCAGCAATTCCTAGAATGTTATGGTTATCATT
Organism: Meghimatium bilineatum; assembly: GCA_034231615.1. NCBI lineage: Eukaryota > Metazoa > Mollusca > Gastropoda > Stylommatophora > Philomycidae > Meghimatium > Meghimatium bilineatum. The sequence goes on from CM067299.1 coordinate 3,387,129, forward strand.
GCCTGTATTGTTATTGTCAAAGATATGATTTCACATATAGAAATCATAACTGGTTATGCATGTATTGAGTCATATGTTCATGATGGCAACATGAGCAGTTGTACCTTGTTGTGCTGTGCTTGTGATTTCATTCGCTTGAATTCGTCCATAATTCCATCCACCAAAAATGTTGAATTTTTGTTTTGTTTTTTTAAATGTATTTGCATTTGTTCTCAAACTCCCATTGGATGACTTTTTTAGCAGGATGTTCCTATTAGATTTCCAACTGGGTGTAGTCAGAAGATGGAAATGCATTGTGTCACAGTTTTATTTGCATCAATGGCCTGATATCCACTTCTGCTTTGATAACTATGTTCAGTGCTTTTTCCACTGAATGCTGAGGCTTTATATAAACAGGAAATACTGCTTCAACTTTAGAGCAGAAGCAGTTTCTCTCTATCAAGCACTGAAAGTCCTCACCGAACCAGGACTGCCAAGACCAAAGAAGATAGCTATATTCACAGATTTTAGATCCCTACTGAAATCAATCCAGAGCAACAGAAGCGAAAGTCTTCTGCACAACATCAGACAGGAGCTCAGACACATCCAAAAATCGTCAGCTATTGCCCTTCAATGGAAACCATCACACTGTGGAATCATGGGAAATGAGAAAGCAGATGCTCTGTCAAGAACTGGTAGTGAAATAGAACACACACATCCACTGTCCTACAGAGAAGCAAAAATAATAATCCACAACACATACATGTCAAAGTGGAAGACAACTTAGATGTGATACATCACCTCCAAAGATACTAACAGACCACATTATTTCACCTTAGAACAGGCCACTGCAGACTGTTGGGTCACCTTTACTGGCTGAGGATCTCATATGCAGATGGCTGTCCATGTGGGTCCAGAGCCCAAACTCCTGAATATACTTTAGGACTGCCCAACATACAAAGAGCAGAGACAGTGGATCTGGCTCGAGGATAAAAATTTGAGGCAAAAGCTATGGGACATCCGCTCTGACATGGAGAAGACAGATTGCTCCAACAATATAGCATGACAGCAGATGCTGAACACAGAAAAATAACAATTGTTTCCAATATAAAACATCATAGAAATTGTCACATTATTATTTTTAAATATTTCATGACATTGCAGACTACTCATACATTTCCAAATGACAAGCTAACTCATGAGTTATTATCCACAGCTTCACTGCACGTTCCGAGATGCAGATGAGTTTCATAGTGATGAAAATAAACAGAAAATGAGCAATGGTGTGGCCCTGACTGATGAAGTAAGTTATTACTCAAGAATTCATTCATTACTTATTAGAACAGTCAATAAATCAAGTAAAGAATATGGACTAGATACAGTCTAAACAATAACAAAAACTATGTTAATCAACAAAATCACAGAATAGGTTCTAAATACAAAATACATGGAGAGTTATTACAATAAATAGAGCATTACCAATATCTCGGACACATAATCAAAAATGATGGCAGATGTGAAACAGAAGTTACAAAGGAGAATAGAAATGGCTAATAGTACTTTCAATGACGTGAAGAAATTATTAACATTTAAACAAATTATAAACTTGTTAAAAATGAAAATTATAAAATGCTACATCTATTCTATATTAAGGTAATGTATGGCTCAGAAACATGGACAATGAATAAACAACTAGAAGACAGAATTGATGCCTTTGAGATGTGCGTATATAGAATAGGAAGAGCTTCATGAAAAGAGAAGAAAACAAACAAAGAGCTTCTAACACCACTTCATATGCAGAAAGAATTATTAAAGGAAATAAAGATCAAACAACTAACGTATTTTGGGCATACTAAAAGACATGACACCTTGTTGAAGACCTTACTTGAGGGTAAAATCAATGGGAGGCTAGCAAGATCAGGAAGAGATACAAGTGAGATAAAAACCTCATGAGATGAACAGGTTACAGTCTAGCAGGGTGCACTTAAAATACTTTTTCATGGAACGCTCGACTCAATCATATATAAAGAAGTTGATTGAACTTTATATACATACATGCAACAAAATTGAGCAAGAATATTGCGATTTGAGGATACCAAGATATATTTATGGCAAATGGAAGAGAACTTGCTGAAAGCTTAAGTCGTACTTAAAACAGCATAAGTATTGGCTGGTTTAAACAAGAAATTGCAATGAAAATAATGTCCTACCATCAACCATGGCATGTCTGCTCTTCTGTTGCCCCTGACCCCTTCATGACTAGGGAAATATATCCATTTAACACTTTGAACAACCAAACTGTTCAGTAATAGGTAATTACTGCAGCTAAACTTTGCGCCAAAATATCAAATTTTGAACAGGATAATGAAGTTATGTTAATCACCGGTAACACACACACAGCGATGTTTTGACTACAAGACCTTTATCAATAACACATTCACGACATACTATGATTAAGAATGGCATTATTCTGGTATTCCTTCTATATCTTTAAACTTTTTCTAGTGTAGATGCTAATAGGCTGTATTACTTGTTTTCACATCTCTATGATGCTTATTTGTGCCTTATCTGTGTTGTTCTACATAATGTTTCTAAATACAATACATCTTTACTTGTGTGGTTCTGTATCATGTTTCTAAATACAATTATTTGTTATTTCAGGACAGAATTCCATGGCTGCTTGCAATACACAATCACATCAGCAGGTGAGGAAATATTGAGAACACCCAGTGAATTCATGAACTACGAAGTTTTTAGTAAACTCTACCAGAACTTTTGTTCTGACAATATTATGTTTTTATTCCATAATAGGAACAAGAAATAGTACTTCTAAATATTATCATCATGTAGCGTACCTGGTTTCATATGCAATAATTGGTCTCCATAACACTCCACCCGCAGTACTGTGTATCAACTCTACTGCCGACTTTCTGCGATGCCATGGTGTCAACTATCCAGTATTTTCTGATGTCTCTTTACCCCTCACTTTTGCCTGTTGTTACATTGTATGCCAAACACCTCTTCTTAAAATGTAGCCAATAAATAATATGGAAAGTAGCTATGCCTTGTTGACCAGGTCTCAATTTCATTAGGCCAGCTACATAATCTGTATGCTCGATAAATATCTTCCAAAGAGACTGTTCTATGGTAAACTATGTGCAGGAAAGTGTTTATGCTAAGGCCAGAAGAAATGCTTCAAGGTTTACTTGAAGACATCTCTCAAGCACTGCAGGATGTACCCATGATCTTAAGAAACCATCTCTCTTAACTGTCCAGCAGTCATATCACAGTATTAAATGTTTTTAACAAATAGAACATTGCAGGCGATTAAACGGAGACAGAAATGAAAGTAGAGATCAGACATTTTCCCTCATCTCAAGACCTACTAAATTCTTGCTCACACTGCAGCAGATTTTTCAGAGCTCAGATTGAACTCATCACTCATCGGAGGACTTAAAACAATCAAACCAAACTTCACCCTGCTTAATGTCATGCTCATCTTTGATTATGAAGGAGGAACATTATCAGCCAATAAACATGGACGTTTTTTCCCTGATAGTGATCAGTAGTTTTCTTTTGGTGTTAATCTCTCTGAGTTCTTCATAAATTTTTCTTTTGGTGTTATCTCCCTTAGTTCCTCTTTATAAATTTTTCTAGCTGTCCATGGAATTCTCAGTATCCTTCTGACAAACCGTGTCTTTGTTGTATCTAGTTTCCTACCTTTTTATTTATTGGTCATGATTCACTTCTATTAATAGAGACCAGCTGCACAGGATGTTTATCCAGTGTCCCAGGATCATCACGTTCTGCCAGGAGTGCAGCATATAGTCTCTGCCTACTGTTCATCAATCTTCCATCAGATCTTTTGCCCCATTTGCAGTGATGTTACACCTCATATTCCCCACCACCTAGAAGTTACACAAAACAACAAACGTGCAATGTCACTGGCCTGTGTCCATCATCCATGAGGACCATTTGACAGAAAACAAAAGATAGAAATTGAAGTAAAACATGCAATGACAATGACTTTATCACAGGTGACAGGTTGTCAGTCCATTCCCCAACTTGCCTCAGTCACCTCCTATGACATGCCTGGAAAGAAGACATTGGTCCTATTTTTTACACTCCAAACTAGAATTCCATGCCCTGGTTGACACATATGACCATCCACAGATATTCAGAGTGTAGGGGAGAGGATTAATTACACAGTGTTCAACAAGGGTGGAGACTGCAAGCAGGGCATAATTAATAGCATATGGATTGCGTGATAGGTGTCATGTGTAGATAGAACATTCTAGTCCAGTAAAGCTGTGGAACTAGAGACTTGATCTCATTTACTTACAACCAGAAGACACTGTAAAGCTTTCCCTTTCAATGTTGACTTGAAGCTAGGACCCATGATATGAGAGGACTGTGCATAAAAGACAGGATCACACTTTAAAATGAGGTAAAAAACATGGTCTCCCACAATTGATGTCAAGTTTTATACATGACATCAATCTTGAAGTCTGAGGCAGGAGACCATGGAATGAAGAAGACGGAGGTGAGCCGGGACAAACCTTCAGATGATCTATATACAAAAGATTCATTACTGATATAACTAGTAATAAATTCATTACATTTCAAGGGGTGTTAAAATGTGGATAAAAATGTAACAATATAATTGAATACATTTAATGTTAATGTATGTTGGCTGTGTGTAGAGTTTCAAGTCACATAGACAATGCAACAGCTGGTGTTACTCTAGCCAATGGACATGGAACCCAATCATTCTTTTCAAACTCTTAGTCCTTCTCAGGTCTTGTTCTCATGGCTTTCAGTTCTATTCAGGACTCCTACTCTTTTTCAGGTTTTCTCCACAGCTTTTCCAGCTGCTCGAACAGAGGAATATTCACACAATCTGCCTGGCACTATAGATTTTTTGTGGCAGTAATTTCATGAACGGTTTTTTAATTGTCCCAGACCATAAGGACACATAAATAAAAGTCAACACTGACCAATGACATAGACCATGGTCTTAGGTTGAAAATGTCGTGTGCCTTGGCCAGAGGATTTAATCCCCATTTAACAAACAAGCAAATGGTGGGAAATTAATAATAGGACATATAACCCCTTCAGGGTCATAAGGATGCCACACTGGAGACATCAACACAAAAAACCCTCCAAACACATCTATCCTCAACCATTCAGAGGAGTGTAGAGAAATCATGCCCAGACCATTCCTTCATGCTATCAATCCAGGGTTTTCATTGGCCGTCTCTTCTCTTTCCACTCTTGACTGTTCCTTGCAAAATAATTTTAGGAAGTGAGTCATGTCTCATTACATGTCCAAACAATTTATGCTGTTTCACAACTGCCAAAAGTGGTTCTTGACAACCTACAAGTTTCTTTTATTTGCTGTCAGACGAATATATTTGTCCCATGCTCTATATAGCTAATTCTTATTTTTATGGTGGGAAATTTATCTAAATAATATAAAATAATGAAATATATTTTTCAGCTTGTTGCTAGTCAAAGACACTGGAGTTGTAACTTGCTCCTCTCTAAAACAGTCATACAGAAATATTTTAGTTGCTGGTGAGGAAGCTCAGCACAGACAACAAAGTCAGTCAGTCATGCAGAGAAATATTCTCTTTGTACACTTGAAGGGCAGTGAAGAATTGATAAAGGAACGGTTGAAACAACGAACAGGACATTTTATGCCAGCAACACTGCTACAGTCACAGCTGGAGACTCTAGAGGAGCCAACCATGACTGAATATCATATAACAATAGATATAGAACATAGTGTGGAAGATATAGTAGCTGCTGTTATAGGATACATACGTCTATAGTAGCCACAGTTATGAGATACATACTTCTATAGTAGCTGCAGCTATGAGATACATACTTCTATAGTAGCTGCAGCTATGAGATACATACTTCTATAGTAGTTGCTGTTATAGGATACATACATCTATAGTAGCCACAGTTATGAGATACATACTTCTATAGTAGCCGCAGTTATGAGATATATACTTCTATAGTAGCCACAGTTATGGGATACATACTACTATAGTAGCTGCAGTTATGAGATACATATTTCTATAGTAGCTGCAGTTATGAGATACATATTTCTATAGTAGCCACAATTATGGGATACATACTTCTTTAGTAAGAATGTCTGACCTCTTCCATTGTAGGTTCTGATTAGTGCTCTAATTCGTAGATGCTCTCATATGGTGACTGGGTTGTTCCTTTATACATATCTTGACAGTATTCCTTCCATCTTATGTAGAATATCCATTTTCTCTGTTAGGGTATTCCCTTTTTCATCTTTTAGTACTGGAAGTGCAGGCTTGAAGTTATTCTGTTGTAATGGTCTTATAGCATTGAAAATATTCTTGCTATTTCCTTGTTGTCTTTGTTCATTGATTTCTTTGCATATATTCATTATGTATTGTTGTTTGTCATGTCTAATTCTTTTATTAATTTGTGTTGATAATTCTCTGTAGCCTGATTTACATTTTTCTGAGGCTTTCCATCTCCTATATTCAATTAAATTCATTGTTTCTTCTGAGATGTATTCTTGATTTTGCATCCTTTTTTTGGGTATAAGCTTTTCTGCAGTGTTGGTGATGTGGCAGTGGGGGATTTTGATATGCCAGTTGTGTGCACGGGATGGTAAGCAGCTACAATTTATAACCAGAGGTCCATATATCATAATGCTTGTCTATTCTAAATGACCTTGTGACAATCGGATCCTATCTGTCTGTAGAGGATGCACAATTTTTAAGTTCATGTCCTGCGATTTGTGTGATGCTACTTTGACATCCTGGAATTTTAGGTTCCCAATATCGGTTCAATTCCTTGAAACTGTCTGTTCAGCAAGAAGCCTGGCTTACTTGGAGACTTACACCATCTCCAACTTAGAGCTATTCAAGCTCCAACTCTAACAACTTCTAGCTATCAGGGAATCTTTCCCATGCTACACTACAGCTTACAGCTGACACTTTTGTGATTTACCTAGTCGCTGCCTAGCTCTCAAAAATTTTGACTTGAATCCCAATATTGTCAAGTTCTCCTAAACTTAACAAAAAAACTTCCAACCAATCAACATGCTTCATACATCTCATATACCTCTGTTCTCACCAGCGTTTTTTTTTCATTATATACAAAGGTGCAGCAAGTCATTACATAAACACATGTTCACACATTCATACTTTTCATGAGAATAGTGTATTTCCCTAGAAAATAGAGTCTATAGTTCTTTTGTGCATGCTTAAGGAATGTCTGGTGTCCAAAAACACATTATTGTTCTGTCCGACCAGATCCTGTACAGTATTCTTAAGAATTTATTTGGAATAAAATGGATAACAATTTTCAGAAAAAATTATTCAGTTGTGTTCATTGGTTCAAAAGTTACGATGGTTTCAAATTTATGCATATTTAATGATGTAAGCAGCTGTTAGCTGACCAGTAACCATGGAAACTTTACAAAATCATGCTATGTTTTAGAACTGTTTCCCCCATTTTAATTTGTGAAATAGTATATCCACACATTAACACTGATATGATAGATGTAGCAATGCTAATATTTCACACACAAAAATATATGGAAAGCAATTCAAATCCAAGGGACTCTCAAATTTAGCAGGAATTCCCATTCATTATGCTAATTGTGAGACATTTCAATATTGATTATTAGCCACGGTTATTTTAATCTAATAGATGACTTCTTCATATGCTACACACTAACAATAGGCCTACCATAACATGCCGATGATACAGATGTGATTTTTATGAATATAAAAACTGGTCCTTTCTGAGTGATCAGGCCTACATTTCATACTTTTTAATAATTTTTTGTCAATCCTATTTTTTAGTAATTTCAACTGCTGTATTTCTAGTTACATAATGGCTGCGATTGATAATATCATTGTTACCAATGCAGTGAGTGTATCCAGAAGCAAAAAGAGACACGGGAAACATGACTTACTACAGACATGACTGTTAACAATCACCACTGTGCATTAAAATTGAGTAATTTCCACCTCCCAAACTGCATTCTGTTCTTGCCTTTACTTACGTATGCAAATTATTTATGGAGGATATTTGGAAAATGCAATAATTTGTTTGTTTTTAAAGATACAGGTATATTTTTTGTGTGTGGAAATAAAGCAATGGTCACTGAATATAATTTGTGTTGGTGTATGTGGGGTATATGAATTAAATTGTGAACTAACATTATCGACTAGACCTACAATTTCGCTGAAAACATCTAATACCTTCAATCTGAGATAGTATGCAACTTACTAGGCATAGATTACTCCACCGCTAAACATTAACGGCTACAAAAAAGAAATCTGAATTAAGAAAAAAACAATCCTCGGAAATGGTTGTAATATCAATAAAATGTGGCAGATTGTATTGGTGGCTGTACACAGTCACAACTTATCTCTAACACGTTCAGTTTAGTTGTGGATACTAGCGGAAATTGGCACTAATTTATAAATTAGATATACTTTCATTTCCTCAGTTAACCAGGTGAATAACATTATGTTCTGTTTACACTCGCGATATTTCTGTTCGAAGAGGTATGAAAAAGCAGTTTGTGTTCATGGGTTAAGAATAGACAGCGGGTTAGTGTTTAGTTTTCAATGTCAGGGAAATAATCAAATACATGAATAAGATGAACTGTGTTTGTCTCCCCAGAAAACCTTTCTACCCCTGATGCTGAAAGGCAATACAGGGTTAGCAAATAAATAGATAGATAGTGTTGTCTTCATTTATGGGAACATTTAGTTTCTTTTCACGTTTTGTTTAAAATGTAGGCCTGAAACTGGAAAAGGACCAAATAAAGAAACATTCAGAGGATACTCTACAAGATGTACGTGCCACAGTAACAAAATCAAGAAGCGATAACTGGGATAATGTAATATCATTACTGGTTTATCAAACAAATAATACAACTAATGTAATAAAAATAAATAACAGAAAACAAGGCACTTTTTTCAACGTTATGGTCCAACATGGACCTTTTTCAAGAAACAAACACAAACAAAATAGTTTGATTTTGTGTGTTTATTTAGTTTGTGTTTGTTTCTTGATAAAGGTCCCGTTTGGACCATAAGGTTGAAAAAGTCTTTGTGCTTTTGTTTCTGTTATTTCTTATTGTTACATTAGTTGTATTATTTGTTAGTTATCAGATAAACTAGTAAATTTATGACAGAGTAATGAATTTTTCAAATGACTGGAAACACAAATAACACCACAAACAAATCAATGTTTCCATCAAAGGCCCTTATCAAAATTACATACACATATATGTCAAAAAACGACAAGCAAGAACAACACAACTGACGTTCACATGGCCTAGCAAAATGTGCCAATAACCGGAAGGATTGAAACTAGGTCAGCGGTGAAACTACACAAATCGCATACAATAAATGTGAAAGAGATAAATATAAAAATTACGGAACAACATAATCGCATCCATACGACCTGACGGTCAATGATCCCGAAAAATTTAAGAGTGCCAAATATATATATATATAGCGGATTTCAAGCTCATGACTGGTTCAGTCGTCCGAGACGCAATCCTTAATATCCTGGGTGTCTCGATGACCTGCGTCATTGAAGTGTGGGTCAACAGGATAACTTAAATTATTGGTGTTGGTAAAATCGGCCAGTAAGCCTCATGCCTGTCCCACTTATATACGTCAAGGTGCAGTTTGCAGATAATAGTAGGCCTATAGATGTCATTACGGGTCACACATGGGAAACTCTTCAATAGTAAAGGAGACTTTGGGGAATGTGACAGAATGAGTCTGGGTGATGTAGACACAGGTGTTGTTTTTTTTGTATTTACAGCTTATGGTGCCATAATTATTGGGAACGTCAGACTTGAGATAACTCCAGTGCAGTAAATCACAGAGGTTCTTTTCACGTCTGTAAGACTACAGAAGGGGGTGGGGTGTGTCACATAATACTTCACGCTTCCTAGGATCCGACTGAAGAAGAGGAATGTTTCGGGGTATGATATGACAAACAGCAGCGCTATGGGAATAGAAGGTAAGAACAAGTTTGACACTGTCCGAAGGAGTAGACTTCCAAGTATTCGAGAGGGTATCCTGACGGGAGAGGCTGCACACTCGAAACATGGCAGGGCCCTGTCGAGGTATAGGCGATAGCGAAAGAATTATCGTAGCCTTTCTCGAGAAAGTCCTTTTCACCACTATACAGACTCCGGAGACAAAGAGTAACACAATAAATGCCTTAGTAAAGGAGTCCCAGCTAGTCAGTTTAGCACCAGAAAATCTCACGTAGTTGCCATATGTGTGCTCTGCTATTGTGTAGAACACAACACAACGACCAACAATTGGTGAAATTTAGACCAACTTACCCTCTTATTGAAACAAAAACTAGACACAAACAATCAGTCTTGGAAAAAAAAACCACCGATATTATAGAAAAGGCCTAGATATTAGGAAAAACGTTCAGGTGTGATAACATCACATGAGAAATAAAACGTTGAAATTATAATTATTTTAATATATTTCCAGGCTAATGCTCTATTGGGCGCCTACGTGTTCCGGACAATGTTCTATTTTGCGTGTAGGTCAATATTCTATTATGTGTATCGGTGTTCCGGATAATGCTCTATTGGATGTGTAGGTGGTCGCTTGTTCGAATCTCGCTCGCGACGTCTTATTTATAAAATGGATTTTTTTGAACATTCATGGAGATCGTCGTTTTAAGCTACCGAGTTATGCGCTGTGGGTGGTACTTGGGGTTGGCGGTGTGTCGCGTTGTTGAGAGGGACATAGTACATATTGGGTAGCCCAAGTAGGCCTACAGTGAAGTCAGTTCTCTGAGATCTTTGAGACATTTTTGACTGAAGTAACGAATAAGTGCGAATCTACAACCTTGAGCCAATCACAAGAACAATATGTCATGAGGGATGTCGCTGGGAGTGATAGGCCTATGTAGGAAAGTCATAGTAGAATGATAAACATACACAGTGTAGTCAGTCAGTACAAGAAGGATATCTTAAGAAGATTGGACTGAAGATTCGATGTAAATGAGTTATGTCAACTATTTTTCAACAATTAATATTTTCCAACAATGAAGGTTATGGATCTAAGTTTATTTGACCAGGGATGGAGGACGCCGAAAGATAGAGTACTGAGATTTTCAACATTGAATATGATAGTCAGTCAGTTCCTCTTTTGCCAAGTTTGGTACATAGGGCGAATATCATAGTTCTCCATGCCTGTAGAGGTCAGTTACCAAGGATTGCAGGTCTTGTGCATTTATGCCTGTTGATTTTACTTCATTCATAACAGTTCTTCTGAGCGTTGTTTTTGGTCTTCCTTGTTTTCTTTCCCCGTATGGATTCCACATGAAGGCTTGTCGTGGAATTCTGTCTTCCTTCATTCTAAGTATATGGCTGATGTATGTCCAGCGACGTTTTCTGATGATGTTCGTCACATATTCTTGTTTTGTCTCCTCTCTTAGTATATCGTTTGATTTGAAATCTTTCCAATTAGTATTTGTGATTTTTCTAAGGCATCTATTCTCGAAGACAACTAACTTCTTATCCATTATTGCGGTAGATTTCCAACTTTCACATCCATATATCAATGATGGAATCACACTTGCATTCAATAGTCGCAGTTTGGTGTGTTTACTTCCGATCTTCGATCTCCAGATGTTTGTTAAAGGCGTTGGAGGCGAGGGCGATTCGAGTCTTGATATCTGAGTTGGTATCCCCGTCTGCTGTTATCTTGCTTCCCAAATATACAAATTTGAAAGTTATCTATTATATTATCATCCAGTTTAATTAATACTGTCAGGCCGGTAAATTTCATAATGTTCGTTTTATGTGTGTTTATTTGAAGGCTTATCTGTTGCGCGAAAAATTTGAGTCTTTCTGTTTTTTTCTTGGAGATCTTGGCGTGTTGAACTTAGTAGAGCAATATCATATGCGAAGGTTAGATCTTCCAGGGTCTTGTTGTTTACACATTTGATTCCTAGCTGTTTTTAGAATATAATAGTTCTAATGGAATATCATAGCAAATTCATGAAAGGAACCTTTAACTTATTTCCGCGAAATGTAAACGTGGAGTATGATCGCAGTGAAAGTTGTCACTGGTATTTCTGTTTTTGTTCAGGATGAATAGAAAAACTGGCAACCGTGTATCAACTTCCGCTACTTGGCTCAAGGGAGGCTATTAATGAAGATCATGAGGAACACACAGGATCTAATGATGAATTACCAAGCAGAAAACTGTGAATATTTTAATATTGGAAGCCGCATACGCATAGTGGATTGTCACAAAGAAACATACGTAGGCACGGTTAGATCATTTGACTACAGTACTAAAATCCTTTCCATTGGTAGGCATTCTGTTATCGTTATTTGGAGAGTTGTGATGTGTTCTGTTATTATTTATTGAATTGTGTGGACTGTGGGTGGTGTTGCCGGTCGTCATGTCCGTCGGTGTACTCATTGACGACCGGGTGGTGTTGCCGGTCGTCATGTCCGTCGGTGTACTGTACCGTACGTACCACTGTACCGTGTTAGTGTTCCTATGGAGTATGGTGGGACAGCATAGTTTTATTTTGCTTTTCCGCGTTTGAAGTACACGCCTTATCCTCGGTGAATAATTTAACTCTTTGTATAGATGAACTAATTTCACATTTTTACGCACTCTAATTTCTTCTATTCCAGAGTCGCAGTCACCAATGGTTGCACAGCTGTCTGACATTTATATATTCAACCTGGATTATGTGGAGAACATTGAAGTTCTTGATGAGAAAAAAGATGCACCTGAGCCTTTACCAATAATTAGTGTAGCTAAGGTCAGTGTCGCAATGTTTGTTATTTACTGATATTGTTACTTACTATGATTACTTCAGAAATCTGACATTGACACAACCTGAATCTTTGCTGTTACACCAATAACCCAACATTATCATTATGATTGCAATTACTCCAGTAACCAACATCACAATGATTGATGTTACTCCACTAACATTGGCATAATGATTTGATTCACACACATAGGCTATGTGAGCTGGCATTGTAATATTGTTTATACAGGTTGTTACACAGTTCACACTGAATCACACACATATGATATCATATGTGAACTGCCATTGTAATGTGGTTTATTATACAAGATTCACACACACACACATGTGAAGTGGAGAAATAGTAACCACATTGTCCATGCCCTAATGCCAACTACCGGTAATAATCTAAGTGAAGAAATATTACAAAGAACACTAACTTGAAAACAACTGCAGTACTTTTCAGCAAAATTTTGTGTTTGAATTCGTCTCCGTAAACCGTAGTAAGGTTTTCCTGCTATGCTGGAGCACAATTATATTATTTCTAGTAATTAATGTTAGTATTTGTATTTTTACAATTTCTCTCTCGCTATTCTGTCCACATAAACAATTTTGGCATTAAAATATTCAGAAATGGATAGGCAATAAGTCTCAGTTTAATTTGTTTGTTTACATGCAATATTGTGATAGTTATGGAAAATTTAATTTGAAAAGAAACAAGAAATTGTGGTGGGAAAAAACAATAGAAATGTGTACATACACAAGCTTGTATCCCAGAAGACTGAATCATAATCCATTTATTTTGAAATAAAACATCTGCATATATCCTGAATCATTGCTTGTACTGCTATATCAAGGGATATTGCTGTCAATAGTAGAGTATGCATTGACGATTCAGACCAGTAGCCCAATGCAGATTGATAAGATCTACAAAATTAAACTGCATATCATTCTTGGATGCCCCAGAAGGGTACAATACGGACAGCTCAGCCTACATTATTTAGCAGAAAACAAAAAATAATATTAAAAATTTGGAATGTAGCGAAAAATTAAATAAGGACATAAGCATTTTTAGCATAAATATTGATAAAGATGAAGTACACGTTACAGTCATGAGGACTGCTGCCAGATGCAAAAATGTGCTCGCTATCCACTGAGAAGGGCCCCGCTCCCCCATATCCAGGATTACCCTGGCAGCACATCTTTTCATTTTGTAGCACTCCTTGCATTTGTAACAAACATGATGCATCTTTATCTGTAGCTGGTAAGCTCATTAAAGATATTTTGTTTTTGTGACAGGTTTGTTAGTGACGTGATTTCAGTGACAACACGAAAGCTGCGCATACTATAACACAGTTGGAATGTAGGTTCAGCTGCCCGTATTGAACCCCTCAGAGGTTTAGAAATAGTGGAGATGTGTTTCTTGTTTAACCAGATTGCTATTAGAGTCACAGAGTTTTGCCGTTATTGCTTGCCCCGTACAGTCACTTTTTAAAACTTGTATCGTTGTGATCGATATGACATCTTTTGTGTGTGCCGGGTCTATTAGAAACCATGACCATTGCATAGATCTGTGGTTTAGCTTCCTGTTTTATGTCTTAATCGAAGCAATTGGACGTAAGACTGATTTAATACAATTTTTTTAACAATTAACACAGAAAAAGATAACTCTTGTAATTGGTGACTTCAATAGCCACTCGCAGAGTTGGGGATATACAGAACAAGATACTAGAGGAGAAGAAGTGGAAGACTGGCAGTGTGAGGTGAAACTTCAACTGCTTAATGAACCTGAAGACCACCCAACTTTCTACTCTAGAAGATGGCACACGACCTCAACCCCTGACCTAGCCTTTGCAACAGACACCTTAGCGAAAATAACATACAGGGAAATGCTGGAGCAGCTTGGTGGAAGTGACCATCGCCCCATCAAACTCACCATTGACATTAACCATACCCCTGCTGGCCCTACAACCACACCCAGATGGAACTTCAAGAAAGCAAACTGGAGGTTTGCTGACCTGACAGACAAATTCACAAAAACCTTAAATCCAAGGATTAAAAACGTGAACAAAACTGCACAACTCCTGGCTTCTGCACTTCTTCAAGCAGCCAAGCAAACCATACCAAGAGGTGCTAGGAAAAATTACAAACCGTACTGGTCTGACAAACTCGATGAGTCGGAGAAAGAAGTGTCAAAGGCCAGAGACACAGTAGAAGAAAGCCCATCCACAGAAAACAACATATCACTAAAAGCTGCTGTAGCCAAACTAAGAAAAACGACAATTACAAACACAAGGAAAAGCTGGCATGAAAAAACAGAAAATTTAAACTTCGACAAAGAGGGAAGAAAGCTATGGAAAATAACAAAAATGCTCAACAACAAAAATAACAAAACAGCACCAGTAGCTATAGAGAATGGTGGAGATGTACTCACAGGAAAGAAGGCTGCAAATCACTTTATACAGCATTACCAAAGTACTGCCTGCCACAAAGTCGATGAAAATAGGAGAAGAGAAGTAAGAAAAGAACTACGGAATATCAAAAAAGAGATCAGCAAAGATAAACAAGATGTCATGAATATTCCATTCACGGTCAATGAACTAAATGAAGAACTATCAGTATTAAAACTTAGGAAATCACCTGGCCCTGATGACATACCAAATGAACTGCTAATTCACATCGGACCATCAGCAAAAAATAAATTAATAAAAATGTTAACAACTGTTGGGATAGAGGTCTAGTGTCACAGGTGTGGAAAACCGCCATAATGATACCCATCCACAAGAAAGGCAAGCCAAAAAATAAGGTGGACAGCTATCGCCCAATAAGCCTGACCAGCTGTGTTTGCAAATTAATGGAGCGCCTGGTAAACAAAAGAATGATGAGGTTCCTAGAAAAAAATAAAATACTGCTAAATCAGCAAGCTGGCTTCAGAAAGTGTAGATCAACTGAAGACCAGATTACACTAATTGCTCAGGAAGTAGAGGATGCTTTCCAGGAAAAAAAAAAGCAGACATCAGTGGTGTGGGTAGATATGGAAAAAGCCTTTGATTGTGTATGGAAAGATGGACTCCTCCTTAAACTACAACAAAACAAAGTGACAGGGCGCATGTATTACTGGATAAAACACTACCTGCACAACTGAAAAGCAGCAGTGAAGCTTGAAATGAAGCATAGTAGAAAGAAACTCTTTAAGCATGGAGTACCACAGGGAGGTGTTCTATCCCCCACTCTATTCCTTATATTCATGAATGACATTGACCAAATTTTCTCGCATAAAGTAAATGCTGCAATGTGAGCAGACGATATGGTGCAGTGAAGAGAGCGTTGGCACAACAAAAATAAGGTTGCAGGAAACTATGGACAATTTGGCCAAGTGGACAGACCAATGGGCCATGTCTATCAATGCCCAAAAAACTACCTATACCATCTTCAGCATGTCCACCAAACCACAGAAAATCCTACTAACCATAAATGGTCAAACATTGCCAAAAGATGAGACACCTACATACCTTAGAGTCACTTTTGATCTAAGACTTACATGGAAACAGAACATAGACAAGTGCCAAACAAAAGGTACAATGAGGACAGCACTCCTTAAAAAATTGGCTGGAACAGATTGGGGTGCAAATGGAAAAATTCTAAGTAGAGCATATACAGGTTATGTAAGACCAGCTTTGGAATATGGAATGTCAGCATGGGGGACTGCAGCCAAGAGTAACACTCAAAAGATCTCAAAGATACAAAACCACAATCTCAGAATTATAACAGGAGGTATGAATACTACCCCAATCACAGAAATGGAAACATGCACAGGTTTGCCATCAATGGAAGAAAGAAGAAATGAAAAAATCCTCTCACAGTATGCAAATGTTTGGAGAGTCATCAAATGAACCAAAGACTAAGCAGACCTACAAAAGAGCGACTCAAAAGAGGTAGCTTTCTACACTCCGCTAAACAGCTCCAGAAATCACTCACAGATACAGACCTACAAAACCTAAAACCATTAAACACCTTTAACACATACCCAACATGGGACAGGAAAAACTTCCCAAGAATTATGGACAATATACCAAGCATTATTTCGAAAACAGAAACTACTATACAAGTACTAAAGGAGACAACTAAGAATCACACACAGAAAGCATACCCAAAGGATATATGGACACATGTATATACAGATGGATCAGCGAAAGAGGCAGTATTAGATGGAGGATTGGGAATATATATAGTAACATCAGATTACAGAGAGATAGAAAAATTCATTCCCACAGGAAAACATTTCACAAATTTCAAAGCAGAAATGGAAGCCATAATAGAGGCAGCCAAAATGCTTGTGAATTGCTTGCAGAGTCACAACAGACATGTAGTATTTCTAACGGATGCAAAAATCAGTATTGCAGGCATTGAAAGATCCAAAGAACACGAGCATGAATGAACTTATGGCCTGCTTACTACACCTCAGCAGTACCACCAAAGAAACAGTACTGCAGTGGATCCCAGGTCACTGTGGCATACCTGGAAATGAAAAAGCTGATCTCCTGGCAAGGAAAGGGGGGATCACTGGAACAAATAGAAAATGATAATACGTACTATGAAAGTAAGACCATGTTAAAAGCAGAATATAAGAAAAAGTGGAAGCAAATGCACCCAACTGCAGAACCAAATGTCACGCAAGGAACAAACCATCATTTTCAGACTACGAACTGATCACAACAGACTGAGAAGTCACATGTTCCGAAAGCTGAAGATTGGTGAGACAGACCTGTGGACTGAGCCCAGAGACTGCAGAACACATTCTTCATGCCTGTCAACTCTACCAAGAAGAGAGGGAGAAAATATGGCCTACTGAGACAGCACTGCTTCCAGACTTGGGGGGTTCCATGGATGACCTGAAGCGAATCACACAATTCATTGAAGCTATTGGTGCTGTAACCTGATATCTGACTGAAGCTATTGGTGCTGTAACCTGATATCTGAATGAAGAAGAAGAGAAGTACAATTTTTTTTTAAATTAGAGGATTTTTAACTGATTTTCCAGTCACTGCCGGTGCTTTTCTTTTTACTTGTGTCATTGCGATCGATAATACATTTTTAGTTTGAACTGGGTCTATTAGAAACTGTGACCATTGCGTAGATCGGTGGTTTAGCTTCCTGTTTTATGTTTTAATTGAAGCATTCCGACATAAGACTGATTTATTATGATTTTTTTTAATTAGCAGAGTTGTAACCAATTTTCCAGTCGTTGCCGCTCGCTTATTACGATTTTTTTTAACTTAGCGAAGTATTAGACCTAGTTTTGGAAATGGAAGATATTATTCATATTTACACTGATGATGACAGCTGTAGTTACGATGGAAATATGAACGATGTAGGTCATTTGCGCCTTAAAAATATAATGTGGAAAGTGACAGTGATGTTCCTTGTTAGATAGGCCTAATGTTTCCGACAAAGAGATGGGCATACGTGGTAATAATTGTGACATCGCGAATTTTGCTGTAATGATGTAGTTTTTCAAGTAGAAGTTGAGAATTTTGTGCAAAACGTTGGGTCTGTGCATAATTTTGATGAGATTGACACACGTCATGAATACTTTAGCATCATTGTCAACGATGAGTTTATACATCTGCAGCCGATTGGACAAATTTGTATGTAATATAACGCAAAGAACAAACAAGGGGAGAAGACACGTTTTGAACATCTGCAACTGCCATTGAAATAAAACGTCATTTTAAACATGTATATTATGATGGACCTGTCGTCTGGGCGAAGAGTCTCCACTACGCGTGCCTGGAGACAGATATAGAGGCTGTCACAGGCTAAGGGTAGCCCACCCGAATTGTCAAGGCATGCCAAAATCGGATGTGCTAGGCCTACAAGGCGCATAACGGTGGCACAACGTAATCATGATCCCGGCGGAAATCGCACGGATATCCGTGATGGTTACAATGGAGCGAACGCAAAACAAACAAACAAATGATGGACCTGTATATTCTGTTTGAGTATGGCATGTACTGGAGTACAGATGACAGGTTCAACGTTTTGGGCATATCACCTTGTTTAAAAGGAGATTTGATAATATATCTCAATATTTTCGTCTCAATATGACTCCTCTACTCAACACCCCAAAGGTAAAAAAAAATAATTTTCCCCACATTATGTCGAGTTTGACAGTTTATTATTTAAAATATATATGTATTCAATTATCTTTGATATATATTTATGCAACACTATTCATTTCTCTGTTGATCTGCCAAGTCTGAGTGTGATATGATGAATAGTTTGAAAGAAAATGCAATTTTATCATCATCATATCCATAATTTGGAGGAGTTGTGCCCCTTGCCTTAGGGATTGACAATTGGGAAATCTCATAGGGGTGAAAAGGTTAATTATCCTACCATAATGCAAAGAGCAGATTTATACATCTATACCAAACTCATTCGTACTTGTGCATCAGTCCAGGCAAGAATTATCCACTATATAATGATATTGAAAAGATCAAAGATAATATTAAAAAGGGAGTAGTTATGTCTTGACAGGGCAGAGGAGGTTATTAAATTGGTATGTACATTGGGGGACATAGAACCTGGAGAAGAGTGGGAAAGTAAGCATATCATGTTTACAACTTACATTGAAGTGGTTATCACACTTTCCAGGAAATGTGACAATGCCATTCCAGTGCAGTTTCAAAAGTCTTTGTTCTGTTCAGTGAGAATTCTCCAGATAGAGATTTTATTGTTGACACTGATAGGTCTGTGGTTTGACACCTGTGCAGTAATTGGGCTTTCACAGTTTATTGCAGTGTACTTTGGGGTAAGAAAGCTTTGCTTTCTATACAATCACTAGTAATATCATGGCAGAGGTGATGGCAGTGACCAAGGCAATAATATGGCTAGAGATGAGTGCTACAGGTGTCTGTTTTGTGACTGATTCTATGAGTATGCTTTGAAAGATTCAGTCAGGCTATTTACGCCTGACTGAAGTGAGTGATTGGAGTCAATGACAAAGTCTGTGCTGAAGTTAGTTACTTTCATTTTTGTACCTGGATATGTAGGTGTTGAGAGAAATTAAAAGAGCAGACATGCTGGTGTGACCACAGTGACTAGCGGTAGTTCAGTAGAGAGTACTGATATTTTGAATGCAGTCATGAAGTTGGACCAGTTTGAAGATATGGGATGTATTTCTTCTTTCATATCTATGGTTAGAATGCAGGACCTGGAAGTGAAGGGTGGTATTGCACAAAGTGAATGGTTAAGATGACAGACGATTATAATGTGAGCATGAAAACAGAATTGGTACTAGAGGAGTGGCTACATAGCTATCTCATACCCGTGCCAAAATCAGGCAAAGACGCTGCTGATATAAAAGGTTATCGCATAATCACACTGCAGAATGTGTATGGTAAGATTCTGGAGAGAGTTGTTGCTAGACGCATAACCAGGGAATGAGAGATCAAAGGTGATCTCCAAAATAACCTAGGTGCATACTGATATCACCTTTAGTAATATAGTTGCCAATATGATAATGATAAAAAAATATAGAGTTATGTCGTTAATAAACCTGTAATTTGTGTCTCCTCAGATATCACAGCGTCTGCAGGAGCAAGAAAAAGACCGAATCCAACAGAAAACTTATATTGGTGTAGGTGTATCTCCTGGAGGACAAAGACTGATGAATACAATATCGAAAACGTGAGCATGTCAGACAGTTAAATCATGTTATGTCTATCATATGAAAGATGTCAGGTCAGAAGTTGGGTATGTCTAGACAGAGTCTGGTTGTTGGGTGTGTCTAGACAGAGTCTGGTTGTTGGGTGTGTCTAGACAGAGTCTGATTTGTGAGCATGTCAGACAGTTAAATCATGTTATGTCTATCATATGAAAGATGTCAGGTCAGAAGTTGGGTATGTCTAGACAGAGTCTGATTTGTGAGCATGTCAGACAGTTAAATCATGTTATGTCTATCATATGAAAGATGTCAGGTCAGAAGTTGGGTATGTCTAGACAGAGTCTGATTTGTGAGCATGTCAGACAGTTAAATCATGTTATGTCTATCATATGGAAGATGTCAGGTCAGAAGTTGGGTATGTCTAGACAGAGTCTGATTTGTGAGCATGTCAGACAGTTAAATCATGTTATGTCTATCATATGGAAGATGTCAGGTCAGAAGTTGGGTATGTCTAGACAGAGTCTGATTTGTGAGCATGTCAGACAGTTAAATCATGTTATGTCTATCATATGAAAGATGTCAGGTCAGAAGTTGGGTATGTCTAGACAGAGTCTGGTTGTTGGGTGTGTCTAGACAGAGTCTGGTTGTTGGGTGTGTCTAGACAGTCTGATTTGTGAGTGTGTCTAGACAGAATCTGGTTGTTGGGTATGTCTAGACAGAGTCTGGTTGTTGGGTGTGTCTAGACAGAGTCTGATTTGTGAGTGTGTCTAGACAGAATCTGGTTGTTGGGTATGTCTAGACAGAGTCTGGTTGTTGGGTGTGTCTAGACAGTCTGATTTGTGAGTGTGTCTAGACAGAATCTGGTTGTTGGGTATGTCTAGACAGAGTCTGGTTGTTGGGTGTGTCTAGACAGAGTCTGATTTGTGAGTGTGTCTAGACAGAATCTGGTTGTTGGGTATGTCTAGACAGAGTCTGGTTGTTGAGTGTGTCTAGACAGAGTCTGGTTGTTGAGTGTGTCTAGACAGTCTGATTTGTGAGTGTGTCTAGACAGTCTGGTTGCTGAGTGTGTCGGGACAATCTAATTGTTGTGTGTGTCTAGACAGAGTCTGGTTGTTGAGTGTGTCTAGACAGTCTGGTTGTTGAGTGTGTCAACTTAATCCCAAGCTGACTGGTATTTCATTATTCTCATGAGAGTTGCTATTTAACTACATCCTCAGTATCAGTGACTGCAGGTGGCATAATCAGGATATTGTAGTCCTGGGAGAAGTGACCATCAAACCACCATATGGACCAAAAGATCTTCAATGTATGGAGGGAAGTAAAGCATTGGGTTACATTTCCAAAATTGTGAGTTATAAGCTAAGATCACATGAAAAATGTCCATTGCTGCTCATATTTTCTGTCATTCATTCTTGATCTTGTTGGATGCTCTTTCATCAAAGAACAAATGAACATCAGCTAAAACAAGAATTATATGCAGATTTAAATGGAAACAAATGCACAAAATCAATGTGTCAACAAGGTCTTTATTAAGTATAGAACGTAAGATTTGTGCTGTTTGCTTGATAATGACATTATGGTCAAAAATTTTGATTTTGTATTAGGGATTTGTAAAACATTAATATTGTGTTTTCACTTTGTGTATATTGGCTCATAGTTTTACTGCAGCCCCACTTGTCAAATAAGGAAACCAGAGAGTAGGCAAGTAGAAATATGCTATGTTACAAGTTAAGATAATGTAGTAATAAAAAAAGTAAAGCAACCCATAGCATTTATTAATGCAGTAGAGGTGGCAGATGTTAGCGATCTCACATTTCAGAGGCTCTGCAAATGAGAGCGGTAGCCATCTCCTCTCCCTCACAGTCTTTACTTCCTGGATTAATCCGGTACCCATTTAACATGGGAAGTAAGAGAAAGTTGCTTGAAATTCCTGGGGATATAATATCCTTTCAGTGCAAGGGGACCGGCTCCTCTTCTTCCTGGTTTTAGCAGATAGAAGCGAAGCCATGTGACAGGGTTAGCTGTCACATGACAGCAATTCTGTAATATGTTTTCCCTAATCTGTCGCAGCATCTGCGCCATTGCTGGCTAACACACTCTGTCTTCAGGATGTTGGGTTGTGTTCTTCTGTCTGGGATGTCTCCCATAGACTTGCTACCTGCAAGACAGTAATTGTTTGTATTTAGGGTGTTCTCTACTAGGAAAGCTGTCTTATTAAACTAACAATCTTCTCATGTCCAAGTGTTGCCTCCCTTTAACGTACGCCTATCCTTTCCCAACCTCCTGCAGACTCAGCCTCCTCAACAATATTTTTGTTAAGGCATTTCAAAAGTTATGAAATAATTATAAGGCAGTTTTATAAGCATATTTATGCGACGTACAAGGTATAATTATAAGGTGGTTTTATAAGCATATTTATGTGACATGTACAGGGTATAATTATGAGGTGGTTTTATAAGCATATTTATGCAACATGTACAAAGTAGCTTCAAAAAGTTCCCAGAGTTAGTGAATTATATAGAAATAAGTCACAATAGAATTTTCTACACTACATTTCCTTCAAAGTAGTTCCCTTCTGCAACAACACACTTTTACCAACGTGCATACAGCTGCTGGAAACATTTGTAGAACACATTCCTTGACACCTCTCTCAGTTATCTTGTCGCATTGGTGATAGCATCATCTGCATCCTTGAATTGCCATCCTTGCAGTGTAAATTTCAGTTGGAACAAGAAAAATCAACTGATGAAGGTTGAGAGAATATGGAGACCATTCCAAGGTAATCACATTGTGCTTTGCGAGGTATTGATGTACCAGTAGGGATTGATGTGACTGCACACTATCATGCAGCATAATCCAAATGTTTTTTCTCCATTTTTCTGGTAATTTCCTTCTGATTCCATCTCTTAGACGACAGAGGATATCAACATCTGTCTCCTGCGTCTCCACATACACAGACAATTTCGTTTGGACAAGAGCAAAGGAATAGTTATGTTGGAATTTTTGTGTGATTCTAACGATATTGTCTACCAAGATCTCATGTAGAGGACTGACCTTTTGTCTGAGGATTGTATAAAAAAAACACCATGTCTCATCTGTGATTATTGTTGAGAAAATTGCAATCTTGATCGAGGTTGACAGTTGTCCACTACGTGCATCATCATCGACACTAACATCACCTTCACGGCATCACTTTTGCCACACAAATACTTGCAATGTCTTCATTGTGGTATAACCATCTGCTATATTAAGTAATGTTATTGTCTCTGAGGGTTGCTAGAAGATTGTAGAAAGAAATGGCAACCTACTGAATGTAAATATATCATAAAAACACAACAGGCTAAAAATACTAGATTGATCACTATGTCCTGCTTTGTATATGCTACCAACCTTTAACAAGAAAGCAGGTGCACAGTCTCATTTTAGAATCAGACACCGTTGTTCCTTCAACCTGGTTGGTCTTGTTGTTACTTTGACCCGATAACAACTTTTTACAGGCATTTCTTGTTTGTTAGTTTGTTCCTGATCCATCAGTCTGTGGGCTCATACCCCTTTGTTTAGTCGGTTCCTGATCTAGCTGTCTGAGTGCTCGGATCCCTTAGTTTGGTTGGTTCTTGATCCAGCAGTCCATGGGCGTATTCCCCCTTAGCCTCATTGTTTAATTGGTTCTTGATTCAGCAGTCCATTTTGGCTTATATCCCTTAACCCCTTTGGTTGGGTCTTGATCCAGTGGTCCGTGGGCGTATACCCCTTAGCCCTCTTGGTTGGTTGGTTTTTTATCCAGCGATCCATGAGGTCATACCCCGTAGCCCTTAATTAAATTGATTCTTGATCCAATGATGTGTGGGCTCATACCCCGTATCCCTTTTATTTGGTTAAAACAATGGTTCTCACCCTTTCTTTCATCTATGGCTCCCTTCTGGAACACAACCTATCTTCTGTACCCCCTTCCATCACTTACTGCTGTACTTGTCTCATGAAATTTCCCTTA
This sequence comes from Meghimatium bilineatum, assembly GCA_034231615.1. Classification (NCBI taxonomy): domain Eukaryota; kingdom Metazoa; phylum Mollusca; class Gastropoda; order Stylommatophora; family Philomycidae; genus Meghimatium; species Meghimatium bilineatum. Next base: position 3,411,605 of record CM067299.1, read on the forward strand.
AATAACCGCCTTTCTATAACCTCCCCTTATTGGGTTGTGCTACTGACATCAAATTTCAAATTTTTCTTAATGGCTCCTCCCTCTTAAAAAAAAAAAAGGAAGAGGGCATATGGCTAACATTTAGAACCATTGGTTAAGATTATGTTATTTCTTAATAAAAATTCTGTTACTTAAAATTGATGTTAATTGATTTGTTTCAGATTGAGAAGCATTATGAGGAAGAAGCGAAACAAGGACGGGTTCTACCAGCACAATGCTGATTTAACACCAACAGGTTTCTCCAAGTCTTGGGGAATGTTAACAATTTTACGTACAACTATATTCTTGTACTTGTGAATGAGGGTCATTGCCAGTTAATGATAGGATTTTGTTGTTGATTTTAAAATGTGACTAAAATGTTTGAATATTTTAAATGCACAACTTGAATTGTGTCATCATGGCTTGAACTGTTGGGAAAACTTGAACTGTATGGTCGCAGCTTAAGACTGTTGGAACACCTTGAAGAGTGTTGTCACAGTAGAAACTGTTGTGTCATAACTGGGACTGTTGTGGGATAACTTATTCTGTGGCATCATAACTGGGACTGTTGTGGGATAACTTATTCTGTGGCATCATAACTGGGACTGTTGTGGGATAACTTATTCTGTGGCATCATAACTGGGACTGTTGTGGGATAACTTATTCTGTGGCATCATAACTGGGACTGTTGTGGGATAACTTATTCTGTGGCATCATAACTGGGACTGATGTGGGATAACTTATTCTGTGGCATCATAACTGGGACTGTTGTGGGATAACTTATTCTGTGGCATCATAACTGGGACTGTTGTGGGATAACTTATACTGTGGCATCATAACTGGGACTGCTGTGTGATAACTTATACTGTGGCATCATAACTGGGACTGATGTGGGATAACTTATACTGTGGCATCATAACTGGGACTGTTGTGTGATAACCTATACTGTGGCATCATAACTGGGACTGCTGTGTGATAACTTATACTGTGGCATCATAACTGGGACTGATGTGGGATAACTTATTCTGTGGCATCATAACTGGGACTGTTGTGGGATAACTTATACTGTGGCATCATAACTGGGACTTAATCATCACATCTTCAGTCTGATACTCTCTAACAAAAACATCTTCCCTGTTGGTGAGACATGGACAATTCTGTGTCAGGTTGGTCATTTTGTGAGCAATGTCAAAATAGAGATGATGTGGTCAGCATTGTGCCATTCACATATATTGTCCCTGATGTATTTGGTTAATATTTTCTGAAATGTATCCACTTTAGAATTGTCTCTGGTTGACATAAATTGTTTCTCATATAATCATACCATGGACATCTGTGACTATTTTGATAACAACACAGATTGCGGAAAAAAGATCCAGCAAGTTATATTGAGGTTGCTTTTCAGTATATAGTACTAGTACCAGTTCTCTCATACGGTTAGTCTACTAGCGAGAATGTACTACAGACAGTCACAATTCAGCAGAAGTGATAAAATAACTGAAAATCTTAGTTACTACCACTGAAGTCGGATGTGTAATAAACGCAAATAAAATGGTGATACAACAAATTCTTGCTGGCCTGGACTACATCCAGCTGGAAATCAAGTAGCACCATTGTCCTGCAAGAGAGAGATTCAGTGGGAGTATGAGAACAAAAACAGGACCCCCATGGCTAGTAAGTCAGTGCTTCAAACATTGTTACCAAGGATTCCAGTTTGAACATACTTGTTTTGGTTCATGAAAATTTGTTTTGCTTTGAGGTCAACTTAGTGGACAAAGATGAACAGCTTTATACTGTCAACAATTTAATTGTATTATCCATAAATGTCAACACCTGTGATGAAATCTTGTCAACACCTTTAATGACATCTTGTCACAATCTTTGGCTTAAAATATCTAATTTCTTTTAACTTCAGGGGAGTCACTCTTGTTCACTGTGCCAGGCTGGTGTTTCTCTAGGCACCATTCTGACAAGTTTTCTAGAACTTTATTTGCAATCCCATAGAGCTACTTTACTTAATGTGGCTGTTTACTGCAATACTAGAAGCAAGTCAAACTTCTACTACAGAGATGGATTTTAGCATAACCTACAGTGGGGCTGATGATGGAAGGGTAGATTCCCTCCCATTAATCCAGGTGTATGTCTCAGCATGTTTCATTGTAATAGAGATAGATCATGGCTGTGCTTTCTTAGTTGAGCAAGTTCTGTTGAGAGGGAAACACTTGGAGAGGTGAAGCAATATTTTTACCAGTTTAACTCTAAAGATACCAGATAATTCAATGATTTCTGTAATGGGTAAATATAGACCAAAAACATAATTTCTGGTTCTGAGACAGTTGTAGTTACTTAACTCTTCCTGTCAGCGTATATTTTGTTGAAACTGGACTCTGTTGCTGCAATACATCAGAGTTGCCAGTGTTTGTACAATTTTGTGCTGGCCCGTGTTCAATGAAAAAAATGTAAAAACAAGTTGGGTTTTGCCAAGAGTTGAGCATTGGTGTGTTTGAAAGACAAATGTGTTGTTTCATTCTGTTTATTTAAACTGATTGTTGAGATTGAAGACATAAAATCTGTTGTATTCTAAACTACAAAAGTCTGTGTATTCATTTTTTTCTTTGTTATTATTAGCATTTTCTTGATCATGAGAGAAATACTTAGTTCTACATCTGAGTTTTTTTTATTATGAGTGTTTTCATAAAACTATTTTTGTCTGTAGAGTTTAGTCATTGTGTCCACATCTGTGCTTTTAAAGTTACCAGTGTTTTCTTAAAACTATTTGTGTCCATAAAGTTAGGTCTTGTTCAGTGGCTCTGCTATATGAAAGCGGTAACCATCTCCTCTCCTTTGCAGTCTTTACTTCCCGGATTAATCCGGTACCCAATTAATGCTGGGTCGATCCGAGAGCTGCTGCAATCTGAAAAAATTTCCACCTCATCTGGGGAATGAACCCAGGATCACTCATATGCAAAGCCAGTGTGCGAACCACTGCGCCATGCAGCCCCCTCCTCCTATGTATATATGACCTTCTTAACATGACACTAGTAGAAGCTAGGCAGCTTGCACAGAACTAAGAGTCTTACAGAGTGACAGTAAGAACATTGTACTGCAACAGACACGTCACATAGATAGAAATATGACCGTTTTTTATTTTTTAGACGGCCATTAAGCAAAAAAGTAACTAGTTGAGCAGTATCTCTCATGAATGATACCTTCTATGTGGTCAAATCACAGCAACAGAACATTTGTACTGGCATCTTTCTCTTTTTTCTTCCATTTCTCCAACTTTTATGGTCATATTTGTCCTAAATGACATGAACCCTGTGTGTAGAGTTTATCAAAATAATAAAACTACTATTGCAAACGATGCAGTGACTGAAAATTTAGCACACAGAAAATATACAACATAATAAAATTGTGAATCATCTTTTCCCATGTGAATGATGGTTGATTATATCCGCACTTGCCGTTAAGCGTAGGGGCAGGAGCCTCAGTTGTTGTTCCAAGGCTAGATGTATTCCCTTGTTATGTTGAGTCAGTGTTTTTTCAAGATTACCTTGATGTTTTCTATCCACCGCGAGATATGCTTGTGTTGTATACTCTTATTGATATTTGTTTAGGGTTCATCCTCACAAGGTGACTGAACCATTTTACTTGCTGTCTTTCAATATATTCAATTTATGATATACATACTCTTTTCCTAATTTCTTATTTTATCTAGTAACCATTACAGCATTTCCCAGACGTTTCATTTCACATGTAACGATGTTACTTTTCTGCGAGACTGTTAAATACCATGTTTGACGTATAAAGTATTGGAATACAAAAATAAGTAATTGATTAGACCATACAGTTGTTTTAGAGACAGACAATCAGTCAATCAAGTGACATAGGCAATCATGTTTCTCCACGACTATCTGTCTCTTGTGTTGTCAATAAACTCAGTTGATGAACTTAACCGTGTCATAATACTAGTCCATCTAGCAACTTCTCTCTTTGTCGACCCCTATCTCTTCTCTCCTTGATCTTTCCAGTGGTTATTAAGTGTTCAAGCTGTGTTCTCAGCACATGCCCTAGAAACATTGACTGTCTGCCCCTAATGTTTGATATTTTTACGCCAGCACATATGAGAACATCTGCATTAGTTTTCTTACCTGTCCATGGTATTTTCATCATTCTTCTTAGAAACCACATCTCTGTAGCCTCTAAAACACTTTGAATTTTTTTGTTTACAGTCCATGCTTCATATCCATAAAAAAGAATTGGTTCGATATAACACCTCAGCACTCGAATTAGGATATGCATTGATAGACTTCCATTGCACAAAATGGTTCTCATTTTTTGGAATGCTGATTTGGCTTGTGCTGTTCGGCTCTTTATCTCACTGGAGCCTACCTTCTGATGTTACAGGGTGCCAAGATATTTCACTTTTTCAACTTGTCTTAATTTTATGTCATTAATTATTATGTTGCATCTTGGTGGTGTATGTCTCTTCAAGACAACCATTATTTCTGTTTTCTTCTTGTTTAAACTGAGGCGTTTGTTTTCACTTTCTTTCACCACTTCATCTAACAGGACATGTAGTTCCTGTGCGCTTCCTGCGATCAGTACTGTGCCATCAGCATATCTCAAGTTATTTATATTGCATCCTCCCATCCTAAGGCAGTTGGCAGTGTATTAAGCCATATAGTGGCATCTCCTGCAGCTCTGCATGTTTCTAAGCTTATTGACATTGTTTTTCCCTTAGAACTGCAGGTAGTTAAAAGAGTCGAGAAGTGGAGGCACTGTCTGCCCACCGTTTGGTATTTAACTCATTAAACAAAGAACCGGCTCCGTCCCAATCTTGGAATATATTAAGAGCCAACAGGTCAAATGATTTTCACACATAGCAGACTACCACCAGACAGCATACCACAGCAAGCTATGCTACACAGATACAGTCAAGGCAGACCTAAAAGTCGACCACCGAAATAAAAGAGGCGACAAATTCCACAATATACTCAGCACACACGAGGGCCATCTCCAGAGAACTCTTCTACCCCTGACACTGAAAGGCAACAACGGGTTTAGTGAATAGATAGATAGACAGAATAGCCCATCTAAGAGGTGTGCCGCAAGCCTATGGGAAAGGAGGGGGGATGTGAGGGTTGTAGTTTTTAATTCTTCCCCCAAGAAAAATCAGAACATGACTTTTAGTACTTGGAATGTAGACAAAAGGAGAGTTTAAACTTTTAGTACTTGGAATGTAGACAAAAGGAGAGTTTAAACTTTTAGTACTTGGAATGTAAACAAAAGGAGAGTTTAAACTTTTAGTACTTGGAATGTAGACAAAAGGAGAGTTTAAACTTTTAGTACTTGGAATGTAGACAAAAGGAGAATTTAAACTTTTAGTACTTGGAATGTAGGCAAAAGGGGAGTTTAAACTTTTAGTACTTGGAATGTAGACAAAAGGAGAGTTTAAAGCCCAAGCCCCCCCCCCCCCCCCCCCCCCCCCTTTATTGTAGGAGTTATGTACATAGAAAAATTGGCGGATCACTTTTTAGAAGCTTAGGTCAAACCCTCTCCTTACTGAAAACATAACTGCGGTTCTAGTGCTTCACCATAATGAAGTTTTTATCCCTAATTTTAAATCGTATTGAAATTTTAAAATATTAACACAGTAAAATTCTAGTGAGATCTCTAATGACTGGCTAAGATAGGAATTCCAATAGAATATAAGTGTTTTGATCAAATTAGTAATTGAAAATTATTTATAGAAAATATAAAAGTGATAAGAGTTTCTCGAATTTTTGTCACATCAAAAATTGATAAAATATTTTGAAAGATATAAAAGTACTTGAAAGATTGAAAAATAATTCAGAATTATTAAAAGTTGATCAATTCTTCTTTTTAACTCTCACCAGAATAGAAATGAGGAAATACCTTTCTCCTTTATGCTAGTTCAATTGACACGAGAAAAACAAGTTATTGTATCAGTCATGTCTCTTATTTGTGTAATATAACTTCAGAGACAAGTCAGCATATTCATAGTTAATTAAACCGTAATAAAACATTGCTAAAACACATTCAATCTTCAGATAAAATGAAGTCACACAAGAATAGACATAAGAGCTACATCTTTTGTTTTGTAGATGTGAAATAGTAGTGGTGTGTGTTTTTAATTTGATAAAGTAAGAATATTAAAGCATAATTTTTGTTATTGATTTGTTTTAAAAATATTTGAAAAATATGTATATTTATCTGAAAAAAATGGTGAGATTGATATTTATTCCTAGCCTTCTTAGAATGTGTAATATAAACATTATTTTTATATATAAAAGTGTGTTCTCTTTTAATACTCTTTCTCTTCTGTCCTCATTTTACAAGATGGTGATATGGTAATCCTAATGAAGCATCTCTCAAGGATATTACATACCATTATATTTATTATTTATACTCTTATTGACATGTTCATGGTATACATCTATTGTATTTTCGTGGCAAGAAGCTCAAACATCATATATTTCCAAGGCAGTATTTTGTTACTTTGAAATTGACCAAGACACACGGGAAGAACTTGCATACAATAGATACATTGCTCTCTAACGTCCACAAAAAAACTAGCATTTGTGAATAGAGGAGAAAATGGTCATCCTGTGCTCAAACTATCCAAGGAATTCAACTGAATTTCGTAAGTAGAAATCGAACGTAAAAATTAATCTCAGACGGATCCTTGAAATAATATATATCAAATATGCCAAATGCCTTTATATATAGCAGCACATCAACGAGTACAGGACGGCATTTCCAACGATAACATGGCAACTCTGGACAAGAAAACATGAATGTTACTTTAATAATTCAGAATTGTGACGTGATCGCTTTTACTCAGTTAGTCGAGAGGTTATCATTACCGTACACATGACACATACATAGGTGCTCCGAGCTCCCTCTGAGTATATCTACAATATACTGTAAGAGTAAACACATCGATGTTATATAATGATAACGGGAGAGTATACGGGCACCAGCAGCTAAACAAATGAAATATCGCAGTGGATAATCAGTAAGCAGAGGAGGGAACATAAAAGCATAGACATACATCAAGGACTGTACAAGGCAAGAGTTTTCCTCACTCGTCCTCATTGTTCAAAATATAAATTGTTGGTGGACTCTGTGTGTTGATGCATCCATTATGGTACCCCTATGATTCAGGCGGGTATTGTTTATAGAAAAAAATAATATCCGCAATTATACGATAACTGAAAGTTCTAGTTCTCTGTTGATTAACAAACATTCTTTGCAAACCACTAATTATTAATACTGTTCATTTCTACCACACCACATTTAAAGCCCAGCTCCTTTATTCTGGACAATGAAAAAAAATCATCTTCATTAATTTCGTTTGATCATGCAGTTTCTGTCAAAGAGTTAAATATATCGACGCGATCCAAACCCTGTCATTCGATACATTGAAAGAACCTGCCAATTTATCTGATCTCATTACATTGAACACCCGAATGACCAGGAACAAAATACATGCAAGACCTGCCAACTTTTACCTCTCCCACAGCATCACGCCAACTGTTCACGAATATAGTCATTTATAAAAAATTAGGTATGTTGATTATCATCTTCGCACACATGACATGTCGACATGTGCTCAGATCTTCGCTTCAGTAAATATCCCAGGGTATAACGGCTGATAGTTCCGTTTCTATGTTTGTTCAGTGTTATTTTTGTATATTTGTTATGTGTTCTCTATGGGTCACGTCCATTCTCACTCATAAATCGCGCATTCTCGATATTCGCTCATGCTAATTTATTTCAAAAGCATCTGATCTTGCAGACTCACGAAGACCACTGAGCATGACTGCTCTGTTCATAGGCTGACCATCTGGTTTGGTGGTGAGGCTAGCTAAGTGGTCGGCCCGTTCGTTTCCTTCCACACAAGTGCTGGGTCAAAGTTAAGCGTGATTTCCGGCAGTGATGCCCGCATTGTAGCTTTCTCTAATGACTACACCAACTTACATCAATGAAACAAGTCACTTGTATTTTCCTTTACACGTTGTGTGCTATAGTATGTTCCCGATAGAGATCTTCTGGTGTTGAATGATCGTTTGTATGTATTTCTATAGATTAACAAAACTTCATTGCACCACGTATTCCATTTCGCTTGTCTTATAGAGATGGGAGTTTCACGTATGCCGTAAAATTGCTATTCAACCGGTTTATATTTCCTATATTTGTTTGTTAACATAAACTATGACAATCAATACAAGGTAACTGCGTGAAACGTAACAACAATTAGACTTACGTAAAATACAGGTTTATATTTCGTTTCAATGGGACACCACAGACTATATTTTAAATTAGTGGATAATGATGAGCACACAAGAAATCATAAAAATTGCAATACACAAATCACATTCAACGCGGGGTGCAAAGGGAACGCAATGCTCTAGGCGGACCCAGGGTTAGCAGATAAATGTACCTCCACGCGGTACACCCTGGAAACAGAAATACAGCAGCTCGAACTGATTCTGGCCAAATCATTTGGGGATCGTGTCCGAGAATGTGGAGGTAGCAGATGGAAAGAGATTTGATTGCACAAGAGACAGACAATATCTCCGACACCACCAGCATCGCCACATATAGCGACACTGTTGACATACAGTGAAGCTAGTCAGTCTAGTCCGAACATTGGAGGGGCGGCCAATGTAAAATGCACGTAAAGGTAGATGCATGGCGAGAGACAAATAGATTTCATACCGAGTACAATGAAACAATGAAAGGGCAGAACAGCGCTAGAGGGCAGCGCGAACTGCAAATTGAAAGTGAAAAGTCTCTAGGAAAGGGGAACTACAAGCTCCGTCAGCTCGAGACGAGCATCTAGTTACCTGAGTTCCTTACAGGCAGAGACCCAGACCCATTCATTGGCGTTTGGTAAAGCAAGAAGACCTAATCCAACTATAATGTCGAGCCTTCCTAAACCGGAAATATGCTCGCGAAGAAAAAGGGTTCTGTACCCGATGGGCTCAAGCACAAAAGGGACAACGATTTAGCCCTGGCCCAACTCTACTGTCAGGTTTTCCTACACCGGAAATACACCTGAAGAGAGAAAGGTGTCAGTACCTGATGGGCTCAGGCGCTATTGGGACAAGGACGATCAGCTCGAGAACGCCTTGCTCTCAAACGCGTGGTGTGAGACTCGAACTTGGACAAGGGGTACACGATGTCGGTGAATGACACCTCGGCTAAGAGGGCGAAAGAGCCAGGGCCCAACTCCTCTGTTGAGTTCTTCCCCTTAAGGAACCAGGCTCACGGATGAGAAACGGTTCAGTACCCAATGGGCACAGGCACAGCACGTCCAATTACACGAAGCAAGTTCATAGACAGTGGAACACCTCGTACGAGAGCAAAAATCGTCTGGGCGAAGAGTCGCCACTACGCGTTCCTGGAGACAGATATCGATGCTGTCACAGGCTAAGGGTAGCCCACCCGAATTGTCAAGGCATGCCGAAATCGGATGTGCTAGGCCTACAAGGCGCATAACGGTGGCACAACGTAATCACGCTCCCGGCGGAAATCGCACTGACACCCGTGATGGTTACAATGGAGCGAACACAAAACAAACATTCAACGTTTCAACCAAAAGGTCTTATCAAGACACAAACAATTATCGTTGTGATAATTTTTTTTCCATTCGTCGTCTTTTGATGTTTTGTTTGTGTCTTGATAAAGATCTTTGGTTGAAACGTTGAATGTGATTTATGTATTGCAATTATTATGATTTCTTGTGTGCTCATCATTGCCCATCATTACCCACAAGTTTAAGATATAGTCTGTGGTGTCCCATTGAAACGAAATATAAACCTGTGTTTTACGTAAGTCTAATTAACATAAACTGCAAGCTGGCATATTTGTGAGTGATGTGAACTCTCGAGCGTCGCACGGGAGAAAAGTGCAATCAGTGATCTGGAGTCTGCTAGTGTAGTAGTCTAGATCACTGAGCTAGTTCTTATCATGCAAGATTCTTATCTCTTAACCTACAGTTCATTTAAAAAGTAACAATTTAGAGATAAATCTTGATATAACAATGACGCTGTAGCTTATCTAGAAGACTGCCAACAGTCTTGTCTTGTCGTAAACTCATGCCATATATACACGTTTCTTGCATTACGACGGCTGCTTCGATATGGCCAGCAGAGTTGTTACGTTGATTACTCTATTTATTGTGCCCGTAGCTGTTGTTACATACATACTGATCACCGGTACATCGTATAACTCAGAGCTACTCATGAAGTATACATGTCAGGCGCCGTACGTGAACCAATGGCTATCTAAATGTCATGAAAGTTCGTCTTCAGGTAGTACAAAAGCGCAGGATATAATAGACATTACCACTGACAACACAGATACAGTACCAAAATATTCCGAGCTTGACGTATACAATCAGTGCATGCTGGAGAATAAGGAAGAAGAACAAGAAAGAAGAAATGGTAAGGTTAGGCCTATATAAGAAGTGTTTTTAAAGGTCTTTTTCTCTATCTAGTCTTTCGCGCTTTTTGGGGCAACAACAAAACATCACCCATCTGTTATTTGGCATCTTATGTACTTGGTCTAACTTTGCTCGCCAGCCTAGCTATATGATTCCAAATTAATCTGGTTACCACAATTTAGTTTATTCTGAGGTGTCATCTGAGGGCAGTTTTTGCCAGTCTGTTTCCACCATAGCATGCTCTATCCATTTCTGGCATTTTTCCCATCATGATGTATTCACATTCTCCTGGTGTCATCATGCCTTTTGTTTAATATAGTTACTGGAAACAAAATAAACATATTCCTGTTCAGTGTTCATTCTCAAACTTCTGCTGGATCTCTCTTGTAGCAGGAACATGGTTCTATTAGATTTCCAGCAGGATGTAGTCCAGAGAACAGGCATGCTTTGTGTCACCGTTTTATTTTGGCCAAAGCCCGAAACATCTGTCTTCTGCAGAAATATACATATGATGTTTTTCTGTCATGCATAGTAGATAGTCTGGACATAAATTATGTCATTCTTCAACAAGGATATATATATATACATTTTGAGATTATTTCATGTCCAAGCTAAGATTCCAATAAATCACTTACATACTAAATTATTTTTTTGCAGTAAGCTTGTCAATTCTGATTTAGTTAATCATGCTATTATTGTAGTGATATTTTTAAAAAATATACAGATGTACATTTTATTAAGCTTACAAAAATATATATTTGTCAGTTGAAATTGCCTTGGAACAATTCAACCACCCTTTCCTACTTGTGAAACTTAATTCAACCACCCTGTCCTACTTGTGAAACTTAATTTGGTAAAACTACAGATTAACTTTTCACTGTTCTATAAATAGCACACTGTTTATATTTTTAACTAAGTAATGTCATGGATTTCTCCTGAATGCGCCTGTTCAGTTACTATCCTTGTCCCAATATATATTCATTTTTATAAGTTATTTATTTTTTAATTTTTAACTAATTCTAACCCTAATCTAAATACTAATTACAAATGAATATGCCTGTTCAATTAATATATCTTAATTTTAAATGCAAATTCTACTAATCACAGGGCAAAGGTTAGGCAATACCTCGAAACTAGAACAAAGGTCACATAAAGAGCTAAACCGTAGTTGCGCCCTTAATTAAACCAGCCTGTCCTACTTGTGAAACTTAATTCAACCAGCCTGTCATTCTTTTGAAATTTAATTCTACCATCCTGTCCTATTTGTGAAACTTATTTAGTAAACATTTCAGAAATAAATGTATCTTTTGGAAATATCAATTGAAAAGGAAAACTGTTGCAGAAAATTTGTGGGCAAAGGAAAACAGGAAGAGAGGATACGAGAGAACATAAAATGAAATTGAAGTGCTCATCCGACAGAAGTCATGGTAAGTTACTTAGGACAATTGTAGTGGAATGTCTCATCTGGAAAAGGCTAAGGTACTTCTTTATATATTTGGTAGCTACCAATGAAGGATGCAAACCACAATCAGGTTAGTACACAAGGGCAATCTGGCAGAACCATTTGAAGTTAAAATAGGAGTTCAACAAAGATGTTTACCATTTCCAACAATCTTTCTTATGGTTATAGGTTGGGTGATGAGATAAACAACTTAATGAAGGAAACATGAATACAGTGGATATTTCATATGCAAATGGAGGATCATGATTTTGCAGATGACTTAGGTCTACTATCACACAAATAGCACATGCAGGAAAACACAAACTGATATAAGTAGCAAAAACTGAATTTCAAATCAAAGTAAGTACCGGTAAAACAAAAGAAATAATAATTAATAATATGCTAAAAGATTTCACACACAAGTTCCTGGTTGAGGTAGAAACAAAAAGTAGAAAATGGAGATGGATGGTACACACCCTCAGAAAGAAGCTTGACAACATAACTAGACAGAATCTGAATTGGAACCCACAGGGAAAGAAAAGAGTTGAAATACCCGGAGAACAGTTGAGGAAGAGACCAAATAAATTGGTACCTCATGGGCACAGATAAAGAGGACAGCTCATCACATAATTTTTTAAGAGAGTGGCAGTTGCAGTCCTATGTTTCACAGGGAACTGAAGGGAAATGAATGGGTTGCTTCTCATCCAGGTAACTGTTTATGTTTACTTGGCACTAGTTTGCAAAAAAGCAACACCTGTGGTCAACCCAGCCATCAAGAAATGGGTATTTGTAGATGATCTGTAGATGTAACATATTTTGCTAATGTTTCTATATCACAGGATTAAAACAACATGGGTTTAATGATTTTGTCAGCGAAAAGATAGGCCTCATAAGAGATGTACCAGATGTCAGACTACCCGCGTGAGTATTTAGTTTTATCTGTCAGACCAACTGTAAGATTACCAGAATAAACTAGCTAATAGAAATATCATTCTGGAAAATTCTCTTATGACCCTGACTTAGGACTTGTGACCACACTATATAATAATACCCATACTCCATCAGGGTCATAGAGGGGCTCTACAGGGAGGGGCCACACATTTGATTTTTGACCAACTCAGTGGGGTTACTATAGGCACCAAGATGGGATCCAACTTTATCTGCTTGTTCATGGACCACCTTGAACACCTATGGTGGGCCCTTCCGATTGATGTTCAATAGGTATATTGATGATGGGATCAGCATTACTTACATGTCTGAAGCTGATCTAGCATGCTTCATACACTTTATTGATAATTTTCACCTGGCCATCAAGTTCACATCAGAGATCTCCACCTTGCATGTGAACTTCCTGGACATATCCATCACTATCTAACCCTGCTGTCTCAGCACATTGGTACACTACAATCCGACTGATGCCCATAGCTCTCTTCTATACACCTCTTCTCATCCCTCCGCCTGTCAGGATTCCCTTCTATTCTCTCAACTTCAGCTCTGACTTTTATGTAGTGGTGAGGAGGACTTTGTTGAGAAAGCTCAACAGATGATGGATTTCTTCTGCTGTCAACTATGCTCAGACAGAGTCCTCAGGTCTGCCCTTATTCCAGTATACAGCCTCTCCCATTGGGACATCCTCTCTTGAACACTCGGAAGGTCTTCCTCTTTGAACAGGGTCAAACTTGTTCTTACTTTCCACCCCATAGTGCTCCTTTTTGTCATGTCCTTCTCCAACCCTTCCTCTTCTCCAGATGGACGCACAAAGTGTTCTGTGACACCCCTCTGGTTGCTGGTGTAACAAGAACCTCAAGGATCTACTGGTCCGGAGTCACCTCCAGCCTGACATTCCTAATCATTTTAGCATAATCAGCTGCAAATACAACAAATTCTTCACCTGTGCCTATATCAGAAGCGGTCTATCACATTCCCCAAAGCCACCTTCACTATTGAAGAGAGCTACATGTTTTCCAAATGCCATCTATACTATCATATGAAAGCATTGTGCCATGACATATATAGGTGAAACTGGCAGAAGACTTGCTGACAGATTCTGCGAACACCAATACAGCATCAAAAACCATTTGGGTTATCATGTGGACATCCACTTCAATGGCTTGGGCCATTGGGACGCCCAGAACATTCAGGTTAGGGGCATTAAGTCATACTTCTCTGACTTCTTCTTCTTCTTTCGTTCACTTGAAACATGTCTATATCTGTAATTCTGTCTCCTTAATAAAACTCAGTCTTTTGTAGTTCATACAGTGTCCCATAGAGTTTTGATTCCAGTGTTGTTTCCTCTGGCCAATATGTCTGCCTCAGCGTTTCATGCTCAGAACACTCTTGAAGTATATGTTTGGCACTCTGTGCTGCATGTACACATGGCCATACTTCTCTGACGACCGGACCCGTCTTTAGCATTGCTTGAGAACTGCTACATTTACCAATTTGGCACTCTTAAACCCTTCAGGATCAATGAGTGCTTGTCTCATGGATAATTTCAAGTTGTTCCATTATTTCTCTGTTTGTTCTGTGTCACATGTATGTAGCTGTTTGTGTATATTCCTTGTCTGTGTTATTCCACTTCTGACCTAGTTACAACTCTTCCGGTCTACAGTTTACTCAGCCATGTAAACATATGTAAGTGTTATTCTTATTTGTCGTGATGTGATGTGTATATTCAAATTTTGTCTTGATAACCACATTATCATAAGGGCAGGCAAAGGCTTAGCAGCAATGAAGGTTATGGCTGCTGTGCAGTGTGAGCAGAGGTTGTTATTTGTACCAGGGTTTGGTTGTGGCTGTGGTGGAATATGCACTGGCAATTCTGACTCTTAGCCAAACTCAGATCAAAAGACTGGATAGAATCCAGAATGCAGAAATGCGTATCATACTGGGATGCACAAGAGACACATCAACAAGAGCTATGCGATACCTACTTGACTGCCCAACAACTGAGCACAGATTATAGTATTTCCGTGCACGGGCGTACCTTCAAATATATGCAGATAAAAAAGGAACACCCGTTGCATTCTGAAATACAGAAAGTTAAAGGCAGCAGACTCAAAAAGGGAGGTCATGGATGGGATGTGCTGAGGATGTCATAAAAAGCGTGTGCAGATTGCAGGATGTGGCAGCAGGTGCGGAATGGATAAGTCTACCCACAGATTTCGAAACGTGTTTGAGAGTAGTAATATCACTTAGCAGGGAATGCAGAGAATGGTGTCCCACAGCTGTGGAGAAAGAAGTGCAGGCTGTGGTCAGTGAGAATATCAAAGAGGGGAATGTGATTATATACACCGATAGATCTGTGATTACGCATGCTCGCAGTGCTTGGGCCTTCACAGCTCAGTGCGCAGGTAAAACAATCAAGGAGGAGAGTGGTGCCTTTGCGGTCACTACGAGTAGTATGATCATGGAGACTATGGCTGTGACCAGGGCATTTGAGTGGCTACGCACATAGAAGGTAACTCAGGTCTTCATCTTGAGTGACTCTTATTAGTATGATTAAGAAGGTACAAGGTCTCGTTCTCGAACAGTGGATTGAGGCCTTGAGAAAGGCGAGCCTGAAAGTTGTTACATTTATTTTCATGCCGGGACATGTGAGCGTTCGAGGCAATGAAAGAGCAGATCATGTGCGATTGTGGCACAGGGCAATGGGGCAATGGATCGCGCTGACGTTTTGAATTCCTTAAGAGATATAACACACGAGAGTGAGACTAATGTGGATGATTATTCCTTTTCAATAGCTAGGATTAAAGATCAGGGATTGAAATGCTGTGTTGCTAGAAGTGAAAATTTTGGAGGGCACAGAAGAATGATGGTCAACCAGCATAGGACCCGTACTGTCAGCAGAAGTGTAATGGCGGATACACTCAAGGAGAGATTGGAGCAACTATGGACATGTCCAGTTTGCAGTGATGATGATCCGACGACTAACTAACTTTGTCTTGATAAAGACCTTTTGATTGAAATGTCAATTTGTGTGTGTTATTGTGATTGTCTCCAGTGATTAGCCAAACTTGATCACCCTGTTCCTGGATTTACCTGTTGGTTTTCAGTTTTGTAAGTACATATTTATGATGTATTATAAATATGTTGATGTATTTTGCATAATTTATTTGTCAGATGTCAAGGAAAAGTGTATAATGGCAGTCTTCCAAAAGCTAGCATAGTTATGTGTTTCTACAACGAAGCATGGTCAACACTGCTGAGAAGTGTACATAGCATTCTTAGACAGAGCCCTGCTGAATTACTACAGGAGATTATACTTCTCGATGATAGCAGTTCCTTGGGTACTTCGGTTTTTTTGTTCCAAATTTTGTTTTTATCAAAAAAAAACTGATAGATAAAACTTAATTATGAGTTTATGGGATGTCTCTTCATGCTGAATAGAAGTGTTTATTTCCAAGTTGAGATAAAATCTAGCCATAATGTTTAGGAAATATATTTTCTAACTACACAGTACTCCAACTTTCTTTGAAGTGAAGTCACCATTACATTCCTCTAGCCTTATAATATTCTCTTACTATTCTAGTCTGGCATCTCCTTGCTTTGTACAGACTGAGTGACTGAGTGGTGAATAGTTAAACCCAAAAGTATTGGATTGCAAGTCAGTGCCCTAGTGTTAATGCCACACACATTAAAATTGTACAATAAAAGTATAGTACAATAGTATATAAAAATTGTTCAATGATAGTATAGTCAATTAGAGGATAGGCGTACGGTACATGAGAAACAGTTTGAATGTTTGCCGTTCAAGTTTAAAACTTTTGTTCATGTGGTCAGCACTTCACATATGCCTGGAAAAGTGACAACAATATTCCAGCACTGTTAGAATCACAGGTTCAGGGTCTGATCAGTAACAATTTTTCTGCTCATGATACTATTGTCTACACTGATGTGTCAGTGATTCGCTGTGTGTGCAGCTCATGAACTTCTTAAGTTGAGTGCGCTTGAGTTCAGCTTTATTTCATCTCTCCTTTTATACAATTGTAAGATATATTATTGTCTACACTGATGTGTCAGTGATTTTTCATGCGTTCTGCTCATGAACTCAAGCTCAGTGCTTTTTATTTCATCTTCTTTTATACTAGTTGATATATTATCCGATTCACTTCCAGGTGAAGATCATGCGACACAGATTTTTTTTCTGACACTGTCACAAAGTTGAATGATCAATATTTTGAATTTTGAGTACTCTAAACCAGAGATAAGCAAAATCTGGCTCCCATGGGTGATAAAATCTGGCCTGCTTAACCATTTTTACTGGCTATGAGTTCAGAAAACACTACTTGGAACCAAGGTATTAACTTTTATTACACTGCATTAAAATTATAAAACAAACATTTAGCCTATACAAAGCATACAAAAAGGCATTGTCTCTAGAGAACTCTTTTACCCCTGACCCCCTGCAAGGCATAAAGCACAAAAAAAGTAATTAAAAATATGTAATTTATCCCTGTAGCAGCATTACTTTTTGACTACATTATAGATTAATATAGATTCCTATATTAATCTGTGTATTTTAGTTCATCCTGGAGACAGGCTAGATTCCTATATTAATCTATTGTACTTATGTAAAACACAGGTTTTTTAAATTGTTCCACTAAGACATGACAATCACAAAAATCTAGAGGGTTATAATGAGCAAACAAGAAAACATACAAATTACAATACACAAAACATTTCTGTGTTGTGATAATTTCCATTAATCGGCTTTTGATGTTTTGTGCATATCTTGATAAAGATCTTTTAGTTGAAACGTTGAAAATATTTTGTGTATTGTAATTTGTATGTTTTCTTGTTTGCTAATTATAACCCCCTAGTTTTTGTGATAGTCCGTCGTGTCTTAGTGGAACAATTTTATAAGAATGTGTTTTACGTAAGTAAAATTGTTGTTACATTTCACACAGTTACCTTATATTGATTGTCATATATTAATCTATGTATTTCAGTTCATCTTGGAGACATGCTAGATTCCTATATTAGTGACAACTTCAAGAATGTAAAACTTGTACGGAGCAAGTCTCGTCTGGGTTTGATTAGAGCCAGAATGGAAGCAGCAAAGCATGCCACTGGCAAGGTTTGTTCTTGAAAATGACAAGATTTTTACATTGGAATTGTTTCTCATTTTAATCAATCTTGTACTTGTTGATATAAAAAGTTGATTGGATTTAGTTGAGTGAGTACCTGTTTTAGTTGAGTGAGTACCTGTTTTAGTTGAGTGAATACCTGTTTTAGTTGAGTGAATACCTGTTTTAGTTGAGTGAATACCTGTTTTAGCTGAGTGAATACCTGTTTTAGCTGAGTGAATACCTGTTTTAGCTGAGTGAATACCTGTTTTAGCTGAGTGAGTACCTGTTTTAGCTGAGTGAGTACCTGTTTTAGTTGAGTGAATACCTGTTTTAGTTGAGTGAGTACCTGTTTTAGTTGAGTGAGTACCTGTTTTAGTTGAGTGAGAACCTGTTTTAGTTGAGTGAGTACCTGTTTTAGTTGAGTGAGTACCTGTTTTAGTTGAGTGAGTACCTGTTTTAGTTGAGTGAGTACCTGTTTTAGTTGAGTGAGTACCTGTTTTAGTTGAGTGAGTACCTGTTTTAGTTGAGTGAATACCTGTTTTAGCTGAGTGAATACCTGTTTTAGCTGAGTGAATACCTGTTTTAGCTGAGTGAATACCTGTTTTAGCTGAGTGAGTACCTGTTTTAGTTGAGTGAGTACCTGTTTTAGTTGAGTGAGTACCTGTTTTAGTTGAGTGAGAACCTGTTTTAGTTGAGTGAGTACCTGTTTTAGTTGAGTGAGTACCTGTTTTAGTTGAGTGAGTACCTGTTTTAGTTGAGTGAATACCTGTTTTAGTTGAGTGAGTACCTGTTTTAGTTGAGTGAGAACCTGTTTTAGTTGAGTGAGTACCTGTTTTAGTTGAGTGAGTACCTGTTTTAGTTGAGTGAATACCTGTTTTAGTTGAGTGAGAACCTGTTTTAGTTGAGTGAGTACCTGTTTTAGTTGAGTGAGTACCTGTTTTAGTTGAGTGAGTACCTGTTTTAGTTGAGTGAGTACCTGTTTTAGTTGAGTGAGAACCTGTTTTAGTTGAGTGAGTACCTGTTTTAGTTGAGTGAGTACCTGTTTTAGTTGAGTGAGAACCTGTTTTAGTTGAGTGAGTACCTGTTTTAGTTGAGTGAGTACCTGTTTTAGTTGAGTGAGTACCTGTTTTAGTTGAGTGAGTACCTGTTTTAGTTGAGTGAGTACCTGTTTTAGTTGAGTGAATACCTGTTTTAGTTGAGTGAGTACCTGTTTTAGTTGAGTGAGTACCTGTTTTAGTTGAGTGAGTACCTGTTTTAGCTGAGTGAGTACCTGTTTCAGTTGAGTGAGTACCTGTTTCAGTTGAGTGAATACCTGTTTTAGTTGAGTGAGTACCTGTTTTAGTTGAGTGAGTACCTGTTTTAGTTGAGTGAGTACCTGTTTTAGTTGAGTGAGTACCTGTTTTAGTTGAGTGAGTACCTGTTTTAGTTGAGTGAGTACCTGTTTTAGTTGAGTGAGTACCTGTTTTAGTTGAGTGAGTACCTGTTTTAGTTGAGTGAGTACCTGTTTTAGTTGAGTGAGTACCTGTTTTAGTTGAGTGAGTACCTGTTTTAGTTGAGTGAATACCTGTTTTAGTTGAGTGAGAACCTGTTTTAGTTGAGTGAGTACCTGTTTTAGTTGAGTGAGTACCTGTTTTAGTTGAGTGAGTACCTGTTTTAGTTGAGTGAGTACCTGTTTTAGTTGAGTGAGTACCTGTTTTAGTTGAGTGAGTACCTGTTTTAGTTGAGTGAGAACCTGTTTTAGTTGAGTGAGTACCTGTTTTAGTTGAGTGAATACCTGTTTTAGTTGAGTGAGAACCTGTTTTAGTTGAGTGAGTACCTGTTTTAGTTGAGTGAGTACCTGTTTTAGTTGAGTGAGTACCTGTTTTAGTTGAGTGAGTACCTGTTTTAGTTGAGTGAGAACCTGTTTTAGTTGAGTGAGTACCTGTTTTAGTTGAGTGAGTACCTGTTTTAGTTGAGTGAGAACCTGTTTTAGTTGAGTGAGTACCTGTTTTAGTTGAGTGAGTACCTGTTTTAGTTGAGTGAGTACCTGTTTTAGTTGAGTGAGTACCTGTTTTAGTTGAGTGAGTACCTGTTTTAGTTGAGTGAATACCTGTTTTAGTTGAGTGAGTACCTGTTTTAGTTGAGTGAGTACCTGTTTTAGTTGAGTGAGTACCTGTTTTAGTTGAGTGAGTACCTGTTTTAGTTGAGTGAGTACCTGTTTTAGTTGAGTGAGTACCTGTTTTAGTTGAGTGAGTACCTGTTTTAGTTGAGTGAGTACCTGTTTTAGTTGAGTGAGTACCTGTTTTAGTTGAGTGAGTACCTGTTTTAGTTGAGTGAGTACCTGTTTTAGTTGAGTGAGTACCTGTTTTAGTTGAGTGAGTACCTGTTTTAGTTGAGTGAGTACCTGTTTTAGTTGAGTGAATACCTGTTTTAGTTGAGTGAATACCTGTTTTAGCTGAGTGAGTACCTGTTTTAGCTGAGTGAGTACCTGTTTTAGTTGAGTGAGTACCTGTTTTAGTTGAGTGAGTACCTGTTTTAGTTGAGTGAGTACCTGTTTTAGTTGAGTGAATACCTGTTTTAGTTGAGTGAATACCTGTTTTAGGACTTGATCAGAAGCTGCATCTGCTTTGTTTACTTATCTGGTGTCAGCCATCTGTAGCAGTCATTTCTCTTAGACTTTCTTGTATACCCTTCTTCCAGCTGAATATGTCTTTAACAAATTTCTCACAGTAGCTGCAGTATTCAGTTTGAAAATATTTTTATAAAAGAAATTGTCATAATTTTGTTCTGTTACCAGTGGCCAATTCTCCATACAGGAGTACATTTTTTGTGCCTATCATACTCCATTATGCATACATATCTATGTCGTATTGAATGATGTTGCTGGAGTGAAATCATGTTTGGGAATTCTTGCATGACCTAGTATCCGATGTTTAGTACACGTCTCAAGCAACGTGTCGGAAATGTATGTACACAAGTATTGATGTTTGTTAGCATTCATTATCAAACTCCTACTGGATATCTCTTGAAGCATTCATTATCAAACTCCTACTGGATATCTCTTGAAGCAGGACATTAATTTAACTATATTTTCAGCAAAATATAGTCCAGAGAATGGAGATGAGTTGTGTCATTATTTTTGTGTGTGCATCAGTGGCCTACACATCTGACTGGAAGCTGATATATTTCTAAGATGTTGTATTGCCTTTCTAAGATGTTGTATTGCCTTTCTAAGATGTTGTATTGCCTTTCTAAGATGTTGTATTGCCTTTCTAAGATGTTGTATTGCCTTTCTAAGATGTTGTATTGCCTTTCTAAAACCTTTAGGTTCTAGTATTCTTGGATTCTCACATCGAAGCTGGAAAGGCTTGGCTGGAGCCACTTCTCCACAGAATATCCCAAGACAGGAAGACTGTTGTTGTACCAATTGTCGACACTATTGAATCAGAGACCATGATATATCGTGGTGCTGATTTAGTGCGTGGAGGCTTTACTTGGTCGCTACTGCATAACTGGGAACCTCTTCCAGATGCTGTTCGAAAAAAGGTCATGGTGACAGCGGACCCATTCATGTAAGATTTTAGTGAATATTTTCTCCTGTTTTTTTGTGTAGATTTTTGTGTTGATGTTTCCAGAGTTCGTCAAGGTTGCGTGCTCTCACCTTTGCTATTCAATATATACATCGACAGAATAATAAAAGAGATAAAAAGTTCAGATGGCAACGTCACCGATTCAGAACAAGACAACCCAGAGCAAAAAAATAATGAAATAAATGAACTACTTTCCGCAGACGATAGAGCCTTATACGAAAATGAAGAACAACTACAAAGTCATGTTAATTCACTATCTGCAACATGTAGAAAATATAACATGAAGATCAATACACAAAAGACGGAAACTATGAAAATATGCAGAACACCAAGTCCACTAAACATACAGATAGACAATATAGGAGTAAAACAAGTAACAGAGTTCAAATATCTTTGTAGTATTTGTACAGAAAATGGAAGCCTCGATAAAGAAATAGAGATAAGATGTCAAAAAGCAAATGCAGTAACATACCGTCACCACTACTTCATCCCAAGGTCGAGATGGAAGTCAAGAGACAAAGTTTCACATTACAGAAAGATAGTGACATGTGAGATGAAATGCTTGAGGAAAGCTGCCGGGGTCACCAGGCTTGATAGATTACAAAATGAATATATCAGGGAAAGAATAGGTATAATATCTTGTACAGATTACATAGAGAGAGAACAGATCAAGTGGTTTGGCCATATTATGAGAGTATATCACGAAAAAAGTTGCCCATATAAGCATATAACTAAATGAGATCAGGGTACAAAACTAGAGGAAGACCACGAAAAAGATGGATAGAAAATGTTAGGGGCATCCTAAACAGACACAGTCATAGCACAGCCAAGGCCACACATCTGGCTTTAGAACACAAGCTCGAGCTCCAATCACCCCTACGCTTAACGGCAAGAGTGGATCACAAACTACCTGGGGAAAGACAATAGACAATAGCTTCCAGAGTTGCACACCTGTGAGACTGAAGAGTTATAGGTTTGATGATGGTAATGATGTGTTATCATTAAAGGTCACACATTTCCAGAAATGTCAGCAGTTGAGATCGCCCATAAGAATGAGTACATTCTGGAAGAAAAGGCCACCTCAATAATAAAAGTAACTTCATTGCAAGGAGGAAATAAACACATGGCAAGTACAACTTCTATGACAGATGGTAAAGGTAGGTCCCACAGCAGCAACACAGCGACGAGGATGAAACTTGTCATATATTCAACTGCAGCAACTATTAGGTGGGATGGCTAGTTTCCTTAATTGCTGTATTTACCTTCCCCAACTCATGTGTCGGAAACCAATTTAAGCTGGTTTGACTGGAAGAGCGTTCATGTCGGGTGAGAAATCTCGACTGGGATTTTTTGTGTCAAGACCCGGTTTCAAACCAGGCATGTTGTAATTTGGTAGTAGTAAGTAAGCTCACAACCAACTAAGCTACTATGCTTCTCAGATACTACACATACTGACCAAAAGGGAGCAGATTATGATACATTACCCAGAACAGGCCAAATTAAAATAAGACATCACTTGTACACCAGGTTCAAGACAGGTAACAGACTAGTGCCACTGTCAGAAGACAGATGGGATATCAGACCATGTCCTGCACAACTCTTCTCTAGCTGGTGAACGTGAGGAGTCATATAGAACCTAGACCCAAACACTTTTGATAGGGAAATTGCAATTCTGAAATAAACTTTCAACATCACGTGCCTAAGGTTGGCTGCAACAGACCTCCAACATCTGTCTTTTTCTTTGGAGGTGCACTCTGCTAGACTACCTCTCTTGATGTTTCCCTCCCACTTGTATCTCTGTATACCTCTTGTTCGCCGCCCCTCGACTCTACCCTCAAGTACGGTCTTAATCAATGTATCCTAGATCTTTGTACATATGAAGTGTTGTTATAAACCTCTGTGGTGTTCTCTTTTATGAAGTTCTCATTATTCTATATCTTCACATCTCAAAGGCATATCCATTCTGTCTTTAAGCTGCTTGTTCATTATTGTCTATGTTTCTGAGCTGTACATCTATACAGAATGGTTGGTTGGTGTTTGCTGATGCAGTGGTCCATGAGCTCATGCCCTTTGACCCAATGCCATTATGTGATATATGCATGTGTTTGTGAGCTGTTGTTTTGTTCTATATAATGTTTTCCATGTATCTGGCCCTGGAGGGAGAAGCATTTTCCTGACGTCATCCAATGCTGGACATTCAAAAAGGTGGTGGTCAACAGTTTCATAGGGATGTGTGCACAGCTGGTTCCCTGGAATGTGTTGTGGCTGTATTCTGTTCAGGTGATTGTTAAGCTGTACATGTTGTGTGCACAGTCGGAAAATGATACTCTGATCTTTCCTTCCCAGGAGGTTGATGTTGTCTTTAAGATTTGGACTGGTCATATATTTATAGATTTCCCTCCCATTGTTTCCCATGACTCATCTGTTCATTCAATTTTCTTTGTTCACCGATTTCAACAACATTTTAACTGTGTGCATGGTAGTTTGTGTATATAGCTTGGTTGTTCTTGTTGTGCTCCCTTCTTTTCTAGTCTGTCTGTGTCATTACCAGGTGTGTTTGAGTCACAAGGAATCCACTGCATAACAATGCTGACCTCATAAGATGTAAGCAGCTGGTTGGCATGGTGATATATTTCAATTAACTCAGGCTTACTATGTCCATGACATTCTAGTGCTTGAAGAGTGGATATAGTCTGTAAAAATCACAATGTTCTTCCCCATAGACATCAAACAGATGTTTCGCCTGGATATTCTATATATACACCATAACCTGCTTTGATGGTTTTGAAAGCAAACCCATCAGTATAGGCATGAATCCATTGTTCTGGGTAGGTGTCTATTGTTTTCTGTGTTGGTTGCTTTCATAAGACTTAATGGGTCAGAACTTTTCGTTGCATTATCTCTTGTGTCTTAATTTCCAGTAATTTTAAACCTTCATCCAGCCGAAGACGGATGTGTCGGGCAATTGGCGCAAATTAAAACAGCGACACAACGTATTTCTATTCTCTGGACTACATCCTGCTAGAAATCTAGTAGAACAATGGTCTTGCTACAAGGGAGATCCAGCAGGAGTTTGAGAATGAAAGATGAAGAAGAAGAAGAAAACCTTCATGTGGTGGTAAACATTTTTCTACTCTTTGCAGTTTTTGTCTCTTGTCTGGAAGGTGATAACTGTCTTTTATTTATTTGACATGGCTCAGGACTGACTTTTGTTTTATTCTGTGGTTTGGTTCCCAGTTTTCTACAAGTTGTTTATTTGGGTGGTCTTTGTTCATTCTTTTGCTTCTTTCATAAGTCTCCATTGCAGCCATATCTCTCCGCATCTCAAGGGGTTCTACATTCGTATGTATTTCACATGCAGCCGTTGGTGTAGATCTCATTGCTCCACTAATAAGATGTAGGGCATTGTTCTGCACTCTTAGAGATTCTACATTTGTCTTGGAATACGTTGTCAGGAGTGCACTGTTGTATTTTAAAGCAGAACAAATGTAACCAAGATACAGTCCTCTGAGGATATCCTTGTGTGATCCCTAAGATGAGTCTTTTCAGTAGTTGTAACCGTTTAAGTGCTTTATTTTTGACATTTTCTACATGCTTCTTGAGAGTGAGCTGCCGATCAAGCGTGATTCCAAGATATGTGGGATGTTCTTCTCTTGGCAATTTCTGTGTATCCAACCATAGAGTGATATTTTCTATAGCTACTTTATGACTCTTGATAAAGATGGTATAGACAGTTTTCTCACAGTTTATTTTCAGCTTCCATGTTTGACAGTACTTTTGTAGTCTTCTTAAATCTCCATTTAGTCTTTTGGTTGCACTTTGAACATTCTCATGGCTCTGCCATATTGTTAAGTCATCAGCATAGAGGGCTTTTTCAGCTTTGATATGTTTGGTAAGGTCATTGATGTAAATGAGAAAGAGGGTGCAGCTTAAAGCAGAACCTTGTGGTAAGCCTTCCTCTAGAACTTCATTAGATGAGATTTCATAATTTGTCTTTGTCTGGATTGTTCTATCAATGGGGAAGTATTTTATCCAGTTGTATAGCTTTCCACTAATTCCCACCTCAATCATCTTCATCAAGAGGCCCTTTCTTCATACTTGATCTGTGTCAACCTAAACAGTTGGTCTTCTATGCAACTGCCTTTTCTTAAGCCAACCTGTTCATGGCAGAGGAACATGTTTGAGCTCTCGAGGAACCAATAAAGTCATATGTTAACCATTCTTTCTGCCAATTTCCCAAGACATTATGTTAGGAATATAGGGCTGTAGCTTTTGCATTCATCTGAGGTTTGGTGCTTTTCAGGTTGGAAAAGATGTGAGCATTTCTCTCTCCAGTATTTAAAGCAGTTTTCCCATTTCTCCAGGTCATATTTATTAGTTTAAGGAGTACATATTTCCCTAATGTGCCCATGTGTGTTAACATTTCATTGTCAATTTTATCTGGTCCAGGAGACTTTCTAGGCTTTAGTCTCTTCAGCCCTTGTTGGATTTCCTGCATAGTGAAGTCTATCTTCATGTATGGATGAGCTAGAAGTTTGAATTTTTTCTTGCTGCTATCAATACAGAATAGATATAGTATATTATCATTATTTTTTTTTTAGCTTAAGTGTTAAATACTGCATTTGGTTATTTATATTAATTTTTAGCTTGTTTATAATTTGTTTAGATGTTAATATTTTCCTCATGTCATTGAAAGTACTTCTAGCCATTCCTATTCTCGATTTTAACTTCAGTTTCACGTCTGTCATCATTTATGCTGATGTGTTCAAGATATTGGTAATAGCCAAATGACTGAGGATAGAGATACATGGAGGGTGTTTTTTGTGCTGTCTCCAGTGTGCCACCCCTATGAACCTGATGTTGTGCTGATGTCTTAATTGTAGCACCCTTATGATCCTGGGTTGTAGGTCTTATTATATTATTATAATTTTTGCGGTTATGTCCAAAATGACATAACAAAACATGTTCCAGATACAAATCCAAATGAAGACTGAAAAAAAGATGTATAGTTATCACAATAAACCTGAACAAAGAAGGACTCAGGTGAAACATCTGGCCCTGAAGTGACAGTTAAAGCTCCCACCTCTAAATTTAAAACAAATTTGGAATCACAGAATTAACATACACCTGTGGAATACATAATAGACAATTACTTTATTAAAAGAGAGTTATAATGTATTATTGTCAATGATCGTTAATATTACTAATATATAGCAAAAGTAGCAAACGTAATCTCAATGAGACATAACAAAAAACAAAGTAGCAAGGAATTTTTGTACTTTATGGTCCAATAAGGAGCTTTATCAAGAAACAACAATGTACTAGAAATTTTCAAAAATGCAATGTGCAATATGATCAATACAATAAGATGTTCTTACAACCGCATCTCATTGTATTTCCAATACATAATATAATACATTACATAATACATTATCATAGGTGTTATCTATGATTATTTTTGTTACTGGTGCATTGTCTACCTTGTCGGAAATCCTGTGTCAGTTTGGTTATTGTGTATACTTGAGATGTAGCATTGCTTGGTTGAATGAATGTTACAAGTGTTGGATGAATGTTGCAAGTGTTGAATCAATGTTGCAAGTGTTGGATGAATGTTACAAGTGTTGGATGAATGTTACAAGTGTTGGATGAATGTTATGTTGCAAGTGGTGGATGAATGCGGCAAGTGTTGGATCAATGTTGCAAGTGTTGGATCAATGTTGCAAGTGTTGAATCAATGTTGCAAGTGTTGGATCAATGTTGCAAGTGTTGGGCATTGTAACTTATTGTTCATGATTTACAGAACTCCTACGATGCCAGGTGGCCTGTTTGCCATGGACAGGGACTACTTCTATGAGCTGGGAGAGTATGATGCTGGTATGGACATTTGGGGAGGTGAAAACATGGAGATGTCATTCAGGGTGAGCTCACTTGTATCACTCAGTCAGATCTATGCTACTGTGTGTAAAACATAGAGATATACTTCTGGATAGAATATCTGTATCTTATCAGGCTAAGACCAGGAGCTTCACAGAAGCTGATATTGACAGTGACCAGGATATGGCACTAATGACTCTTCAGATTATACTATAAAAGAATTACCATTTTAACAAAGGCTCTTGTCTGAGATTTGATTTTGAAAAGCTAATAAACCCAGAAATTGTTGATATATTTAAACAGCTTGCAACTGGGGAGGGAGGGGAGGAGTTTAGTAGCTCTCAATCTTCTTGAGGATGATTGAAATATAGTAACTGACAATATGAATAATGCAAGTCTAGACACAGCAATTACAATTAAATATAGTAACTGACAATATGAATAATGCAAGTCTAGACACAGCAATAACAATTAAATATAGTAACTGACAATATGAATAATGCATGTCTAGACTCAGCAATAACAATTAAATATAGTAACTGACAATATGAATAATGCATGTCTAGACACAGCAATAACAATTCTAGGTAACAAAAGATAACGTGCAATGTTTGGACAACCGATGACATAATGAAGCTATGCGATGTCCGGAGAGAACTCAAGAAAGTAAAGATTAAAAAATCCTGTCACTGTGTGGAGGTATAGCAAATTAAATAAAAATATCAAAGAAGATTTTTTTTAAAAGCCAAAGAGAACGGGATTTCTGAAAAATGTGAGCCTATCAATAAGGATATGAGGTAAGGTAACAATAAAACAGCATTTGCCACTTTAAAAATGTTAACACAATCACACAGATTACCAACAACTATCATTTAAAAATGTTAACACAATCACACAGATTACCAACAACTATCATTTAAAAATGTTAACACAATCACACAGATTACCAACAACTATCATTTAAAATAACAACGGAATGTTGCTCAATGAAAAAAAAGACATAATGAAAAGGTTGATGGAATATTGCAGAGGTTTATATAAATGTGAAATTACGCCAGACTATCAGGTATTTAAAGATAGTTTGTCTAATAACAGAATTGGAAAGTCCTGATAACTGGCAAAAAAGGGAGCAAGTATGCCTCAACCAGAAATTTCTACCAACCTTAGAACATTTAAACACATTATCCACAACAACTGTAAGCAACAATGGATGGCCTACTGGGTCACTGAGTCAAAAAGAAGAGAGCTATATGCAGACATGCCCCAACCAAATCTACATGGCGGCATAAATAGGCTACACCGCAGAGATCAAACCACAATATTTAGGCTGCGAACAACATATGTACAACTTAAATACCAACAAAGAATTGCCACAGACCATACACCATACTGCAATAGACAAAAGAAGAAACAGTAAAACACCACCCTATTGAATGCCCTGCACTACAAGACCTGCGAAAACAGCCATTACCACTAAACCTCTCCATCACAAACACCCTTTATACAGACACAACACAATGGAAGAATACATGCACCTACTATCACCTGGCACAAGGAAGAAAGAGTGAAAACATTTTCACAACCCCAGTGATCGAATAAAGTAAAAAGCAAAAACCGAATTGGGAAATGCAGAATATTGAGGGAGAAATTGTCAATAGCCCTGTAATCTTTAAAAGAAAATAAATCACCAGGTGTAGATAATATTCCAGTGGAACTCCTTCTTCTTCTTCTTCTTTCGTTCGCTAATAATGTCTATATCTGCAGTGTTGTTTCTTGTATAAATTGGACAGTGTTTTCCATTTCTTGTTTTGTACCATAAAGTTTAACATTCATTGGTGTATCAGAAGGCCAGTATGTGCATCTTAATGTGTCATAGTTTGCACATTCTTGAAGGATATGTTCTGAAGTCTGGTTGACTTGTCCACAATTACACTTTGCTGTTGTGCCAATTTTAAATTTTGTATACATATGGCTGTTTAGTCTATTGTGTCCAGTTCTCAGTCGAAGACCTGTTCTTGTCTGTTAAGTAGGTGGTAGTCATCCCGTGGAGGTAAGTTAGGCTTTCGTTGTGCCTTTATCATGGATTTCTTTTGGTGATAGCTGATTGGTACATCCGGTTGCTGCATGTTAGCACCTTCCTTGGCGAGTTGATCAGCTCTCTCATTTCCTGCTATTCCACAGTGTGATGGAATCCATTGCAGTATAACTCTACACCTATTTTGTACTATGGACAATACCTCTTTTAACTCTGGAAGTTTATTGGATTGTAATGCCTCTAGTACTGACCTTGCATCTGTAAGTACTACAATAGGGTGTGAGGTCCTGTCCAATGTTAACAGTTTCTCTGCAGCTGTATAAATAGCTTTGACTTCAGAGTCATAGTTGTTGCAGTAATTCCCTGTTGGTATACAAGTGGTATCAGTGGTGCCATCTGGGTATTCTACATATACACCACTTCCTCCATTTTTTACTGCATTCTGTGCTGATCCATCTGTATATACTCTGGTCCATAGATCACTTGGGTAAACATCATCAAGGAAACTGAGAGCTGCTACTCTTTTCTGCAGATTATTCTGATGATGTCATCCCCATGCACACCTGCTACTGTTGTTTGGATGGTCACTGGTAGGCATGTCCGTTTTTCCCATGGGGTGTGTTCTGGTTGAGATGTCAGTGGTATTGTTACCTCTGGTAGATCCGATACCTGTCTCCGTAGACGCTTGGCCTGGTGTATGAAGCTGCTTCTTTTAAGCCGTCCTTGTGATAGATTCTGGAATCTTTCCTTCATTGGGTGACTATGGTGGGAAAGAAACTTTTCTCCATGAATTATAATTTTAGTATCTCTACGCTCTTTCAATGACTGCATCCCTTCGATATTCTGCATTTCTATGATTGGTGTGGATCTCATTGCACCTGTAATGATTCTAAGTGCTTGGTTCTGTACTCTATCTAGGTTTTGTAGTGTAGTGTTTGATGATGAACTCCATGATGTAGAACCATATTCCAAGTGTGGTCGAATGGCTTGTTGGTATACATTTTTTAGAATTCTTTCATTAGCTCCCCAAGTTGTCCCACTCAGTTTTCTTAGTATAGCTATCCTCCTTCTAGCCTTTGTTTCTGCTTTGCTGATATGATGTTTCCATGTCATTTTGGCATCAAATGTTACACCAAGATATGTGGGTTGGTCATCTACCTTTAAGATAGTTTTATTTACATAGATGTTTCCTGCTCTTTGTTTTGGTGAAAGTGTAAAAAGGGTTGTTGCTGACTTCTCTGTATTGATACTTACACACCATTTGTCAGCCCAATTAGTCAAAATGTCCATGGCTCTCTGAAGCATTTTTGTGGTAACCATGGCGCTCTCATGTGTGCACCATAGAACCAAGTCATCTGCATATAGTGCTGCCTTAGTTCCACAGGGTATTTCTTCAATTAGATCATTGATAAATATGAGAAAAAGAGTAGATGATAGAACTCCTCCTTGAGGCACTCCATGGCGTAGTAATACTTTCCTACTTTTTTTGCCATTTACTTGTACTCTGGCTCTTCTATTGTGAAGAAAGGCTTTCGTCCATCTATACATATTTCCACATATCTTGTAGTTTCTCATTTTTTGAAGCAATCCTTCTTTCCATACTTTATCAAATGCCTTCTGTAAATCAATCCATGCCACTAAAACTGATTTTTTGTCTTGGAAAGCATCCTCAATTTCCTGTGAGAGGTATGTGGTTTGATCCTCTGTGGAGTAGCATTGCCTGAAACCTGCCTGCTGTGGTGCAAGGAATTTTCTACTTTCCAGGTGAAATTTTAGTCTTAGGTTTATGATGCGCTCCATTGTTTTGCACAGGCAACTTGTAAGACTAATTGGTCTGTAGCTAGTTGGTGTTGTTCCATCTTTTCCAGGTTTAAGCAAAGGGACCATAATTGATTCTCTCCAGATTTGTGGTATTTTCCAAGTAGTCCAGCTAATATTTAGGATGTCGAATAGTTTCCTTCTGGCTGTTGTTCCTAGATTCTTTATCATTTCATTTGATATTTCATCAATTCCTGGGGACTTATTTAGCTTTAATTTAGAGACTGCAAATTCTAATTCACTATATGTGAACAATGTATCCATAATTTCATCTGCGCTGTTTTCATCACTGATTCTAGTCTGAGCATGTTCCAATTTACTTTTTTGGTCGCTCCGCACTGTATGCTGTTTCTCTGAACTAATTTCAATATTGCAGTCTTGAGCAAATATCCTAGCGAAATTATCTACTGCTTGCTTTCCTGTAATCATTTTGCCATTCTGTACGAGTGTTATGTTTGTGCTTTTTCCTGTTCCCTCATCATTTAGTTGTTTGACCAGTTTCCACAGTTTTCTTCCATCCTTTTCAAAATTTAAGGATTCTGTTTTCTCTTTCCAGCTCTTTCTTCTAGCTTCTAGTTTGGCTCTTTGGAATTTAGCTTTTGCGTGTTGATGTTTGTTGTGATGTTCCTGGCTTGGATTATTTTCCACTTCCGTCCGTGCTTTTTCTAATTCCTCTTGCAGCAGTTCTAGTTGTTCACTCCAGTATGGCTTGTATTGTGTTTGCGTGCTCCTCTTGGTATTGCTTCCTTGGCAGCTTGATGAATACATTTATTGAACTCTTTGACTATGGCATTTATGTCTTTTCCTTCCATATCTATTTGTCCAGCTAGAACACTACTGCGGTGTTTAAATAGTCCTTAATTTGCTTTTTTATAATTCCATCTTGGAAGGCTACATGCATTTCCTGTGAGTTCATTTTTAATACTAAGGAGGACTGGTCGATGGTCACTA